>JANZLQ010000044.1:20631484-20732292 GCA_026212715.1 Elanus axillaris | reverse complement strand
CCCCCGCAGATGTTCCTTTTCTGCATGGTTTTATCTCCATTTCCTAATCCTCATGCATGGTCTACCTCTGTTTAAATTTTATTCTGCCCAGCGGCCACTGCTCCTCCGGTGGTGCAAGGTGCAGGGCAACGCTCCTGCTTCATCCCACTCCTCATCTGCCGTTTCTGGGCTTGCACACGTTGCACCCATGAGCTGGGGAAGAGCGGATGCCTTGGGCCAGACTTGCATCCTTGCTGTCTGGAAATCCTTGAAGCTTGTCACTTAAGGAGCGCTGTTTTATGGTAAATAAGTCATTTCTCTGTAAGGAAAAACATGCTATCAAAGTATTTTCTTCCTCTCCTCCTTGCTGCAACCTCAGCTTTTGAGTTTTATCTATATGGATTTAGCTGCTCTATGCAAAGCTGTTATCTTCTGCTTTCTGCAGCGTGCCAGAAGAAAGCAAACAAACCTGAAAGATAACATACCTGAGAAATACTACAGATGTGTCCTGGCAAGCTGTCAAGAATGCTGGCCAGTGCTGTGTTTGAAATTAAGGAAAAATAGGCAGGAGTACATTTTGTGCATGTAGTGTCTGCTGACGACTCAATGTTTCAGCTAAACATATTTACCTGAATATTCATAGTCACTTAGGAGGTGGTTGCATCTCCTGAGCTCAGCTAATCGTTTAAATTCTGTTAACTCTAGGCTTTTCTCCAGCCCACAATATTGCTTCTTGCGAGCTATTTACTATGTGTCCTTTAACTTCCAAAAAAAAGCAAAACAACCCAAAACCCCCCACCCCAAAGGGAAGAAAGCAGGGGCAGCTCAGCTGGTGCAGTGGGAGGAAGGGGCTGAGAGCAGGAGGACGCAGCGGATCTGCCTGGTTCTCCGCAGGGACCCGACCCGGCGCAGGGACCCGTGGTCCATGGTGCGCGCAGCTCGGGGACCCACGCTCGGCCAGCTACCGCTGGTGATGGAGGTGCACGGTTTGCTTTATCTCCCTTGAAAGAGATTATATTCACCCTCCGCGTCCGTATGCGGCGTGGGGACTGGCGAGAGGGGAACGCTGCTTGAGCGAGGAGCGGTTGTGCCGGGGGCAGAGCCCTGGTTGCGAGATCCGAGGAAAACAAACCCGGCTTGTTTGTTTGAGAGCACGGTTGCCCCTGAGCATCTTCCCCAAGAGCAACAAAAAAATAATTTTGGGGGGTGTCTTCGGGTAAAGGCGCTGTTTGTCACGGCGCAGACCCGAAGAGCCTGCGGCTGTAACACCCGGTGTCTGTACCGATCTTTCTGGGGTGGGATGCGTGAACGATAAAAGCCCGTTCCTCTGATCTAAACGCTGCCTGGAAAAACCAAGGAAGATGCTAGGTTCTTCCGAGGCTGCCAACACATCTGACGAAGGCCTGGCAGCCCGGGTGAGGTGCCCCTTTCCCAGCAGAGGCAACAAATCCCGTTTCGTGCTCGGAGGTCCCTGCTGCAGTCCCAGGTGGGAGAAGCCGGGGGGGCCACGACCGCCTGGCAGCAGGAGTGTGCGGTGAAGCATCGGGGTCGAGACAAAGCTGGTTAGTGCGTTTTCCCCTCCAGGAGGTTTTTAGCAGGGAACAGATGGTGCTAAGATGCTGTTGAATCTCAGTGTCACCTTGGTTAATCCTCTGCAAAGTTTTGAGGTTGCTCTGAAAGCCGGAGCTGCCAACTTCAGCTGCTGCGCTCAGTAAGTCCTAGTTTGGCAAGAGGTGCCTTGAATAAGAAAGCCAGGAGTCGTTACAGGGTTTTTACAATAACAAACCTAAGTCCTGAGGTCTGGTTGGAATGTATTTGTATTTTAAAGAGAACTGAGGTTCCTCAGAAAGCAAGAAGAAAAGCGAAGGTAGAAACGAAACCTGAAACCAGACAAAAATGACGAAGGAAGAAACCCCGCACTGAGCTTTTCCTTTTGCTGGATCGATTAGCTCTAAGACTACAAAAGCATCAGAGGCTTCGCTGAAGAGCGTGCTGGGGGGAAAAGAGCTGCCACCCTCAACCGTCAGCAGCCGGCTGGGCACGGGGCTGGCTGCGGAGCGGGGCGGGGGTCTCCGGAGCCGTCCCCTGCGAGGGTCTCGCACGGCACCGGGCACTCGCTCAGCAGCGTCCCTGGCTGTAAAAGCCTGACCCGACGTTCCAGCGTTTGAGTGACTTCAATGTAACAGGCACCGACTGCAAAATGGCTTTCCATAAATTCCTGTTGATTGCGTGCCTGCTGACAGTTAATCAATTTTATGAAAACAGGTAATTAGGAAATAGGGAGTTTGCGTCTGTAGCCATTGCAATAGGCTGGTGGCTGTTCGCTGCCCAAACCGGCCGGCAGAGCAGTTGCTGTGAGCACTGGCAGGTCTGCCACTTAGGTGACGGTTTTAATTAAAGAGCAAATGGGTTGTTTGGGGTTTTTATATCGGCGGCTGGTGTTATCGCTTGGCGTTCAGCTGTTTCCATCGGCTGCATGATGCCGACACCGTCTGAGACCTGTGCAGCGAGCCCCTGCCCGTCCTGGAGAACCTGGCCACCCGTGACGGGCAAGCGGGGCCGCTGGCCAGGGACCGAGCGTGGTGGCAAAAGTTTGGGCCCCGGAGGCTAACGATGCTCAGACAGGTGCAGAGCAGGGTAAAAGCTTGTTTCTGCCGGTCCGTCCTGTCCTTTTCTGGGGAAGTGCGTTTGACCCAGGTGACCCGTGTCTGCAGAGCCTGCGTTGCTCCTGTGGTCAGTGCCAGATAAGGCTCTGGATGTATTAATGAAGAACGCTGACTTGGTGATGGAAAAACGTGGTCAGTAAGTGAAGTCTTCAATCAGAAAACTAATAGCACGTTCATAATGAATCGTGGGAACATTTAATGTGTTCAGCAGGAGTCGATGAGACGCTGCCCAGGAGTGCTGCTGTAAAAACACCTTAGTACCCAGTGATCAAATGCAGGTAGACTTCAGGCTATTTGCTGGGAAGAAGTCGAAGGTTACTAAATATTGCCCCCGTTTTGAGGATTTTTCTGACGCAGCCTCATTGCGATGGGCGTTTTACAACCACATTTGAAGAGTATTCCAAAAACTGTTGATCTATGTGCCTGCTATCATGCAAAATGTAAGCCTACAGTTCAAGAAATAATTGGTTCCACAGATGCAGTTACTGTCATAAGATTCATCTAAGGATATGAACTAAGGTTTTTGCTCTTTTCTGTGAAAGCTACATAAAACCACTTAAATTTTACAAAGTGCGGACAGGGGAAAGAGCTGTGTGCGACCACACCTTGTCGCTCGTGTTCTGTGAGTAATGGGTATGCATGACTGCCCAGCACAGCCATCGTTAACGTTAACCTTTCAGCCGCAGCCATCGTTCACTACTGGTTTTAATTTATTTTGTACAGCTAAAAAAAAAATAATCCGTAACATAAGAAATCTCTAGGTAAGCGAGAGTTGGGCTTTCTCTTGCAACAGCAGCATGGGTTTTCACTGGAGGTGCTGTATATGGGGAGAGGGGGGGGACAGGGGGAATAATTTAATCTCCAGGACATCCATTTGCATTAATCGCTTGTATACCAGGTATCAGATTCTTCCTGTCTAGACCATCCTACAAAGATTTTCTTAGCTCTTGGCTCAGGAACAGGTGCTTCTAGATATGTGCTGGGACTTTCCTAGAATTTTAAAAGCAAAACTGAGGAGCTGTCAAAATAGCCAGTAATGCCAGCATTTTAAACCTGTGTGAATGCCCATCATCCCAGCTGGACTTCAGGCTCTCCTAAACCTTGGAATTAAAGGAGATAAGACCGTGTTTCTTCTGGTATCTTCCTTCTATCGTTAAAATGCGTGAAAAATCTTTGCAGTTTGTGTCACTAAAGATTCTTTAACTCTCTGATTTTATTTTTGTAAGTCCTTGCCTTTCCAATAGCTTCATCCCAGTAACTGCAAAGGAAAATCAAGTTGTAGTTGATACAAAACTGCTTTACAGCAGGGCAGAATTGGATCAAAGTGTCTGTGCCCTGGCTGCCTTAGCGGTGGTGCTGCTTATGGATCCCCGTGAACACCACGGGCAACTCAAACTCTGCAGAGGGCCTCCGCCGTGCCTAAATTTGCGACAGCACGTACATATCTGGAAGTATTTTCTCTTTCACGTTGGTGAGTAATGTCAAGTATTTATGTTCATTCTTCATGATTTAATCTTGCATAGATACTGTAATAATGCTTATAGAATACTATATATGTGATGTGTGTGCGCTGAGGGGAAGATGGAGGTGACTAAATGGCAGGGGTAATGATCTGTAAAATGTTAGGACATAAGAAAACAATAAAAATTGAGATAAAACAGAGGGGAGGATATGATTTCAGTTGCATTGGCCCACCACCAAACAAGTGACAAGGAACTGTGTGGGGCGCTGGGATCCAGCTTGTAAAACATGAAAAGGTGTTATGGAGATGTTATTTTCCACTCCAGCTTGACAGCTGCCCCGTGAGCCCAGGCAATTCCCTTCGAATCCGCTTTGCCCCTTGCATGGCTCATCTCTCGCAAACTCTCTTTCTTTCAGTATCTGCTTAGGCATGACTTGGCACCTGGGGTTTGTCTTTATTGAGGTCTATGAGTGTTGCTGGATTTAAACGGTAACCTTTAATTTCATCTCCTGCGTAGTACCTACCCTCATTTAACTTCAGCAGGGCAGTCTGTGTGACTGGGGAGGTGTGTAGAGTGCCCAAGTCTAGACTAGGTGGGACTACTCCTGAATTTGGCCAACTAGATGGATATTTGTGCTGGTAGAGATGATAATAGAGTGGTACAATGTTCACAGCAGGTTGTATAACTGGTGAGGGAGCCTTGGGCAGGAGGAATTCAAGAAGCTGATGTTTCAGGTCTGTGCCTTGGCTTATCGGTGGGTACCGACGTCCTCGACAGCCCCTTCTCTGCTGTCTCTTCCTAAACTGGCTGGGCTGAGTTCGGTTTGCGTGCAGACAGAGCACAACACTGGTTTCTCCAGCTGTGGAAGGCAAAATCATCTTTAATCCTGAATCCAAGGCACCCTGGTCACGTGTGCTGTGGTCTTCTAGTTCCTCCATGAAATGAATGATTGTGTTGGTCCGCTTCAGTTCTAGCCAGTTCTGTCTCAATTTGAGCTGCTCTTGTTGAGTCAGCTTCAGGGTTGAGGACACTCGATACCGTCTTGTCAAGCCTGAGAAGCTTCTCCTTAAACGTGAAAACAGGCACGGAGTGTCGTGTTGCTACAATGGTTGGTTGTTCTCTTCCAACACCCAAAGCTCCTCCGAGTACACGGGGATGTGCGTACAGCCCTGGGGCAGGGACGGCTGTACCGTGAGCTCAACAGGTGGAAGAGGCTTCGCTCAGCACTAATATGAAATAATCAGTTCAAAGAAAAGCTAGATGGACTTGCATATGTGAATTTATTGGCAGTAATTTGCATTTTTCCTCATTAAGGGCTGATTATTCTGACAATAAACTTTGTCATCGAGCATCTCAAGTGGCTTAACAGTCCTTAATTAAACATCATAATTTTCTTTGAAGCAGGTAAA
The DNA here is from genome assembly GCA_026212715.1 of Elanus axillaris. NCBI lineage: Eukaryota > Metazoa > Chordata > Aves > Accipitriformes > Accipitridae > Elanus > Elanus axillaris. Next base: position 20,726,775 of record JANZLQ010000044.1, on the reverse strand, counting down.
TGGTGTTGTGTATTGCAGGTAGGCAAGTTGGGACTGAAGAGCAAATGAAGCTCGCCGTGTTGAGGAGTTAAGCTTTGCTGAAAATGAACATTTTTAGGAGCTGTATGTTTTCAGCAGAGGCTAGGCCTTAATCAAGGGGACTTAATTTTTCTGCTTTCTTGTGCTGTTTGTAATTTCTCCCTGGAAAAGGGGGATATCAAACAGTTTAATTGTCTGCTGGGCCTGAGCATTTGTCTGATTCCACATATTTTATGTGAAATTTGCACGAGAATAAATGCCTTTATGGCAAAACAAACACATAAGTTCCTAAATATGTAACTGAAAAACTAATTGTGCAACGGTGGAAGGTACAGTATGGAGTACCCCAGACAATTCTGTCTTCTAAAAGAACACAGCTCTGCTTGCCCAGGCAGTGTGAAGTGCACAAGAAAGAGGATCTCTTCCAATTTTTTGATATACGAATGGCTGTTTCAAAGAGGCGGGTTCCACCTGATTGTGGAGAAATTCTTGCCTTGGAACAAATGGGCAAGCTATTTGTTTGCATGTACCTAATACTACTGCTGCCCGCTCTTCAGAAAGGTAAGAGAAATGTCAAAGGCCCATCTGGCAGTCGCATTCAGGACACCCCAAGTCATCGCCCAGCTGCGGTTTTTTGCCTTTGAGCATCCGCCGTGCTCTGCCAGTGCCGGGGCATCGGCCGCTGGGCAGCGGCAGAGTCCCCTTCGCGGCCGGCACGGGCCCGGCACGTCCCGTCCCCAGGGATCCGCCTCGCCGGGGCCTCTTTCTGTTCAGTGCATCCCGCCTGAATTAGGACTTACAGTAATTAGTTTCTTTGTTTTCCTGTATTGAAGGTCTTGGCTGAAGTGGGAGGAAGGATTCGCACTGCGTTACAGGCTATTATGACCTAAAGAGATGGCACTGAATCTATGCAACTGCTATAGCCATTAGGTGTAATAAAATCTAATTTATAGTTAGTGGTAGAATATAAAAGAATTACAAGGGCTTTGAGTGAAGATTTAAGGCTTACAGTAAAACATGTTTGCACGTTTTGCCCCCGGAGCGGAGCACAGCCTTTAGCACAGGTACCATTTTGGCGTCCTCCCCCTCTTGCTCTGCTCCTGCAGTAAGGACGGAGGTAAAGGTTTGCTGGGTGGTATTGCCCTCAGTTAAAAGGGAAGGGTTACAACAGGTTGCTAGCACTGGATTTAGTTCTGCTGTCATAAGTAACACGTATTCTAAGACACCAGGGGAAAGAAAACAAAGAAAACGAGTCTTTGGGGAAGGGCAGGACGTTCCTGCTGGGATCATCATGCCGAGTCATGCTCTAGGAAACAACACTCAAGAAAGAGTCGCTGGCGCTTTACAAGGTGCCAGGTACCGAACCCTCTTGTTTTTAGAAAGCCTGGAAAATAAGATTACTTTGGCCATACCCTAGGAAAGCCAGATCAACCCCCCTGCGCTCTGGAGCCGCCTTAGATTTACCCACCAGTGGCATTTTTCTCTTCTGTTCTCTGGAAAAAGAATCCCTGGGCTCCGCGTGCGACGGGCGGCCTCGGCCGGAGCATCGCCGGGACCCCGGCCGGCCGCCCCCAGCCCCTCTGCCGTGGGAGACGCGGCTGCAGGCGCGGGACCTGCTGCTCTCGATTACACGGCTCGGCCCTGGCGTCCTCTCGCTGGTACCTCGCTTGCGCCAGTTTTAGCAAGGTGAGAGCCGGCTCTTTCTGCCCACGTACGCAAATTACCTTGCCAGGGTCGCTGTGATGACGGATTCCGAATAATATGCAGAGTCAATTAATTGGAGTGCTGGTACTCTGCTGGTCTGTGGAAAGGTCACAGCCATATTTACCTTTTCCGCTATTAAAGTGGGCAGCGAAATTTGGTTTTACAGTGCATCCATGAGTTTATCGATGACTTCAAGGCATGTGTGTCCTCTCCAGCCGTTAAACCGCAGTGACGGGTGACTGAGTTACTGTTGTTGCTGCGGTTATTTGCAAACATGTCACAGCAGCACCGCTTGAGCGTCTAGGTTTCATGTACATGTTGTTTTCCTTTTCTCAAAAATATGTCTTGAAAAGCAACGATGCTGGCATGCCAAAGAACAAATGTACCTTCGGTGCCGTTTGGTTTGTCTTGTTTTTTTCCATCCAGCTCTAACTTCTCCCAGTGTGATCGACTTGTAAACAGTTTCTGTTTGAAGCAGTGCTGTAAAAACCGGAGGTTAATAACCCCCAGTAACGTTTATATATTATGTCAGCAGCTTGCCGGCTAGTGAGACAAAATAAATACTTCTGATGTAAAACGCGATGATTAAAAGCTTCAGATAGACAAATGTTTTTCTTCCATGCATATTGAGCATTTGTGATGAGCTCATGTGTTAAACTATGCTGATCGTTCTGAAGAGGCCTCTGGATTTATTTTCATATGGCAGTGTATAATCCATTCCCCAGTGCTGTTCTGAATTAGCTTTAACATTTGGTAAGGTCTTCAACTGCAAATATCTAATTTCTCGTTCAATATTCAGATTTCCAAATGAAATAAATGATCTATTTACATGCATCAGTAGACCATCTGGTTCCATACGAGAATTCAGCAAAGAATCTATTAATTGTCACGCATGTTTATTCATCATTCTCAATTCATAATTCTTATAAATAATTAAATTGGAGGATCTTTTGCAAATAAACAAGCCAAATGATTATTTTGAAGCTCCAACTTCCATACCTAAAAGAAAATGAAATTAATAGCTCATGTAAATATCCAAGAAAAGGAAAACATTCAATTACATGAATGCATAAAGCACCATCATTTTCTGCAAGTAGCCGAGTCCCTTTCATCTTGCATTTAAAACCGTAATTACCCTCACCAGTAGCACATGTAGAAGACAACAGAAAGAGAAAAGAACATATAGAAAGGAAGCGTTAAGGTCCGTTACGTGAAAGCGTCAAGACGATTTGTGTCACTCTCTACTATTTCCATAGTTCCGTCCCCAGGGAGAGCAGCGCTGGCGTTACGTCCCTGTATGCGGGAGCCCGTGCCGGGTGGGCATTGCCAGGAGGAGGGGGTGTTTTGGGGTGTTTTGGGGTGTCGAGGGAGGCGGCAGCGGAGCCGCCGCGCAGCTGGGGGTGCGTGAGGAGCGGGAGCTGGCTGGGACAGAATCCCCGCTGTGGGAGCCAAACCGGCACGGGGCGGGCGGCCGTGGAGGGAGCTAAGGATGCTTTGGGTGGTCGCTGTGTGGACGGGACGGATGAAATGGACGGGGTTATTTCTGAATAAAGCACGGCTAGCGGGAGAGGAGAGAGGCACGCTATTCTCAGCTGATTTGGGGTAGGTGACGGCTGGCAGGAGATGCCCGTAACAGTCTGGGCGGTAACGTTTTAAAGGGGAGCACAAGTTCCCTTTGCCGGAGCCTCCGGAAGATTAAAAATAGGGGGATGATCGTGGCCGTTTGGGGGAAATTTTGAGGTACATCTAAACAGCATCCATGCATCCCTAGAGCCGCTGGAGCCTTATTTTTTGTTCCCAGCCGCTCCAAGCATTATTTCTGGAAATGAGTCCTCGGGCACATAGTACTTTCACTGTGAGTGACTTCAAGCTGGAAAATGTGATTCATTGGAGCTAAAATGTAATTTCCAGAATAGTCATCTCTCGCAGCTTATCTTCTGGAAAAAAAAAAAGACATTTCGGCATGTCAGCAGGCGAAAAGGTTGGACACCTGCTGCGACTTACGGATAGTGTTTTATTACTTTCACCTTTCTTATTTTAACTTCATTGCCTGAGATAGTCATTACCTTCTCAAGGACATAGTTTTTAAAAGTATTGGGAGTCTTCTATCTAGAGTATGCTGAAACTCCTGTAATGCAAGACATAAATGTACCTAATGCATCTCTTTCACTTTCATGCCGAGCCTTGGAACTGACGCGGCTGTGTTCATTATGTACTGACAGTTTGTCTCAAGTTCTTCTTCCAGGTTGCTGTAATTTTAAAAATTGGTATCCTTATTCCTACAGCAAAGAAGGGTACAAAATTGGTAATGACTTACAGGTGTTTCCCTCTGATTTATTAATCCAAATTAGCCCAGCGCCATATGACAGAGATTGTTCCTACCTGGTATATTGTTTGAGGGTTCTGCACAAGCATACTGGGGCTGCAGTTTTCAAGATCCCATTAAATATTAGACCGGTCTAAGCCTCTAACAGGACTGACAGATGTCAGCTCCAAACCAGAGGTCAAAGCCTCGGCCCTGGAAACCAAACTGCCTTTCCTGAAATCTCGGTTCAGACATCCATCCATCCCGCTGGTATTCCATCTCTTCATTCCAAGAGTGAAAAAGAGGCTTTTTGTCACCCAAAGCCGACGGTTTAACAGCTTCCTGTTAACGACGCCTAAAACCTGTGTGCGATGTCCCTTGACGTGGCAGGATTTACTTTCCTTGGGGTCGGATCGAGCGGTACCCATGGGAAAGCCCCCAAATTCCTGCCCTGGGTTGCCCGAGAGCCGTACTCCGCGATGATGCTCTCTGAGCCTCGGGGTTCGTAAGAGCCGCTCACAAGCGCTCGGGCAGAGGCTGAGACCCCGTCTCTGGTACCGGGAACACGCCGAGGAGTCTTAACGAGCAGATCGCAAGGCACGCTATCGGAGCCGTGGTCAGCAGCAGAAGCTTTTCTTTCCTTTGGATGTGTACGAGGCGACAGCTGTAACGCGGAGGGGTTGTTCCCCCCCGGCTGCGCGACTTCTCTGGCTCTTTGCGCGACCCTTAGTGGTGCTGTGGATGGCCCTAAAATAGGAAAATGAATTCCAGGTTCCCAGTCTGTAACCTTTCAGGCTCAGTTTCAGTTGTAGAAGCAAAAAAAAAAAAACCTTTGTAGAACAGGCAGAAGAGAAGGCCTGACGTGCTCATCTGTGCTTTAGGCTTTTATTGAAAATATTCTGCCGGTCTCTGCCTCCGCAAATCACTCGGAGGAGTGTTGCAGGCAGAACGGCGTTGCTGCGTTTTCAGTGAATGCGGCTGCTGAGAGAAAGTCGGGAAAACTTATTTTGGCATATTGTTAGGTGTGTTGGGTTTGGCGGGGGTGTCTCGTGTTTTTTTACTGCAGCCAAGAGACGCTATTTCAGTGTTTCAGGCATTAAAGCTAGAGAAAACCTGGAACAGGTTTTATAGAAAGATTTACGCAGCTTCCGAAGACAAGCGTGCACATGCTCGCAATTATTGTTCACCCATAAGTTTGCTGAAATCTAACTCGGTCTCCTGAGTGACAAGTATAAACTACTGTGCAATTGTTTTTCCCTTTTTTAATGAACTCATAAGCCTCATTTGTATGTTGAATGAGGAATTGATGCAATCAGACCACAAAAAGTAGATACTCTGTATAGATCAGACCGTACGGTATTAGCAGCTGAAACCTACGTGCCGTCACCATTTATAGAGGTAATGGAAAATATCGATTTCAAATGCCGTTGCCAAAATATGAGAGCATATTTTAAAACTTGCTTGCTCCTGGAATTTCATCTCCCCTATCAAAAACTTTTTGAGGATGCCTGCGTAACTACTCTGACACTAATATTTCCCCTTCTAAGCCTGGTTAATGAAGAACTGTCCAAAAAACCTATAAAGAGTTTTCTGGCTGCCTGTGATAGAGAAATAGGTAGTGTCACTGGGATGGCAAGTACTGACGAAAAGATAAGGAATTGAAGCTGGGAAATTGATGTAAATCAGAAACTTTCATTGCTTAGTATCCACTAATGAATTTTATTTTTTTTTTACATCAATTCCTCAGCCTACGATTTGTTTAATGACGGTTTTATTTTTGAAGCTTCTTTAATAAAATACTCTCATACATTGTATCTTAACAAATAGAAGAACTATAAATCAATGCTTTCATGGTCTGGACATGTTTATGATACTTCTTTTGTCATCATGCACGTGGACGTGTATGCTCATGGACTCCACAGGTGTCCCGAACTCTTCCCCAACAGCTAGAAATGGAAGCGGTAATAGATTTAGTAGTGATTGTTTTACAGACAACATATCAAAAAATTGTCAGAGCTACCTTTGTGCTATCTGTAGACCTAGCTGGAAAACCTGATCGACATCTCTGTCAAAGCGCAGATCACTTGAAATTAAAATGCTTCATGTAATCACGCTGTCATTGCTGAAAACTTAATTTCGAAGAGGGTGAAGGCACTAAGGAGAAGATAAATTCAGACAATGTCAAATGTCCCATTTCGACATTTTTTGAATGAAATGTTTCAGTACTACCTTTCAAAGTGTCGTTCCATTTTTTAAAGACTTTTTTAAGACTCAATTATCCTTTTTATCTTTTTTTCATAAGCAAGTGTCAGATTATATCAGAGTCCAGTATTGTAAAGTTCAGGCCTACACATCTGTAAAATATGCCTCCCATCTTGAAAAAAGTTTTGAGATTTGAATGCTTCAGTTCTTCTCCTTATTTCATTTGTGAACCAAAGTGAAAAAGGTATCCTGCCTAGCGCTGCCAGTGAAGCTGTCGTCTTTCTTGTTAACAGTACTAGTGAAGGAACGAGCAATCTTAAGTGAAATAATGGGATACCCCAAACATCACAGAAATATTTTTTTATATTAAAAAAATATATATAGAAATTATTGGGTTATTTCTTTTTCACCAAAAAGCTGCAGATTTTCTTTATTTCTTTGTCTTTCCCTTGTAGCCTAGGCTAAGGACCGGGTACTTGAGCAGGACGGGAAGCAAATACGAAAGAAATGCTTTTTGAACGGTACACGAGGCTCCGTCCCCTCTCCAGGCGCGCGAGCAGCTGCCGGGCGTGCAGGCGTCGGAGCTTGCGGGAGCTGTGCGGGGGACGCAGCCCCGGAGCGCCGGGGAGGGCTGAACGCAGAAGCGGAGGATGCTCCGCTGCATCCGCAGCTCAGGTTTAATCAGAAGTTAACAATCCCCTTTGCAGGAATACTGAAATGTGCCTTGGTTCTGCAGAACTGAAACGTGCATCACAGTAGAGAAGTGAGTGTCCTCTTAGTCTGGGCGAATGTTATCGCTGTTAAATAAAACACACTGTGGTAAGTGTAAGGTGGCGCTTATGTAAGCCGAAACCCCTGAAACATGAGATTTGTATACACAATGTCTGCTAACAAATTTTTGGTAACAGTCGTAGTTTAATAGAAAGTCCATAGGAGAGGAGAAAGGAAACAACATATTAACCTGCAGCGATTACGGTAACTGGTGCTGAGGCTTAGACCAGTTTAATGAATGTAACGTGACAAAATATCCCATAGGCGGGAGAAAAGCTGTAGGTCTGAAAGAAGTGGTGTGAGGTGAGATCATTTTCTCAATCAAACTGGAGAAAACCTCATAAACGCCTGCCTGGAGGTACACGAGTACGCCCGTTAGCATCCCTCGACGGACAGGCTGGCTCTGAGCGGCCGGCTGCCCCCGACTCCCCCTTCCCTTGGATTTTGGTCTCTGGGGTCTGATGTGCTTTAACTTCGTACCCCTGATCTGACGACTCGATCGGGGCTACGGAGCGAGGGGCCTGCCCTCGTACTGGGGTGCAGGTTTATGGGCTCTGCTGGAAGCCTGTGGGGAGCCCACGAGCTGGGCTGGGGGGGGGTCACCCCGTGGGTGATTTCTGAGCTGAACCGATGTCTTGGGGGGACCGTTACTCCAAGCAAAGCTTGTACCTGACTGCAAAGAGATTATTGTGGCTGCAACGCGAAAAGAAAAGAGCTGTTCTTCCTCCCGCAGACCCAGTTTTATCCTCTGCCTGGTGAATTTTGCTAAACTGACTCCATCTCACGATGGCACGAAAGAGCAGGTGTAAATTTGTCACGCTCGGTGTCACAGCCCGAGCTGAAAGGAGGCTTCAGATCACAACCTGCAGACAGAGCACAGCTTTTTTCCCCTCTCCTCTTTTTTTTTTTTTTTTTTTTTTTTGCCTATACCATTTCCAGAAATAGAGCTTATCATCAAGTCCTGCCCCGGTGCGGTTTCTCCACCAGCCTCCTTGCCGGGGGAGTTTGTTCCTTGGAAGTGGGTTCTGCTGGAGCCCAAATTAAAGTGCTACCCGACCGCTCATAGCCTTTCCACTTGGCCACAGGGACCAGGACTGATCTCATCTGGTAGGAAAATCACTGAACCGTAGCTCACACAGGTATTTGGGTACAGAGCCATCCTTGCTTTTCTGATAGGTATCAGAGATGTCTAACTGTCGAGCGCCTTTCTCTTCTCATGCCTATTCCGAGACAGGTGGAAAACGGACTGCGGTCTAACTACTGAGCAGTTTGGGTTCCTGTATTATTATCTGCTGCATTCAGGTTGAGTCATTCCAGGATTATGTAGGCATTTTATTCATGGTGTTATTACTGGAAAGCTCTTTCTGCAGAGGCTTGGAATATAAAACTGAAAATATTCTGATTGTAAACTGTCTAAGATAATACGCAGTGTGTTGTAAAAGTAGGTCCTGTCTGCGCAACACTAATTCCACAACTGCAAAAGCCAGAGTAAGTGTTAAACTTGTTCCTGCTACCATGTATGTGTTCTTGGTAACCACTGAAATTGAGATTCTCATCACACAAATCTGTAGTCTGCCTTGTCTTCACATTTAATCTTTTTCTAGTTGAAAAACAGTCTTTTAATGCATTTCTATGGGACGTTGCGGGTATTTTCTCCAAGATTATGACAATCCAAGAATTTCAAAGATGTGTGGGCTTTATAACCTCTCTCTTGAAATGTGCCATAAAGCAGAAAAAAGAGCCCGAATTTGTATTATTTCACTGTTCTCCTACACCTCCATGGAGCTGTCGTCCAAGGGGCACACACGGCTTTCGAATTAAAATCAAGCTGAAGAGACTTCAGCAGTAGCTGGGGGTTCTTTTTGGGTTTTTTTACCCTAATTTATCTCTTCTACCATTCTTTTTGTGGTTTTTACCCTAATTAATCTCTTCTACCCAGGTCCCTGCGTTGGGTTCTGAGATGTGAAAGCCAACCGAGCTTTCCATCATTAGGTGGCTACACGCTTCTCTTAGGAGAACCAGGTTAAAATGTGATTGCTTTTCCCTTAAGAGCAGAAATGATGTACCTAAAGAGAATGTTTCTGTCTCAGAATTTCTAGTCTTCAGTTTCAAAGTCTAGAATGTTTTTTTTTCTCCCTGCTAGCTCCTGGCAATGTGAGGAGCTTTGAAAGACAAATATTTATGGACGAGGCAGTGTTTGGATTAGGGAATGAAGAGTCCAGATCAGCTGCGTTGCTTATCTTTTTAAGAGTATGAATATTACGAGCATGGATATACTCTTAAGATAACATCTTACAGCTTTGATTCCACAGAACATGCTTGATTAAAAAGTAGCTCAAAGAAAGAAGAGGTTCATTTTACAGCTTCCTGCAAAGATACAAGGTTTGGCACCAGTTCCTTGGCAACATGTCCGAGCCCGGGAAAAAAAGGTTATGAATATACATACTTATAAAATAGTTATGATTAGAGTAGCAACGGAGTGCTGCAAGTTCTGCTGGGCTCTAAGCGCTCGGGCAAGCCCGAAGGCGGTAGCGGAGCCGGCGGCAGGACTCCGAGGGGCGGAGGAGAGCAGCGGCACGGGGATGGAGCGAGATGCCTGGGGTCCTGCTGCTCAGCTGCGCGCTGGAAAGGGAGATGATTCTTGGCCCCATATCCCATCACAACCCAGCCAAAAAGCGTCTGCGCCTTAGGAGGTGATTTTTATTTGTTCCCTGGGTAAACAGAGAGCTCTTTTCCAGGTTCTGCCAGTCCAGCACCTTTCAGGCACAGTTAGATTAACTTTTAGAAAAATAATAAAAATAATGGCCCAGCTAATTAACGCCCTAGGAGTTCTATAGAAGGCCTTATGACACCCACATTAATACCAAATGAGTTCATTATGATTAATGTTATTAAAATAAATGTCATGGGAATGAATAATGGCTTGGTCATTATTTTAAATTGTTGCCACTGGATCTATAAAAGCTAATGATTCAATTCTGGGGAAGTAATTCTGCATGTTCATGTCCAAAACCTGGGGAGAGTTCAAACTTTTCTGCAAGAAATAGCTGTGAAAATAACGCGAAAAGGTGTACGTATTCTCTGAAAAACAGAATGTGCCCTGACTACAGAAAGGTCAGGTTTCCCTATGGCTGAAAGGTGGGATGAGAAGCTTTCTGACTGGGGAATTTCTTTGCGCTTGATGATGATTTCCAAATTGTTCACGCTGATGCGTGTTTAGGTTTTCATCGGGCTGGATTCCCCCCACCCCCCTGTTCTTTTTTAAGGGAGGATTTGGGCTTCTGTCTGTGAATTCAGAATTAGGTGATTTCTCAGATCCCTACACCCGAACGTTTGCCTTTGCATTGTGTTGTTCATAACGGATAATTTTGTATAAACAACTCAAAAGCGAGAGTGGCCAAGCCGAAAGCGTTTTCATTCGGGCAGAGCGCATGTATCAGCAGTGGAGACACCCCATACTGTTCCCGAGTGCTTCTCCCGCTTGCAGCCGTGCTCATGTGGTGAGTGTCCTCCCGTCTGTCCATCCGTCCGCGTGGCACGCGGCTGCGCTGCCAGAAACAGTTTGGGCTGGTTTCGCACGGCATTGCTCAGCTTGAGCGGATCCAGTCAACGCAGCCTCTGCTGAGGGACGCGTTGGGGTTGGGAGAGTCTCTGTAGCTGTTGTACTGCATTGGATTTTCTAATAACCTCGAGCAATTACTTCCAAGTACCTTTTGACTACGCTTCTACGACATAAATGCTTCCCTCCTCTTTCTTGCTGTATGCGTGGTTACAGTTGAATCGCGCTCTTGGAGATCACGGGCGTGAGATGTGCCGGAGGTGCCAGCATGACCACGAACTGCTCTGCTGCACCGGGAAGTTGTTCAACACGAAACCATCCCGTCTGTCATGAGGCTGTTGGGCATGGCAAAGGACTGGGGAGCAGGGTCTTACCTCCAAGAGAAGACAAATAACATGGTTGTAAAGAAACCGGGAATGTGACTCGTGAAGACTGTCATTTGAATTATGAACAACGCACTGGAAAATAACCTTATATGCAAAACAAGAAGTGGTGAAAAAGATTGCATCTTCCAGACAACTGGTCAAAGTCCTCGGAAGGAGTTACTTGGAGGGGATAAGGGAGCTGCCAGAGTTGTGTTGCCTTCAAGATCTGTTCCTGGTTTTTGGAGAAAGTGCTGCTGGCTGGCCAGCATGGACTTGCCAGATTTAAAGATGATGTCAGCTCATGGGAAGTAGGTGATTAGGTTTATCATGCAGGAAGAAGTGTGCGAAATGCGTGAATCCCATAAAGGATGCCTCAAGCTTGAGAAAGTCACAGCCGGTGCCCACAGCCAAACCCATGGCTCTGCCCTGCAGCCACCTGAATACCCGCTGCTTTATTTTTTTGGAGTCTGGGGTGGTTCAAAATCCTCTTCTGAGAACCTATCATGGCAGTAGTGGAGCTCCTGGCCTCCCCATTAGCACTGCCCACATGTGACACCCCCACCTTCCCAAAGCCTGACCGAGATTGGGTTTTATTCGCCCTAGCTGTTCTCATCGCTTTATGAGATTACTCAGTATTTATAATAAAGTATTAATGTTTGAAAATTGCTTTAAGGATTAGGAAGTGATATTCATTTAAGACTGTTCACGCTCTTAGGGAAGCTTGAAGGAGTGAAAATGAAGCCTTTTGGAGAGGCATGTACAACAGGACGGTGTAGCTGAGATTCGGGCTGCATGCTTTGGTAAAGAGCTAGGTAAATAGTAAATACTATTATTGTTATTCGTTGATTTATATAGCGTTTTTGCAGCATGTACTCAATTGCTTCTAGTTTTAAAACTGAAGCAAGGCTGTTCATGGGAATCGGTTCACCAACCAGTAAAAATTCATCCACTCCTAATGTAAAAACATGTTCTGTTCATTCAGAACAGTTTGAATTTACACAGAATGGCAGAAATTGGAGTTTTCTTCTGGGTTATAAGAGTTGATATGAGATTAATAATAGCATAAATAGTCTGCTTTTTGGTTTTGTTATGTATGCAAATCACTGACTTCATTATTCACCTCTTATTTTGATTTTCCTAACACAATAGAGTAGTCTTACTAATGTAAACTTGTCTTTACAAAAAAGAAAAGGCTAAGAAGGAAAATATTTACATTACTGACATTTAAAAACCAATTCTTTTCAGTGCAGTGGTTTTTACCTATGCAAATTCTTTTTAGCAACTTGTGAAGCCTTAGGAGACGTTCTTTAGAAGCTTGATTAAAGTCTCCGCTGGAATAAAATATTTAGCAAAAAGATGTTTCTGTACTCTTCAATTACTCCTTAATGAATCGTCTTTGTTAACCTACTGGGAGACATCCTGTACCATTCAAGGCCTGCTCGTAAGTTTTCCTTTATGGCTTGGTCAAATCTATGTAAATTCATTTTTGGCTGTATAATCCAATCGTCGTAAAAGGGTGAGAAGCTTGCTGCCACCGACAGCGTTTTGTCTGCAGGGATAAAGGGAAGGAAACAGCCTGTCGTCCGTGCTGTCTTGGGGGGCCGGTGCCGAAGGGTTTGCTGGCCGGGGCAGCCACTGGAGTCGCTTCCCATCATTGCTGCTCCGGGACGGTGCGGAGCAGGGCTGGGGGAGCGGGGCCCTGCCCAGAGCCCCTCCGCGGCAGTGGGTGGCCGGGCAGCACCTCCGCCCCTTCAGAGGAGGGCCGATACTGTCCTTAAAGCGTACAATAAAAAAGGTAGAGAACGGGAGGAAAGAGATCAATATTTGATTTCAAGTATTGCCAAAACAGCGCAGTAAAGTTTTAAGGGGTATGTCTTACTGGGAAGTTAAAATCGCTAGGGGTGTAAGAAATGTAACAAGGGACAAAATTTATGTAATTCATATAATTATTTTTAAAGCGGTGCATTTGCCCGGTCACAATACTATTTTAGCGGCGGTGACGTAAGGTCTAATTAATGAAATGACATTGGGAGAAGAGGTACAAATCTGCAGAGTATGCACTTTACTGCTGCTGACGTAATTATGCTGCAGCAACGGAGCAACACACTTTAACCCTGAGAACGCTGCTGTTTTCTAAACAGCAACGTAGGTGAGCGTGCAGTGCAAGGCGTGCCTGATCTGGAAACGATGGCCAAGTTTGTTGACATTACTGGGTTAACCAGGTCAGTGAGGATAAAAGCTGACTGCAAATAAATGCAGAAGGTCCTCCTAAAGCCAAATTGACTGGGTGATGAAAGGGCAGATGCAATTTCGTGTAAATAAATGTAAAGTCAATGTAAAAGGGGAGAGAAATGCCGTCTGACTTGCAGAAACACGTTGATGGGATTTGGGCCGACTGGTTCCACTGAAGGACCAGACCTCAGGGCTACAGTAGATAGTTTTACAAAAATGTCAACACGGTGCTCAGAGGTGCTCACAAAACATGCCGAGGATTAGGAGTAGGAGACTGAGGACAGGAAAAGAACATAGAAAACGTGGTTATGCCATTGATGCATCTTGGATACTCCTATATTAACTAAGAGACTCTGGAAGTACAAAAGGTACGGAGGAGGTTACTGAGGACAACAGTTATGTAATTTTTTTTTTTTTTAAAGGAATATCTGACTAGGTTAGGCTTTTGAGCCTTGAAGAGTGACGACTGATGGAGAATGAAAGAGTGGTCTATAAAATCATCAGTGTCATGGAGATGATTGATAGGAATCTGCAGAACTAAGAGTTACCAAATAAAACTAGCAGTCTTGGGGAAACTGAAGAGTGTTTTCAGAGCGTGCTCCACAGCTGTAGAGCCTCTTCCCAGAGGGTGGGGTGGAGGCTGAAGGCTGACATGGATTCAAGAGAGATCTGGATAACTTGATGGAAGGAAAACCCAAGGGCTATTAGAGACAGGCCTTCACTCTGGCTCACAGTCCGTCTCCATCCAGGTGACCCAGGGACGTGGAGAGGTTCACCGGGCCCTGCCACCCTTCCCTGGGTCTTCCCGAAAGGCCCTGGGCACTGCAGGGAGAGCAGCGGGAGCTGGCGTGACCTGTGATGGCTCTTCTTATCCTCATATTGTAGGCGGTATCAATGGAAATCTTTTAGATGAAGAGTGGCCGGAGGGCTTTAGAGCAGCAGATGAGTCTTCTCAAGCCCTTCTTCACGCTCTACCTCCTGCCCAATGTTTAGCCTGAAGGTGCACCAGGTGTCCCAGGTGGAGATGAACGTGACGCTGCGGCACAGCCAGGAATTTCATTGACGTTCCTCGGCACTTCATAAAACGTCGGAATCTCTCCTGGCTATAAAATTCAGGGCTCCTTTGAACTCAGCTTGGGGGAGGAAGGGGATTTGAGAGAAGCACTGCAGACTGCCCGGAGGAGAGCAGACGGGGTTGCATCTCCGTGAGTCACCGTGGCCGGTCCCGCCGGTGCCGGTGGCCCCTGCCACCCCTCCGGAGCGGTGCCGATGGGGGATGGAGCCCGATGTGTTTTTAAAATCAAAACATGTGTTGTATGCTTTGTTGTTGCTAGGGCCTAAAACCTTCTAATTTCTGAGTAGGTGTTTAATTTATTTTCCTCTTAAATTTTTTAGCTTTAGGAGGCATGAATCATTCAGTTCCATTTACCGACAGGGCTTTGCTCCTGGGTTTTGTTTCTGTGGATATTTGCAGCAGTTACCTACAGAGAGCGAGATGCTGTTATTGCTGTGTTAAGGGGCAAGATGCTGGTAAGGGAAGCTGAGAAATCTGATTAATTTGGGGTTTGTGAACCACAGAAAGAAGTCCCACACATTGATGAGAATGATGGGGTATGTACCAGCAGAATAAGAACAAGAGGTTTAAGAAAATGAGGTTTGAGGTTGAATAATATGTTGTAAATGGGTGCAGGAGGAGTGGTGGTTGCCAGAACTTAGCTGCAATTTCTTTCCTTATGGTTTCTTGACTCTGCAGAAATATTAAACGTAACTAAAGGATGTGGCAACCCCCCTTATCTTCCTGTTCTAAATGTCTTCTCTTTGCACTTCACCAGGGAGGACTTACGCCCATACAGACCGAGCTGTGCGCATGCTGTGCCCCCAGCTCGGCATTGTAAACCACGGGGAGAAAAAGGGTAAGGAACAAATATTCACGTTCCTGATATATTGCCAAAACTAGAGGTTGATAATTTAATCTGTTGCCTAACAGTTTGATTGTTAAAAAAAAAAAAAAAATCCCACTTTTTTCATGCACAAACAGTAGAGAGCACTGCCACGCATGTTGGGAAAGTCAAAGAAATAAATAGGCTCACTGGAGTTACTAAATATGATGGTTGGCATTCAAACCTAGGTCAAATATCTCATTTCTCCGATTTGGTATTGTAATATCTCCAGTTATTTCCGATTTACGCAGCTGTCAAACACTACAGAAAGTAGGAACCTACAGAAGTTACACTGAGACACTTAAAAACCTTTGAGTAAAGCCATAGATATTCTTTCAGCTGGGGCCTTTTGATGGAACACCAGATCCTTCTACGCGCTGCTTCTGGAACTACGTTGTCACCTTGCACCTAAAGCTTCCACCATAATATTACCATCCGGGCACGTCTCCTCGTTAGAGCTGATCAGATTATTTGCTGCGAATAACTCGCCGTTGACCCCGTGAAGCTCTACCTGCGAGCGGGCGGCCGCTGCTTTGGGTCGGTGCTATTTGTGCTTGATGACCGGTCACCTTAGCAACAGGTTTCGTACAGTTAATGTGGAAATGGCTCTTTCTACACAAAATGGAACAGCGTGGGAACCGTATCTTGAAACAGCAGCTTTGGGAAGCGCAGTCCCTCCCGCCAAGAGGAGGTGCCCTGCAGGGCTGCCCGGGGCTACGACCCGCGGCTGTGCTGGGACCCGGCTCCATCGCCGCATCCTCTGCTGAAACCAGAGGTTTGGATGGGCCGACAAAGGTTTTCCCAGACACAGGCTCTTTTCTGCCTTAAAACAGGATATAAAATATGTTGTTGATTTTGTGCATTCAATGCTGCCTGCCTGCCCTTACACGGATTTCTGTACAATTTCTGGTCACGCAAAGAGCTGCATCATTTATAGGCAGGATTCGCAGGAATGCGGCTCTGCTGCTAAGGAGCAGCTGGAGGACACGCTTAAATAAAACAGGAATCCTCCTCACAAGCTGTTTCATGTTATCATGAAGGTTTATAGATGGA
This sequence comes from Elanus axillaris, assembly GCA_026212715.1. Lineage (NCBI taxonomy): Eukaryota > Metazoa > Chordata > Aves > Accipitriformes > Accipitridae > Elanus > Elanus axillaris. The sequence continues at coordinate 20,710,626 of JANZLQ010000044.1, read as the reverse complement.
GATAAATCCTTTCTGACCTATGTGACCCAGCTGGCAAGCAATGACAGGTTCCCACTAAGCCTGGACCCAGGTTCTTTTAATATTTCTGAAACTTCTGGAGCATCCCTCCCTTCTCGTGGACATGACTAAGTACAAAGGGAATTTAATCTCCTTCTCTTGCAGCTCCAATCTCCCGGGGTCCGACTTTCTTGCTTTCTTCGTAGACTGTGTCTGCAGAGAGACTTCTCTGCACACTGAAACTGCTTCTAAATTCACCCGATAATAAACCACTCAAACCTGACTAAGTTGGAAAATCTTTGTAGCTGTGACATACCACGACACAAATCCCCCGGCTGCGAATACAGGAGCGTTATTGCTCCTTGGGAGAGGTGTGCGAGTTGAAAAGGGTTACTCTGTATTGCCGTTTCCCAACTTCCAGGTTCTGTTAAAGAGGAAACGGTATTTTCGGTGGCTCAGTGGACCAACCTGTGCAAAATCTGCGCCAAGCCTGCCGCAAGCCAGTTGCTGTTATTAGGCAGCTCTTGGTTGTCCACGGGCCTGAGAACCACCCGTCGCCTCGGGATTCTTCAGCCCAAACCCCGTCTCAGACCAGGGGGGGGGATGCTGAAGGACTACACTGAGAATAACATCTGAGGAGGTTTTTGGCAGGTTGCTTTTCAGTCCGAATGTTGTCCTCCTCATTCCTTACTGTTTGCTTTAATACCGTATTTGTGAGAAAGTCAGTCGTTTCCTCTGCAAGCGGTTCTGCGAAACCTGCGTGGGCCGTGTGATGGAGCTTCCCTGAGATCTCTTTATTTGCTTAGAGCTACCTTGCCTGCTAACGTTTAAAGAAGATTTTTTTTTTTTTTTGAGGTAGTTTTGTGATTTTATTTCCCTTTTCAGGGCCCCCAAACTGTATGTGCCTGACCTCATATTTCTATTATTGAACATTTATGGGATGCACAAAGACGTTGTACGAGAGACTGAATTAGATGAGATGTTAACACGTACCTCACTTAACGTTCTCCAAGTTGTGTGTTAAACTATTGAAGCAGCTCTGCAGGGGTTCAGCTCTTACAGAGAGTTACGTTTCTGAAGAAAATAATAACGAAGAAACCATTGCACTCCAGATGAAGAATGAGGAATGGGATGTCCTGGTATAGGAGTTGGGAGTTAAAGATAAGCCAAACAGACTTTGCAATTAAGCCATCCAGCGGAATTAAGGCAACAAGGGGGGATGAGAAAATGCTCCCACTTCAACAGCATGTACGTTTTTTTGGACTGATTTAAAAAAAAGGTTCAAGAGGCTCTTACAGACTCAGTAATTCAACACAGGCTGCTGCTATCGCTTACTAAAAAACCTGCACAGAATTTGGTAGGATGAGAAAGCAGGGAAGGGTGTGGGGTAAATCCTTCTGAATATTTTGCATGTGTACAAGCAAAAAAGCTAGATGGAGAGTAGCATGGCTGGGAGAACACCCTTAAAGAATCGGTTAAGTAGCATATGCTTCTAAAACTCATCTTCCTTGTGCTGTTAGCCAGCACACAAGCCGGGGAGCGGCTCCAGCGTTCCCCGTTGCAGGCAGGTATGCAGACGAGAGAGACCAAAATGGTGTTTGCACAGTGCTGGAGGCACAGCATGCTTTTAGCACGCTGCAGCTTTTCAAGCCTTCCTTCCTAAAACATTTACGTTCCCAGAAAAGCCAATAAATATCCTCATGCTTGATCTTTACCAAATTACAGTCCAGAATGGATTTCAAGTATTTTGCTGCTTGCAAACACTTTCACACAACTCTCGCTTTAGTATTGCAGGGCTCTTAATGAAGCATAATAACTAAGTTCGGGCTTTTTTTGGGAAGGCTTTTGTGGTCCTGCTGCCAACCGTAATTGACAGCCATTTGAAATGCATGAGCTCAGTCAATGCTGTGATTACATTTTGGAAGAAACTGTCCAAACAGGCTGTGGCAGAGTGCAGTTTCCTCATACATTGTATTACTGCTGTTCCCCATCTTTGTACAATAACCGCCAAGCGCAGAGGCTTTGCTTCGGGTATGGCTCAATGACAGACTATACAAGGAGCTGTTTTGACAGCTTTGCAGCTGCCATTGGGCCCATTCTGTGGTTAGGCTGCTGATGGGCTGTCTAGACAAGCACGCCTTCTAGGAAGCCATGTTCTTCTGGTTCCTATTTGATTATGAGACAGGCTTTTTCATCTGTAATGTAAACATGCCCCTGAAAAAAAAAAAAAAAAAAAGTATCTGCTGTGGCATTTCTTGTATAAAAGCCCCTTTTTCTGAAGGGGTGGTTTGATTCGTACATTCATACATCCCCACTACGGATATATTTTCAGCTTTCCCATTTGGGCATTAGGTTTCCTGAAAAAGAAGTGAGGTGAAAATGCTGAGCCCCTCAGAAAGTGCTCGTATTTAGCAAAGAGCCACAGCTGTGCAAACACGAGGCACTGCGTGGAACAAGTGAACTGAAATCCACCTGGTTTGATCGCTTCCACTTAATACATCCAGCCTCAGGCTTGCCCTGAGTGGCAGGAGCAAGGCTCACCTCCTGGATCGGATTTTTGCGCTTTTGCGAGACTGAACATTGGGCTGGGGCTGAAGGGACTATTGCAGTGGGTAATTCCTCCGACCAGCGTGAAAACACACGTTAATGTCCTCATAAACGAAGCGACACATCCCAGCGGTGAGGAGAGAGGGCCCTGAATCACAAGACAAGGCTTTGCCCAAGGGCTTCACTGCCGGCTCCTCGTTGACTGCTGCCGGTTCGGTTCGTCCGTCTGCTCCGTGCTTATGGTCTCCCGGCCCACCTCTGGCTGAGGGCACAGGGTGCCTTTCCAGGCGCCCGCGAAGGTGTACACGTTGCTGTGGGTTTGCTATAGACGGTGGTATCAACTGCGTATAGAGAGGGCACAAAAAGGGTCGCTTCAAAAGCGTAGCTGGGGAAGCCACAGGGACTTAGCAGGGAACTGGAGACGACTCCTCCCCTTGGATCTTTGCATTTCCCCTGTGTCTAAAGTAGACACAGGGGTCTAAAGCGTGTCTGAAGTAGAATAGAACCGAGAGGCCAGGTCAAAGCTAACTGTGGGGCTTTGCATTGCCCTGGAAAAAAAAAAAAGGACGTGAAAGCCAAGCCTTCCCCTTCCACCTCACGCCAAGCTCCGTGAACGCCCCGCGTTTCCGACCCTCCCGAGCCGTGCCGGGCGATTGCGGATGGCTCCGCTCCCCTCCGCAAACCCACGCACGGACGTGGTGTGCTCCCGGGCTGTCAGCCAGTTCAGGGGATGCTTCTGCTCACTGGAAGGGGACGAGACCCTGGGAAACTCAACAGCTCCTCTCCATGAAGGGTTCGAAATAGGGTAAGTGGGATGCATCATCCAGAGCTAAACAAACAAGGGATTTTAATGTCTAAATGGGCTCTCTTCCAAGCATGTTTTAGTTTGGGGAAAATCTGTTCTCTGTGGTTTTTCTGAAGACTTTCTCTGCCCTTCTGTTGACCATCCTACTTTTGTTTATGAAATTCGTATGGTGTTGAATTTTTTATGTTATTGAATTGTTTTGAGCACGTCTTAGCCCTAAGCGAACACACGGTAACAACGTAAGATCAGAGCCAAAACCCCCCCAAAAATTCTCCACGTGTCAGGAGGGAGACAAACACTCACCTTGCTGTGTTTTGAGGAGATAAAGAGATCTCCAGACTTTCTCATCCCTGTCCAGCACCAGCATGATCCTGTCTCTAGATCGGATCAGCAGTACAATATATCACGGACTTCACTGAGTTTCCCAATCTAGTATATAAAAAGAAATTCTGTGAGGCAGCTATAAAACCAAGCATAAATACGTTTGTTGAGGAAGAAAAAGAAATTAAGGTTATAAAAGATTGGAACTTAAAAGGTCTGCTGTATCACTGAAGGACAAGAAGCTATTTTGTTAGCTTCGTAACGTACAACTCCAAAATTGTTAGGAGGATTGAAATGCAGCACAACAGCAAAACCGCTGCAGGTGTTTTTCATAAAAGCAACATTTAGTTATTGAGTTATTGTATCTTATTTGAAAGGTCTTTTAAAACATTTGTTATCTAGCCCTACCTGTAAAATTGAGTGTTGTCATTAAGCGTGTCTAGGTATTTGTTCCATTAGACTAGCTGTGTTTGTGTCAACAAAAAAACACAGATAAAAAATTACTCATTTCTCGCTCCTTTGATAGCAGGCTTGGTCCCTCCTGATGGGGTGTTGGGCAGATTTTGGATGACTAGCGAGTGGAACGGGTCTTACAGAGCTCGGTGGAAAACCCTGCTTTTAGATTAGCCATTTTCAATTTTTATTTTTTTTTCTAGAAGAAACACGGACCTCTTTCTTTGCTGTGAATTTAGGACCCCTGAAAATAGTCTTGCTATCCTTAGTTACCTTTCATGGTCCCCTGCAGAGCAGCTCCTGAGTCAAGAAAGGTCTGCAGATGACAGCTACAAAGCTGTAGGTGTTCTGGGCGATTCTGAAGAATGCAATAGAAAAATGATGTGTCTTTGATAAAATAGCGAACTCTGTTAAATTTATACGACTTTTAAACAAAGTTCTGTGGAAACCTATTAGTTAAGTGTATTAAATTTTATAAGACTTTCTTGCAAGAGCTGCTCCACCTGGCAGCCATCTGGGGGGAGAAGGCTGCTGCCGCTGGGGGATCGTTTGCAGGCGCAGAGAGGGTGCCGCGTTGCACTGACGGCTACAGCCTGTCTACAGCAAACGCCAGGATTTCAGGCGTGCGCACGCAATACGCCCCGCTCTGCTCCCCCCGACCCTTTGAGCGGAACGCTGTTGGCCAACCTTGTTGGTCACTGCCCGTGCCGTTAGTCCCACCCACCAGCTCAGCCTTGTTCAGTTTATCTATTCCTGGCCATTTACAAGAAAGGATTTACCCCCCCCAAATAATGATAATAGAAAATCAAACCATTTTGCATCACCAGGGCAAGGAGACGAAGCGTGCCATGTTCTGTCAACAGCCGCGATGCTCTGTGTAGAGAAATTAACTCCCAAAGTGTACTTGCCCTTTGTATCTGATTTTAATCCCATGTATTTCTATCAATTTTAATAAGTAGATTTATATTGGACACCAAATGTTAAAATTACCTAAACTTGAAAGGCCTGCCTATGAAATGAGTCAGAATAGATTCTCTGTGGAAGTCACTGCAGTGCCAATAAGGATTAATTAAAACTCAAATGTTCTTCATTGTATGTTAATTGAGGAATTGTTATTCAGTCAACCTTCTTGATTTTTCTCTGTGTTAAATAATCATAGAAGTATTTTACCTAGTCTCACTGTTTATTTAACCAACTAATTAAGGGAGGGGATATTCTGCATTTATTAGTATTTTAATTGGAGAATTTTATTCCCGGTGGCCTAAACATCTACATATGTTCAGGCTTTGTGTTTAGCTTTTTTATCTTTTAAATGACCAATGTTCCTGATTGTGCACACTACAGACTTAAAAGAAAAAAAAAAAAAAAATGTACTCTGTGCAATTGAACTTCATTAGAGCTTGAAAACCAGGGGCAAGGTTTTCATCTCAGCTGTGCTCATGTAAGTCTAAAGTAATTCCCCACTATAATAATGGATTTACTTTGAGTTGATACCGGTATTGAGATGAGAATCTGACCTCTGTGATTTAAATGACGAGAGTGCACGTTGTATAATGACATTTAACAGTTGCGAGTTCAAAACGTTGTATTTAATGGTTACTGATTTATAAAAGTTCACTTCGTAACATAATCATAGTTTAGCAGGTGCCACAAAATTTAAAACTCCATAAACAGAGAGCCCTCTTGTAGGCAAAACATGAGAAATTCTTCACTTTATAAGGACAAAATTCCCATGTATTTCGGTGTTCATAGCTTTTTTCCTACGCAGCCATACTCTAGCTGACATTATCATTTGCCCCATCCCTGGAAATGTTCAGGGTCAGGCTGGACGGGGCTCTGATCAAACTGGTCTAGTTGAAGATGTCGCCGCTCGTTGCAGGAGAGCTGGGCTAGATGACCTTTCAAGGTCCTTTCCAACCCAAACCATTCTGCAATTCTACGTTCTACGTCGTTAAAAACAATCCAAACTGGTGGAGTCCTGTGCTGCACAGGCACGTGGGTGCACAGTTGTATGGGCTCTTCCTGCAAATTGTTTTAAGGCCACACTGAGAAAAGGATAATCCAGATAAGGATACAGAGGTCAGGATCGGTTCTTGCAGGTCCTCCCACGTTCACCCTTCTGGTGTGTCTTCGCATGCCCAGGCCCCTGTAGACACCACCACCAAATTGCTTTTCACCGGTGCTGATGCCTAATGGCTCTCTAACGCCCACGTGTGCAAACGCTGTTGCAGCGACCTGAGGTAAGGCTAGAATAGGAACGAGATGAGCGAAGGAACGAAGCGTTGACTCACTGAGCTCCCGCATCTCAAGCAGGATCCCCAGAAATCCTCCCCCCCCGCGGAAGCATCGCGCTCGCCTGCGGGGGGAATGGGGAGAACCTGCTGGGTCGCTGTGCCCACGAGGTCTGGGCAGAAGCAAAGCCCAGAAAGCTGCCAACTTGCATGTTTTATTCAGTCGTTTTAAGGGAGAAAGTCTGTTCCGGTAAGGAAATAGGAAAGCTGATGCCCGTACTTAAGCTTTTTTTGGAGGGGCTGTGCAGGCGTTGGGAGGAAGCAGCGAGGCAGCCCCAAGGAGGGGTTTGTGCACGACTTCCCCGAGGCGTTGAAGGGATCTGGAGCACGGGCGCTGCCCTAATGAGCTCTCCTGTGGGATTCTCGTGCTTGTAGGTGTTAGGCTTCATTTTTACACCTGCAGGTAGGAAAGGAAAAAAGAAAGAGGAGTAAAACGGCGCCTTTCTAGAGAATTGTTTCTTCTGACCACGTAACTGCAAAACAATAGATATTTGCAACTCTGAAATTAAATCAAAATTCTTCAATATTTTTCTCTTTACTGCACTCTGTTGTGAATCAGAAGGCAACAAACACCAACACGACTTTCATGCCGATAGTCTATACTCTTTGTGCCCCGTTTTTTATTTCCAACTTTAGTATTCTTCAGTAAGTCTACAAATACAATTTTTCCTCCTGACTTTACCAAGCCTTTTTATTTCATTGGGAAGATCAAGGTAGAGATTACTCCAAATAATGTAAGACCTTATCTTGCACAGAAAATATGAAAAACGTATAAGCGTGTCCAGTATCTTTTTGTTTCTCCATACCAACGCTGAGTGATTTATAGCCCCAATTCTTATTTTCCCGACAAGTAAAGTGGCTTTAGATTAAAAATCTGGCAAAACAAATATATTTTTTTCTGTAAATGTAAAGGTCCTCTAGATTGATGTAAATGACTTTTAAATTTCACATTCCAATCATAGTCCCTGATTTAGCAGTGCAATTAGTATCCAGTTACATTAAACCATGAACAAGCCACCCTCAGTCAGTGAAGCGCTTAGGTACTTGCTTAAATCCCATGGGGTTTAATGGGATGTGAACATTTGGTTGAAGTCAGGTCACTGTGCTAAATATAGAAAGTTAGATTAGCAGCCACTATCTTAGCGATATACTCAGGTGAGCTGACGTTACTAACATTGGAATTTGGCACTTCACCTTATCTGAGGTGTCAGCGCATCCTTTTAAGGGTGTCAGCGTAATCTTTGTAGTTAGTCTTTATTACTCTTGACTGATGATTTCCTTGGTGCTTGCCTATTTATTTATTTTTAAGTGGTATGAAACGTTTTCCAAATAACCCCAGCGATGGTGCATTAAAACACTCGGCAAAGGAAAAGGGCTTCATGCCATGCATGAAAAACAAAAGGCCGTGCCGGCGTCATCGTGACTTTCAGCCCCACGACACCCGTCTGCCAGCAGTCAGCTGTAGGGATAACGCTTTAATCCTCGTGGAGATACTGAGCCCATTCCAGACAATAATTAATCTAATGAAAGTTGAAGGAAGCTAAAGGCAATCTGCCTGCTGGGGGCGGATGGCTCGGCCGTCACCGCGGGCCCTGCCCCGCTGTGCGCAGGCGTGTGGGCAGCCCCTTACACGCTTGACGTCTCAAACGAAACAATGCAATGAGTTCAGGTTTAACCTGGACGACCGTGTCCATGTTGATGGAAGCTGGAGCGGACGTTTCCTCACCGCGGTAGTAACTCGCTCCGTAGCACCGCAACAGGCCTGTGCTGGTTCTTGCTGAACCTCCCTTCTCCCCTGCTTTCTCTGCAGCATCGCCTGTTCCCTTCTGCCCCTGTTTTCACCCAAATGTGCAGTGTTCATTCTTAAAAGGGGCTGCACCCCACCGTTGCTGTCCCCCAGCACCTCTCAGCCATGGCCAGGTCTTCCAGAAACACGAACGCGATCGTGCTCTGCTGCAGGTAAAAAAGGTGCTCCGTCAACAAGCCCAGTTTCCTTCTTCAAACTTCCTTTTTGTTTAGGAGTGTATTACCGGCGAAGGAAACTTGTCCATAGTCCTTGCAAAGGAGTCCAAAAAGACCTGGGTGACAGAAGATTAAGAAAGTGAAGACCAGGCAACAAATCGTGACAGAATTTTGGAGGAGTTTTCTCCGCTCTGCTGCTCACGACACCATGGGGAGTCGTAAGGCCTGTACTAATGTTGGTTGTTACTGAATACTGGCAAATAACCAGAACTGAAAATTAGGGTGAATCACAATTTGTGCTTTTAGAAGAAAAAAAAAAGAAATTCCTATTATATCCATTTACCGCTGCCCATCCATCCAAATCTTCTTCAAGAAGCCCACTGTTAACCAGTCTCACTCTCTGGGGTAATCGCTTTCCCGAAGAGAGCTCTCTTCTACAGAAGTACTGGCAAAACAAGGACAAGTTTTGGGTCCATCAACCTTGACAATGTCCTCCGACATTATTAGCTGAATTCATCAGCTATTAATGACTGCAAGATATATAGGATATACTCTGGTTAGCACTTGGAAAGACTTTCAATTCACTTCAAGCTCTATTTATTCATTTAGACTAAATGGAGTTATTAAAGGTCATGACTTCATTTCCAAAGTATCAGGTGAAAATACTTTTCAATTTAACAAATAGAGGACACTGCTTGCGATAAAATTAAATACCATCTTCAACAGTTTCTTTGATTTTAAAAGATATTCCCTAAAAGTTTTACTTTCATTAACTAAATCGAGGTGGGGACTGGAGAAATGAATGATGGTGCACAGTGCTCAAAGGAGAGTTGTTGACTCCAATAATGAATTTGGGGACTTTGGGTTTTCAGAGAACAGCAAGATTTCTTGTCCTCCTCAGCACGGAATGATGTGGAAAACCTGAAGTATAATAACTACTGTGCATGGAGAGATTCTTTCTACAATAAAGCCTGCACTTGCATTTTATGATCTGAGAGTTACCTGTAAAACACTAGTGAGTCAGTCACGACTGAAGAAAAAATTTTCTCTGCTCATACGTTCCTTAAGAAATGTCTACACTAGATGCCTTTTATCTCCACATTATTGTCCAAGTGCTTTTGATATGGGCATTGCAATACGAATTATAAATACTGCTACATTAAAATTTTATCCAACTTTTTTTTTTTTTTTCCCCCCAGCAGGAAATCTGAAAAGCCATCTGCACCACTGACTTCTGCCAGAAGATCAGGGTTCACCTTTTCGTGTCCTATAACTGTTTGAGCTCCCAGCAACTCGTGCTGTGATTGCGGTATGAAGCCCTAAATCTGGAAAAAAAGGCAGCGAGGCTGGCCCCGTTGAAGGTGCCCACCCCACCTTCAGGAGGACAAGTGCTTTCTGGCTGGATTTGGCTGGGAGGGCAGGCAGCAGGCAGATGTCGGCAGGCCTTCCCCAGGAGCTTCCTCAAGAAAGATGGAGGAAGAGCAGAGAGGTTTATCTGTTGCCCTTCCCAAGAGAGGAGATGGCAGACCCGACCCAGGCGAGGACGAGCTTCACTGCTAGAAATGGAGGCATCTGCGCCTAGGAAGAGACGGAAAGGACCAGAGGGGCGTCCTGGGAGGGCTGAACTTAGTGCATCTTGGGATTTTTCAGGATCCTTGTAGGATGATGGATGACATGTCTTCAGCGGTAATCAGACGTGTCAGGTAGGATTGATACTAGTCCGGCTTTATGTGCTGAAAAGGGCATGACTGAGAATAGAAAATGCTGCAGTGTCACAGCTTCGTGGCGGGTCGCTCCTCGCACGCTGCCTGGCGGGCTGGGGGAGCAGCCCGCGTCGGGAAGAAACAGCCTTCCAAAATGCCCACGTGCTTGCGTTCCCCACCGTTTCCTAACTGGATAACTTAGATAAGTATCTCTACTAACTTAGATAAGTATCTCTACTAACTTCAAGTAGCAAAGGCTGCAAGATTCCCTCCTTTGCTGGCTACGAAATTTGAAAGTGAATAATTTTGCTCCGGTTGTTCGAGGAAACTTCAGGCCCCCAGAAAGGGAATGCAGGAGAACTGTGATTTAGCTTGAATTTCTCCACCGCTCAGGCAGCGGTATAGCGCAGTGCAATTTAGATTACAAGATCCACAATCCGTAGGCAGACTTCTCTGACCACATAAATTTGCCTGCTTCGTTTGGTAGCTGCAAACCAAATGTTTCTGCTTCTGTGAAAAATTGCTTTGAGAATGACCAGGCACCTGAGCAAGGCCAGATGGTGTGTGTGTTGTATCAGATTGGAATAAAGAGGTGCTTTCAACACAAAATAGGTATGCACAAGATGAGCATAATGCCAAAATAAGGTAAAGGCCCCTCTGCGAGCTTTTATCTAAACAGTTCGGAGTTTTGAGCACCTTCATTTTGTGGGACCTGTTTACTCAGTTCTCCAAACACTGTAATGAAGAAATCAAGCTGCAATCAATCAGATTGCAATCAATCAGATCCTTCTGTAGCTCACTCTTGCTATTCCCAATGAGGAAGCCTTACAGTTGTAGCAGCAAGGAATTAATTTGTGAAGATGGCTGCGGTCTTAGAATGTGTCTAGTCATCACGAACGTGACTATAGCAAATGGAAAGTATTTCCTCTGAGGTCCAGTCTAAAGATGTTATAAATGCCATAAGAAGTTGTAAATAAGAATTAATTAAAAGTACTGGTCAGAGCTTGTTCTGTGGCTTAGGGCAGGACCAGCGCAACTGCAGAAATTTGAACTATGTCAAAATATTTGCTTTATGTTGTTTGTTTGCAATGTATATGGCTTGGCCAAATGACCTTGCTTGTTTTCCCTTGGTGCATTTCTCGAGCTGCTGTAGCTGGGTTGTGGAGACAGAGATTACCGACCTCTTTCTTACTGTTATGGCTTGCGGACAGAAATGGTCTAGTGAGCCCTGGCTCACCCTCGTAATTTGGAATGGAAATTGTAGCTTCCAGCTGATTACTGAAGAATAGCGAGATAATGAGAAGCAAAACAGACGGGAAGAAGTCGAGTCTGCATGTCAGTACCTCTGTACGGCAGTGCTGCAGGACTGCCACCAAAGTTATCATTTGCTGTGGTGTAGAATTGATAATGCCTGAATTTTAAAATGTTTTCTTTTTTTCTTAGGAGGTGGCAAAGTGACTTCTAAACGTAGGGATCGTGTTTTTGATGGGAGCAGCTGGGGCACAGTGCAGTGAAATGCCTGAAGTCACTCTGTAAATCCATCACAGAGGCTGGAATAAAATCCAGAGCATGTGAAATGTTGCAATAATCATTTCTTTGCAGAGATCCGCAAGGGATCTTTGGAAGTCTGATACGGGTGGCTGGATCTGCTTGTACCATAGCACTGCGGCCACGGAAGAGCCATTCAGAGCTGTTGGCAAACCAGCCTGTGAGCAGAAGGTGCGTTAGATGCGTTAGACTCCTAAGCCTGGAATGTCAGCTTTGGCTGGCCAAAAGTTACAGAAATGATTTTTATTCCAGTATGCACCTATGCAGACTCGCTTTTCGCTTGCAATAAGAGAATGACGGGGGGAACAGAACAACGGGGTCATCTGGGTGATCAACATGATCTTACACGACTTGGTGCTCGCCGTCTTCCGTAACTTCTCCCTGAGGTTCCCGCTGCAGGCGGTGCCTGCCGGGGACGCACTCTCTCCCTTAGGGATGTAGCTTTTGGGCCTTGGTAAGAAGGGAATATAAATTAACCCCATTTTTGAACTGCAGACTTTAGGCTACGCCAGAAACATCTGAAGATAATATTACTGGATTTTTCTCCTCATGCAGTCTGGCTAGTGGGATGGTATAAATGCTTTGTATTTTCCTATGGTACAGGTACCCAAATCAATAGCATTTTCATTGGTCAAAGTTGGCAAAAAATTAACAGAAGCCTTAAAAAGGTGTCCTGCTAATGACACCCTACCAGCTGTTGACAAAAACCAAGCTCCCTCTATTAGGAAAAAATGATTAAAAATACAGTAATATCCAGTGATGTTCACCAGGAAATAAAAATGTTGGCTCCTTGCTGTAAGTGAAAAGAGAGAAGTCATGAATATGTGCGATTTTTTTTTTTTAGTGTTTTTTAATGAAGAATTTAAAAGAATGTCATTATTTTTGCATTTCAAACTAGCTGGGAAGTGGCAGAGCAGGCAGTAACGTGATGCAAAACTAATTGAGAAGAAAATCTGGGATGAGTGATTGTTACCTCAGGAAAAAAAAGTAGGGGCTTCTTTTACTAGACAAAAAAGAGTTTAGACTAAACTTGCCATTTTGAAACATTTTGCTTTCTGGGGGACTTAGTGGAGTAATTATTGCAAATGCAGTCAAGGCACTAATCCATCCAATGCTCAGAGGTCAAAATGCTTCATCAGATTAAGGGATTGCAAGATTTCTGGAAGATTGGCTAAGGTCATTTCAGAGTTTCAGTGGGTAGTTTTTATTTTAGCAGTTGCTAAAATGGAACAAATAGGTCATTGTACTTCTGCAGCAGCCCAGCATTTTGACCCATGGACTGTAGGATTGAACAAAAGCTGCTTGAAAGTATTTACTCTGTCCTGTAAAGCAAGTAGTTCTTCAGGGCTTGGAAGGCAGAGGCACTTTATACCTATGGCAAATCTGGAAATTGATGTCGGGGATCACAGCGGAGGGCAGCGCGTGCAGCGCTGGACGGGGAAAAGCAGCCAAGTAGAGGAAGGGCTAACTGAAACGAATTGCTGTTGGATCCGGCTCCTGGACCGAAACAAACCCCGCTCGGTCTCAGCTCTGCAGAGCGTTTTCCGTAACAGAAGACTCTGTGTGCGAGGCAGGATCAGATAAACCCGAGTGCAGAGCGGTGTGAGAGGTGGAGAATCCTCGGGTCTTGGAATAACTGACTTCTCTTTATTTAGGGATTACATTTTAATTCCTTCTTTCGGATACGGCCAGGAATACACGTAGTCTCTAATTAAAGTAAATAGTTGCATGAAAGATGTGTTGAAAAATATCTGTCTGTTTGCCAAGGGGATATGTGAGATTATGGCAAGCGTGTGAATGCACTTTGCTGGGAATTTCCCAGTCAGTTGTGATTTTCAGTATGCTTTCCCATTAACCGACTGGTTTGTGCAGGCTGGAAAGGAAATACCCAAAGAAGAACTGTATGAGAAAATACCACCAGTAGTACTAAGCGCTGTGCTTGCATGTCCCTACTGAACAGAGTGTTTGTAAGCATAAGCTTTTTTTTTTCTTTTTTTTTTCATTAAAAAATCCACTTCAAAAATATTTAGGTGCCTTTAGGAATTATAATAGGAATACCCGTATCTGGTGCGAACAGTGCCTTTGTCCATCGGAGGTGACGCCGTCTGTGTTGCGCAGCCCTCATCCCCCAGCGACACGGTGCTGTTTACTAATAAGGCGCAGGTCATTAGTACGAAGAGTTGAGCTCATCGCTGGAAGGAATCCAGAGGCACCCGGCTCAGAAACCACCAGGAGAGGGTTACACCTCCGTACCGAGGGCACCGGGACAGCCGAGGAGCGGACCGGCACGGTTGCTCCTTGCATCTTCACCTTTGCAAATCTCTGGCAGCATCTCTGCAGGAACTTTGCAAGTTGGTCGGCTTTGCCTGAACAAGTGAAAAAAATCCTCCGAGCTCGAGAGCGAATCTTGGGCAGCAGGAGGGAGCCGGCTGCTGCAGAGAGCTGAACCCAATTAAATCACCTCTGCAGAGTTTGGCCCGCAGTCGCGAGGACGGTGACTTATTTCTGGTACTTCAGCGGTGCCTGGAGTCACTGAGCTGGGCTCTGTCCCACCAAACACGCTAAAAACCCAGAGCAAAATCCCGATTAACGTCTCGGGGCCTTGCTGAAGGGCTGGTAGCAAACTCCTGGGTAATGCGCTCCGCAGCCCCAGCTATCCGAGGTTCGTCAGTTCCCATGTGCAGCCTGGTTTGACAATCAATTTATTCTTTAATGGTTTCCATTCATCTGATGTGCATGTGAAAGCAGAGACAGTTATCCAGCTGCAAATATTACTGCATGATGCCCGTGGTAGAGAATCACTCGTTTTCTGGGCAGCAAAGCTGCTTTCATGCACTCAGGGAGAAAAGTGATATATAAGCAGGAGAAACCAGGCAAAGTTTTAGCTTGAAATCAGCATTAGCCTGCCTTAAACTGTGTCAGAGTGGGAGTCTGAATTTATAGCATCTTTGTAAGTACTACTTAGCATTTAAATTTAGGATTTTCTCCGTGGGCGATGCTAAAGACGACAAGAGTCTGCAGAACTGGTGGTATCACACTGAATATGACCTTTTGGCAAGTCAGGCATTAACAGCCTGCTGTCAAGTTCTCCGCGCTTCTTGCTTCAAACCTGATGAAAACAAAGTGGCTCTTGGCGTGCCGGAGGTGTGAGGCATTGCACATGCTGCCGGGGAGACCTGCCCAGCGCTGGCTCTGCACCGGGAAGCTTAACGTTAAAAAGGGGCTGCTGAGAAACAACTGGAATGTATAAGACGTCATTGCTGAGTGCTATGGGGTTTGTAGGCTCCGTGTTTCATCGTCTTTATTGACAAACACGTAACTCATAGCGCACAAGGCAAACCCGTCAGCTGCTCTGAGCCGCGTCCGCCCGCGCGTGCAGATTTCCTGTGACTTCCCATCATTTCGAGCGGCGCCACGAGACTGCACCAGAAAACCCTCGCTGTAGGATGTGCTTTTGTTCTGAGGTAGCATAAAAAATTTCCAAGGCAATGGTTTGTTGGGTTACTTACCCAATTTTGCTAGAGAAGCAATATTTATTTTAGATATCTCAGACTTTGCTTTCATTTGGTTCTGATTCTAATTAGCTAATTATGCTCTTTAAGCGTGATCTAAGTATCTGAGAAGAAAAATAGCAAAATTAGCTTACTGCAGTACATAACTACTTTTTTTCTAAACTGGTGGGTAATTGACCGTGCATTGCCTAACACGATTCGTTTGGTAGTTAATTACTTCCCTCACTGGATAAGCAAATGCTTGTAAACAATTACGTCACGATTCCTTAGGGGAAGAATACATACATGACCGTGTCCACCTTATTTTCACCACGCGTCTTAATGGCTTTGAAACGTGCATCCAAACACCCAGCGCTGCCGGTGGGACCGGCGAGCCGGGGCTCACGGACACGGTGGTCGCGTTGCGGCGCCGAGCATCGCTTGATGGGAAACCACGGTCCTGGGATCCTGCGGTGGAGCAAAGAGTCGGTGCTGGCCGAGGTTCCTTCCCTTCACCCGCTCCGCTGGTCTGTGATATAGGATAAGTGTAATGTAGGAAATCACGGACGTCTGTGATACCGTTGACCATCCTCCTGTGACCTACAAGAAATCCTCAGGTTTTGAGCTGCCGGACCTCTTCGCGTCCTCCCTGCGTGCCCGTGGCTCCGGTGGGACAACGGTCCCTGGGTAGGACCTCGGCCAGGGTCCACGCCTCTCCCCATCTGACGCCCGGTGTCACATCAAGCGTCCCAGTTTTGGGGCGAGGGCCAGAAATAAAAGTTTTCTAGGGAGAAGCTGTTACGGCCGCTCATCTGCAGGGACGCCGGGTTTCACCTGGCAGCGGCGACCGAGCGGGAATGTCCCAATGCCCAGGCTGGGGAAGCTGCGGTGCCTGTTTTCCATCTGCCACCTGAAAATTCAGCCCCTTAAAACCTTTTCAAGTGAACGTCAGTAACTTCTGAGGACTTCAGCCTGGCAGGACGTGACTCGCCGGACTGGCGAGACTGGCGTGCTCTTACAGCAGCACCACATACTTTTTAAACTTAACTGCTGCCCTCTTTGTGACCTTGTGTCTTTAATAGCTTTGCTGTCATTGATTTTCAGTCTTGTTACTGGATTATTTTTGTATCACACAAGTGCTCAATGAAAACAGGCAGCCTAAGAGGAACATACAGCATGCGTTGGTCAGTCCTTCGTTTGCTGGTGTTAGTGAAGGCTCCGTCGTGGTCCTTGAAAAACAAGAAGGAAGAGTAGCACAGAAAGAAAATCAGTGGTGAAGCGAGTCGTTATCCTTTGTCACATAGCATAAGGCAAAGACGGGGGAAAGGTGACTGTAAGACGTGATGTTGCTGTGTCTCAGCTCTCGTTCCAGTCTTCCTCTGAACTTTCTCCTGGCAGCTCTGCTGGAGGGGAGACGTCAAAATAAAATTTAAAAAAAAAAAAAAAAAAGCATTGTCAAGCCTGAGCAATGTTATGTTTTACTAAAATGAAATCGGAGATTATTGAAAGGACTTGGTGCTTCTGGAGAGCTGCTTATCCAGAGCGGAGGTGGGTACAAAATCCACGTGCGGGCACTGGCCCGGGGAACGCTTCGTTCGCGGCGGTGCTGACCCAGCCTGTGCGCTGGCCGGCCGTCGGATCTGGGGAGGGCTTCCAAGATGCCGAGGCAGTTACGGCGTTTGCCTAAATAGGGCTGCGGAAAAGGTTTCTGCTCTACAATTTTCCAAACAGAACTGTGCTAATACAAGTACTTACCGAGAGCAAGGATAGGGTGTCACCTACAGCAGTGAAGAAACTTTATAGCCTGTATTCAAAGAAAAGTTCACCACTGTCTCGTACGTGATAGTTTTCATTCAGAGCCAATATCAATAACAGAGAATTGTGCCGGTTCTCCGTGTCATAAATTACTGCTGTAGAATATGTATTGACTTTGCAAGTCAATAGATTTGAATAATTGATTTGAACAGAAGTCATTGTTTGCATACTTTGGTTTTTTGGGTTTTTTTTTTAATGATGAAAAATGAAAAGCCGCTGACTTTCTGTATAATTGGCTCCACAAGTTTGTGCTGGGCAAGTGGGCCACATGGGTTATTTGTTTCGCTACTGATGTATGAGGTCACAGGAGTCAAATGGACTTTTAAATCCATCAGGAGACACATACAAACCTGCCAGGAGACAAGGTTTACTCCTGTTCCTCCTTGCCATTTCACCTTCTTTTTCACTTTTGTTTGATTTTATTGAGTCTCCTGTTTCCTTTCTCATTTCAATATCCCACAAAAGGTGTCATGCATATGCAGTTATGTTGCTGAAAAATACATATTTCTAGATGTATAAACTTTGTATTTTAAAATACGAGGTAAAAGGGTGTGTATTTTGCCCTGTTCTTTACTGAATTGATGTCTTCTCCGAACTAGCTGGATGTCTTGTGAACTTCAACGCATGTTTTCCAGTTGCCTCAGTAAAGCTGATCCCTGGAGGATGCTCAGTCAAGTCATCTGGGAAAGGAGCTGGACACAGAAACCTCGTCTGCTGGGCAGAGCCTGGGTGTCCGTTGCTTCTCGGGGAAAGTCTGAAGCCGAGGCCAGTGCATCTGGGTAACGTACCCACCAGCACCCTGGGCGTCCTGGGGACCGGAGCAGCGACGCGATAAAGGTGCGTGCGTACGCGAATTAGGCATTTAATTATTGCTATTGTCTTAGTGCCTTTTATTACACAAATGTATACACCTGAAGGCTTAAGAAATCAACATGGTTTTGCTTACACTCACACACACGTGTGTGTGTATATATATATATGTTATATATATCTGGGGAGGGGACTGAGCTAATGCCATGGTTCCAGGTGTGAAAGAAATTTGGGGTCCTCTGAGGAGTATTGAGCTCTTCTATTTCCCATATGAATTGCTGTCAAAAGTAAAATTGAGAATGGCAAAGACCTCTTGAGCCTTAAAACAGAAGAAGAAATGAGAAAGCGATTGCGTCATGGAAGATAAGTAAGGCAAGACGTTTTGGAAAGGGAGATGAGCTGTACCTTGGGTAAGGTGAGGTAATCAAGAGTGTGAATAGGCTGTAGAAGATGTGCACAGATTAGGTGCTAACGCACGTTAATTTATGAGTTTTGGACGAAACCCAGGAAGGAGGAAAATTGCACATGGGATTGAAATGCCAAAGCAATAGGAAGGAGTTTATGTCTGAAGTCTGAAAGCTTCCATGAATGATATGCAGCGAAATGAGCAGTGACCCATCTCAATAAATCATCCTCGACCTGGAAGGAAACTGAGAGCAGGACCAGTCCCTGCAGCAAGAAATCCCGGCTCCGAGCAGAGCTGCTGTCCGAGCTGAGGGGGATCTGGCCGTTGCTCTGGCTTTGCTGGATTTTTTCAGGTAAAGAACCCGAAGCAAGATCCTTACGGCTCTCGTGCAGAACTTGCGGCGTGATGCTAATGGCATCACTGCATGGGTTCGTGTCTGCTACAGCCTCAGAGGCAAGAAAAAAGTGGCCTGGGAGCACTTTTCCAATAAGTTTTCTCAACCATAACGTGGCTTTGAAATGGCATGACTTCATCTAGTGCTTCTGTCTGAACCCCAGAAATGGCCTTGAAAAGAATTATTTTAATTTAGATCTCATTGGTAGGGTTACATAACTAAAAATATTGTATGGTAAAATATTTCAGGGTTGGAGTGAGCCAGTTCAGCATGGGGGGGAACAAAGCCTGTATTCTGCGGCAGGCATGTCCGACTGGTTGACGTTAAACACAAACAGCTATTTTCCATCTCTGTGTAAAGGCTTGACATATTGTGGGGACTTGCAGCACTTACCGCTCCATTCGTGTGGTCTGACCCATAATAAGTTATTATAGGGAGAGGGGCTTGCCTCCCCCCCCCCTTTTTTTTTAAATACAAAGAAACCCAGTCCTCTTACAGACTTTAGCTTAAATTGGATTTTATTCCTCTTTTAGCATGTGTTTCATTTCTCTTCAGTGCTGGGACATATAAAGCAGCAAATCTGCATGGGTTAATGCCTCAGTACACTAAAAAAAGCAGAGGCTGGCAAGGAGGAGTGGGAGAAAGTAGATCAAGAGAGAGTGCTTTGTTCCAGTTCAAGTGCTTGAAGTATGAGGGAGCGACTCATGCTGTTACTGGAGTCTGATAGAATTTTGTTAAAGGGATGGGATCTGATTTTGTTTCAGTTTAAAATTAAATATCTCTGACGACCGACCCAATAATGCGGGAAACACCCTTTCCGCAAATATTCTCGTGTGCAGGGACTTCATCTGCTGTTTTACGCACCATTTCAGATGGTTGCGGTAACAAATTTGTTTTTGCAAAATTAAAAATTGCTTGTAATACTGGGGATATTCAGGACTAGGAAATCACTAAAATCTCAGTCCTCGTTACTGCGGATGTCATTAACAGCCAATCACTTATGTATTTTGCAGATAGATATATTGAACTTTGTCAGTTAAAATATTAATTCAGTTCCCTCCTACTCTCAGGATTAAAACAGCGCTGGAACTACATGGGAGCATATGAATTATTTCTTGCTTCTCTTATGTTTGCAACCTACATTGTAGATCTCCACTGCTATTTAATACAATATTATATTTTCTTTCCTCTTGGGGAGAAAGCGGGAAGACGTTGGCAGAACTGGGCAGCGGCGGGAGGCTTTTGCTTTCTAAGAAAGGCACGAAGAGAATTTAGGGACTCTCAGATACAAGAAGGGCTTTAGAGGAAGGAAATTCCTTTGCAGCAGCTGATTTTGCCCAGGCTGGCCCAGATGTTTGCGCGCGCGAGCGAGCGATGAGCGCGTGCGCGCACGTGAACGGCGCTCGCTGGTGCGTGATGCCGCGAGGGCATCCCTGAGAGGAGGGGGGACGGGGGGGCCAGCTCGGGTCCTCGGTGGTGGCATCCCCAAGGAGGGGACGGAGGGTGCGAAAGGCAGCTGAGGGTGGCTGAGCCTGGCGCAGCCGCTGCGACTGCTAAAGCAAGGGGATTAGCAGAAAGAAGAAGGCCAGCGCTCCTCTCCCCCAGCAAAGAAGCAGCGCGACACGCGGAGGAGGATGAGGGGTCTGGCATCTGGAATGCAAAATTACCTGAACTTTCTCAAGAGTTGTGTTTTGATTTGCTCGTTCATTGCTGGGGATGGGGAGCAGTTCAGGCTTGGCAGATCAGAGGAGTTGTCATCTTCGCATTTTCATATACTTCAGTACTTCGTAATCTTGGCAAAAGGAAGGTGCTGAAGGGGGGCTGTTCTTCAGTTTCCAATTCTTGCATTTCCAATGTTGATTAAACAAGAAAATCTCCTACAAGCCTCTTCTTGTTAGATTCTTCAGTCTTATTTCGAGATCAAATAGGCTTTAAAACAGGTCTGGATAAGCTCGCAGACTTAATCTGCTTGAAAGGTAGAGATTGGGCAACACGCTAGCCGTGACAATAGATCACTCTGCGTGTCGCAGGTGCCCTCCCGTCCTCTGAAGAGAACTCGGTCATTTTCGAAGACCGCCTGGGACATCAGCGTTCTGCCACTCGCTGTGATTTGCACGGCACAGTTGTACCTGAAGGCAGTTGTTTAAGGGAAACATTCAGTTTGCATTTTCTGCCACTAATACTTGAGTGGGATCAACACTCTTGAGGCTAATTAGAATTCAGTGAGAACTGATTGTTCATTAGAGAGAGGAAAAAATGTTCCGCGGAGCCCTGGGTTTGGTAGAACTATTTCACGTAATTAAGCAATTCCACATCTTGGCATTTTATCCCTCTTGTTATCATTGCACTTTGTTAATAAGTTTTTAATTGCAAATCATCTCTATGACACAAATTACACTGTGTTTACTGATCAGCAAAAATGCCGTGATAACCAGCTTGGATGCCAAGTCCTTCGAAAATTCTAACTGCCAACTTCTCTCTCTTACGTGGCTTGGCACTGAAATATCTTCAGGTTACTCAGAATATATTGATTACCAGTTTAAAGTGTTATGGACCCCGCAAATCCTTGGCTAGGGCTCCAGGAACAGGGAAAGAATAGCTTTCATAACCCAAGCAAGTTTATTTCATGTTGTAGTCCACCCAGTTTATCCGTGTCTCCCGGGTGTTCCGTTCTATATTCTGCATCGCCGCCATGCATGCTGTGCGTACCTCAAACTTACGAAAAGTGGCTATTAATAACAGTATTTAAGAGAGACGGTTACATATTCACAATTACCTGTATAGAGTTAGTGCCAGGTTGAACAATAATAATTCATCCTACAATTTATATTGTTTGTTTGTTTGTCTTTAATGAAGTGTCCAGGCTGACTGAATTGCTGAAAACTGTCTGCTTTCTCTTTACAAGGAAAAGGCTCAAAAATCTGAAGAGAGAAAGCTCCTTCCTTGCTCTTAAAAGCTTTACTTATCACCCTCAGGATCAAATGGACAAGCTTGAATTCATTTTTGTGACTGGTTCATTCTATAACGTAGGAAGGATATATATGAATATCTATTCAAGGTCAGGTGTGAAGTTTCCGTTCAAGTGATGAAAACCTATTTGGGACTGAAGTTAGCAGCTATTTTCTTGGAAAAAAAAAAAAAAGGGGGGATAAAAATTTCAGAAAACCCCAGTGAGACATGTATTTGTTTTAGAGAAGGTTTTAGCTTTCGAGATTTTTTTTAAATATGCAAAAAAACCTATTTGAAAATGTTTTACTTCAGGAGTTTATATGGATTTAGATATCAATCTGCAACTGAAACGAAAAAAAATATTAAAAGTTTGAGGTCAAAGAATGTATTTAATACAAATTTAAATAAAATCTGTTACACAGTAGTGGTGAGAACTCAGAAAACAGTAAAGCACAGGTGCCCTTATGTCAGACTGTCAAAGGCAGTGTGCCGGGTCCCTGCCTCCTGACCCCTGAAATAAATGCAACACAGTTCTGAAACATTCAGGCAGTTAATTGAGATGAGCTTATTAGCCATAAGCATCAGACACTGGCGTTGGTCCATAAGCACTTGCGTGAAGACGAGGTTTGGATTTCTTTGATCCGGGAGGCTGACGACAATGCAATTAGGAAGAGCTGAACTTTTGTCCTCATCTGTTGGCTTTCTTGAGAGATCTCTAGCAAACATTTATCCCTCATGCTTAAGCGATTGCATCTGTAAAATATTTAAACTCTAGCCATTAGAGCACTTAAAGAGCAGTGGACAAGAGCTTCGCGGCTCTTCTCCGGGCCCGTCTGGCTCTTCTGCCCTCAGCCAGGCTGCCCGTGGCCCTTGGTTAAATGAGGCACGCTCCGATATTCATAGCTTACCTTTAAAGTATTTAAAGCAAATGAAGTCATTCCAGCGTTAGCTAACCTTAATGCATCCATTTCTTCCTCAGATTATAAAAATATATGCCTTGTGCGTGCTTTTTAACATGGAAAGTGTACTCTAAGTACACTCTTAACCACTGCAGGGTAAATTACAATTCCCTTTAATCATTTCCATTTATCCTCAACTTTCCGAATGCACCGCCGCGTCTCATTCCTTTATCTGAAGAAGTCTTATCAGAAAACAATCTCTTAGTTCAGATAAGCAGAGATCCCAGGTTTACAAAACTGCTGGGTTTTACTTTCTCACCTCTTCTTTTCCGTAACGCGTATTCCGGCGGGTGCTTCGGGGGCTGGTTGCCTCCCTCTCTCCGATCCGAAGGGACACCCGGTCCCTTCCACCAGGTTCTGCTTATTTCCCTTCTTCGGCCCTCTCTAGTGACAAGGACATCATCTGACATCTCCAAAGGACAGAAGCGTACTAGAACAACCCCCGTTGCGCACTTTCTTTTCCAGAGGACACATTGCTTAAACAAAACGGAGCTGTGTGAGAAGGAAGGCTCTGGATAAAGGGTATGAACGCTGCTAACGCTCAGTCCTCCATTTCGGCACTAACTGGGGCTTGCTAAGAGAGTTTGTTTCAAATGCTTAGCCCCGTTAAATAACCCCTCCACCAAACTTCCACACGCAGCGGGTTGTTTCATTTGTAGAACATACGGGTTACCACCGCTTTTTTTCCACCACCTACAGCTTCATTCTCTCTTACCCTTCAGAAGCTTTTTTGTTCCACCACTCTGATTCAGAGGAAACTGCTGTTTTCATTTGGGCTTCATCATGTGCTTCTCTGCATTTTTCCAATTCACAGATGCTAAATTATATGTACTGGAAATAAATGTTAGAGTTACCTGAGCTGCTGCTGAGGTTGAAGTGTGCTTTGGCCTCAATAACCGTACACCAGGGAGAGCTCGACAAGGCTCCACTGTCTTCATATCGTACTTAATTTCCTTTGGGTCACTGCAGGAACGGGTTTCCCTGGTCAAGGCTGAAAACATCCCTTTAGGAAATACGGTTTGCAGAAGTTGTGTGCATGTAAACTTACTCCAGTTACAAAATTAAATTTATAAAATATTGAATTCCAAGGGCAAGAAAACAAATACAGATACAGTCTCGTC
Organism: Elanus axillaris; assembly: GCA_026212715.1. Lineage (NCBI taxonomy): Eukaryota > Metazoa > Chordata > Aves > Accipitriformes > Accipitridae > Elanus > Elanus axillaris. Next base: position 20,687,054 of record JANZLQ010000044.1, on the reverse strand, counting down.
TCATTTTAAAAATAACTAATGTCTATCAATCCTCAGGCTGGAAGTATTCCCCGTGGGTTAATTCTTTTAAAATCCAAGACTTTGAAATAGCAGCTACAGCATGTGAGAAGAGCTCCGTAGCAGGCAAAGACAACCGGCTCCAGATTTAATATTCCTAGAAGGTCAAATAACTTAAAATTACAAATACAGCATTTGAGTTCTTTTTTAACTGGAGGTAATTAATTAGGTCAGAAGTGAAAACAGTTCCTTAAGTGCTAAATGTTACAAGAGGAAGCACACCCTGCAAGTCATTATTCTATGCCCAGAATAAATTCCTGTAGTAGTGTCTGTCTAATAGTTGTCAACAGTGGAACTAAAGCATTAGTCACTGGCTGCCCAGAAAATCGTGTTTGCAACAGGAAAGGTAACCGTCCATAACTTAGCTTAAAGGACATCCCTTATTTTTCTCCATTACGTGGAGGGTAGAAGGAAAGCTAAGCAAATAAAATAGTAAAAACCTTTACAGAGTCAACGATGTGAAATGTGACCATTCTTATAAATACTATATTAATGCAGAATTCAGCCTGATCTCGCCACAAAATCTTGCAACAAAAATCAACCTCAAATCAGAAAACAAGGAGAAAAAAAAAATCTGCGTGTTTTCATGAGGCTGCATTGTACCACTAGAGTACAAATAATGCAATTACCGCAAATGTAGCTTCTTGCGCTGATAGCTCAAATAAACCCCCAGTATAACAGAAAAAGAACTTCTCCAAGGCACATCTCTTAAAAAGAAGTGGAAAGTACGCATTTCTTAGAATGAATGGCAATGTTATTTTGCCTGTATTAGTAAAGATAGCAATTATTGTTGGCATAAGGCTTGTTGTAGTTTATACAGAATTTCTTAGCTGCCCTTGATAGATCGTCAGCTGTGAGGCAACATGCAAACAGAGCAGATATTTTAACATAAACCTTGGGACCGTAGTTTCTAAGAATAGAATTCTTGAAACAGTTTTTGTGGCTAATCAGTAATCAAAGAAGTTTTCTGTTACAGCGGCAAGGAGAGCGTGCCATTAAATCTGTGCACGGTCATCGACACAGAGAGAGCGCCTGTGGTACGAGGGTCAACAGAGCCGCGTCCTCAGAGCCACCGAGGGCTAAAATTATCTCTCCTGGTGAGCTGGAAGTGTCACAGCTTGCCAATAGCAAGTTAGTTTCTCTTTCAGTTAGGGGAAAATTCATAGGCTTTGGCTGAAACTGCTGTGTTTTCTCTGCAGCTAATGGTTCGCCAAGGCATGGAAATTTCTGAGTGTTTCGCTATGATGCAGTTAAAAGGAAAACTTTTCTGTCTGCTCAGCCATAACAATATAGATACAGGGTGTTTCTTTGAGGAATATTCTGGACTGGAATATTGAGTGAGTGAGTACAGTCTCCAGGAGCCTTCTAGTCCTCGGGCTCTTGATTTTCTTGAATCTATAGAATTTATTATGCCCAGTCCAACGGCAAATGGAGCAGCAGAGACAGACTGTTCCATATGTGAATCAGTGGTGCTGGAATGCAAAAACTTGCTACATGCAGAGGTGGTAAGAGCTACCTTTGAGGGGAAGTTAATAGCAATGATACGTGAAAAGCATTTATTAATTGATATTTAATGATGCATTAATATTTGTTTAAAATTTTGCATAGGGATTTTTACCATAAAGTGAAGCTTTAACTGACTGTTGTAAAGTGAAGAAGAGCAGCAGCAGAAAGACTCAAAAATTAATACGATGTCAGCAGCAGAAAGACTCAAAAATTAATACGATGTGAAAGGAAATTAGTTCACCTAAAGATGTCTCTTAAAGAAAATATTTTCACTTATTTTTCATGCACTACCACCATTTGTCCGTCCAAGACATGTAATCATTCTGATAATGAACACTGCTGCCATTGGTCAGCAAGAACCACCCTTCCATTACTCTGCGTTGTAAGGGAGCAAGGGATTTGCGGAGAAAGCCGAGGTTTTGTTTAAAAGTTTGCGCCCACTCCGGTCACCAGGCTGGTCCTGCATTCAGCCGGTGAGGAGGTGCTGAGCTGATTAAAAACCACATCAGGCAACACCAGAATTCAAACCCAAAGTCTTCCTTCCCGTTTGAAAGTTTAGACCTAAACCAAACCCTGGCTCAACCGGAGAAGACGCCCCAGAACTGGAGACCCTTCTTGAAGCCCCTTGGCCAAAGCGCCCGCGAGCTCCGGCTCTCGCAGGAGCGGGGCCGGGATGGCTGGACACTTCTCCAGGTGGCCGGAGCGGCTCTGCCGGCCCCGGAGCTCCGGCAGCCGCCCTGAACTCTCCCGCGGCAGCGTCGGCCGCTCGCCGACACGGGGGCGACGCGGCACCACGGGGGCTTCTTCCCCAAAACCTCACACCAGCACGGTAGATTTTTCTGTCTGTCTTGATGATGCGTTGAAATGCAAAGACGGCCCCCTGCCCCCGACAGTCTCAGGGGGATCTCTTCCCGACTCTGAGTTAAAAGTAGAATCTGCAAAGTTTGTGGTTTTTTCTTTTCTTTCTCTCTCTTTTTTTTTTTTTTGCTCCGTGCAGCAAGTGACTGTGTGCCATTTTGTCTGGACCAGCAGCTACACAAACGAGTACGCAATGTAAAATTATTATTTCTCAACACATAAACTGAAATACAGATATAACGTTTTTACAAGAATCGAGTAACCCACAGATCTTGAGGAGGGAGATCCGAAGTCCTGGAATGAAAAATGCATTTGGCAAATCCAGTTCCATGGGTAACTGGTACTTGCTATGATTTCCCCTGAAGATTTCCCAGCTCATTTCACTCAGCTTCTTTAGACGCTAAACAATTCTGAAGGTCTGTGGAAAGCCCTCAAGTTCCTTCCCCCAAATCCCTTCTTTCTCTGCTGCTAAGAGGCCCCCCCTCGCTCTCGCTGCAGCTGCCTGCCCTCCCACTGCCTCCCCTTGCCTCGGCGCGTTGCCCTGGGAAAAGCCTGGGACAAAATAGGAATTCAGAGCAGACCCCCGAGACCCTCTCGTTGGGGCATGGGCCAGCCCCGAGCGTGCCCTCCTGGGAGACAGCCTGGGGGCGTCAGGAAGGGGCTAGGACTGCAACAGGGTTCCCCAAAAATCAGAATATCCTCCAGGTCTCCAGGGACACGTGCTGGCATCTTCCAGAAGCAGCAAGCGGCTCAACCCCCACACCCCACCCGCCAGCTCCGCTTCTCTGCAGTCATTTCTTACCCAGTTTGGTGGCAGGACAGGGTATTTTCCTACACGTCGAACCGTGCAAGCGCACTGAGTTTATACTTACTGCTCTCTATTTTCTTTACTGTCACAATTTAAGGTAAATATATTGCTGATATATTCATGAGGATGCTGTAATTATTTTCTCCTTAATTTACCTGTTTTTTTTCTGAGGGGGTACATCAGGAGCTGTTTATCAGATGTTGGGCACACACTGATTAAGCCGAGCGTTAGTACGTAATGAAAAATCTGTATTAATTTTAAAGTGATTGAAACTATGTTTTCCTGCTTCTCTCATAAAATCCTGAGGCTGCAGCTTCAAAGGAAGGTTGAGGAGTTAGACAGTGCCCTTGCAGGATTCCGTGAGAATGAAACGCAGACGTAACTAGTGTTAGCCACACTGCTGGTGCTCTGCAGTTTTGGCAATCTGCGGCGGGACTGCTGGAGGAAGTTCCAAATTTAGGGCAGACCCGAACGCGTTGCATCGCGCTGCTCCCAAGGCAAACATCGCATTTGCTTCCGCTGGCGGCGGATGCTCCTCTGCGCACCGAGACACCGGGGTGAGAGGTGCTTTAGGCAGAGCGAGGGAGAGAGCGGTCTTTGCGTGGTTTAAATGAGGAAGGTGCGTTGCAGGGCTCTGTACATAGCGTTACGTTAGATCAGGTTTCTTCCTTCTGCAAAATTGATTATATGCCCATTTATCACCTCCTACATTCACACCCAGCTCGTTCCATTTGCCTTTTCTTATTCTTCAGATGTGCCTTTTACACCATCCAAAAAGATGGAGCGCTATAAAAAATGAATAAATACCTCAGTAAAGCCCAAGAGCTTAACTTGCATCCTTAAACTCAGAGATTTCGCTGCAGAAACCAGTGGAGTTCTGTCTAAGTAAAAATGGAAACAGTCTGTCTGAGTTATAAATGGCACTTGCTGCCAGTAGAATAAAAACAAAGCTCCTGCCATCAGGAGCCAGAAGAGAGGAGCCGGCGGAATAGAGAGCAGAGAATAGTGATGGCTCTATCCGAAGACAAAATCTGACATGTGAAGAGTTTATAGAATAATAACCCGTTTCTTATAGTCTCCTACAGTCCCACCGGTTTTACTTGTGGCAAATGCCCATTGCGCAGCCCCGACAGCCCGGCTGCAGCGCTCCTCTGCGGAGAGCGTGGCCGTGCGGTGCCTCCGCGCCAGCCCCGCTCCTGGCACGGGCAGAGCCGCACCAGTCCGGGCACTGAAGGGTGGAAATCGAGGTCGGAAGGGAGCGGGAGAGGTCGGTCAGCCCGGTCTGGCTCAGAGCTCTCCAAAGCTGCCGCCGGATCATTGCCGACAAATCCTGGTGAACATACTGCCCTTGCACTATGAAGTCAGCACACGCTTCCCCTTACTAAATTTAAGATCCTCCTTTTTTATGCACATTCTATAGAGAAATAATATTTTGGGCTTATGTTTGATGGTGTTTATTTGGAGGCAAGACGCTAAGGAGATTTCTAATAACTGTCTCTTTCCAGTTAGCGGCAGACCTAGAAGGTGGCTAAGAAATGCCTTTATGCTTTGTATAGAATATTTGCTGCAAGTACTTCATTTTAAATTTTAAGTGGTTTACATGTAGCAAGTTGTAAATCTTGAGAAAGAGAGAAAAGAATAAATACAGAAACCATGCTGGATGCTTGGTTTTGAAAGTGCTGACTCGAGTAGCGCGAAGATGGGTTTGGTTCAGGATCAAGAAGACCCTTGTGTCAGGAGCACCACAACGGCGCACAGGAGCATGGTTTTCTCTGGGGCGGTGGGAAGGTGGAGTTTCCAAGAATCTGTGAGGGTAACGTGTTCTTAACCGATTAGCAACATAGAAAACTATTTGAGTAAAAGTGGGTTTGCGTTTGGGGCAGGGAATGGTGCAGCTGGGAGCCAGGGGTAGAGAAGGAGGCTCCCTGGGGTGGGCTTGAGCAGAAGGGTCGGGGTCGGGGGGTTGGATTTGGGTGCTATGACCGAGGGGGAAAGGTTTGGTTCTCCTCCTAGAAGACTGGCACCACGGCGTGCGGAGATCTAGGTGTGGTGGTAGGTGCTTCCCCGGCAGCAGGACCGAGCCTGCTGCTGCGTGGGGTCTGCCGGGGAAATAACGAGCTCTGGCAGTATTTAGGAGAGGTCCGAATGACGGTTAGGGAAGAGAGAACTGCCTTTCCCAGGATGAAAGAATGGCTCCTTGTGGCTGGTCAGATAAGGAATCTTCAAAAGCGGCTGCTGAAGATTTTTTCGAAAAGAAATGCATTTAGAGAATACGTGTCCTGATTATGACAGAGCTTCATGTTATCAAAAAAGTAGTTGTTTATTTTTTTTTTAAAGGGCAAGCCTGTTTCAGTTGTGCTCCGATGATTTCCCCTCACGTGAACACACGCAAATAGGAGCTTAAAGTCCTTTCTCCACCACACTGCTTAATTATGGACTGGAGGCTCCCGCTGCTCTCCCTCGGCAGGAATGCCGTGCGCCCGCCAGCGGGGAAGGGGAGGAGAGTCGCTGCCCCGTGCGTCATCTGGTCGAGTGCCATCGGCAAGAAAAGGTTTGCCTAATTTTAGCGAAGAAATGGGATTTCATCTTTTAGACTGCAATAAGGCTACACAAAAATTGCCCCTGCTTTCCGTGGTGTCACCCAGCCTTTGCCGGCGGGCAGTTCTTCGACCACCAGTTTGTGTCAAACGCTTGGGCAGGGTGTGCTGGTGCTTCGGGCAATGTCATGTTCCCCAAAAAATGCCTTTTTTAAGTGAAGAGCAGCTGTACTGAAGGTGATCCTGCTCTCTGCACTTTCAGCCCTATTCAAAAGGTCACCGCAAAGAGGCGTGTGGACTCTGAGGGTAAAACAACAGGTGGTGGTTCTCTTTTGTTTTGGTCCCCCTCCTAACTAGTTATCATTAATTATGATTTTGCTCTCTGTAGTTATGGCATCTCCCAAAGCATAATGAATATAAGGAAAATAATAGAGTATTATTTTATATGAGTAAAATAGCACAAGTTGTGTTCTTGCTCTGGCATTAAGACAGTTAAGATCTTGTCCTAACTTCTTGTGCATCTAGAAGAGGGGGTATGTTTTCAGTTGCTCTCTTTGCTAATGTTATTAGATGTCTACCACCTCTATTTGTGCAATCGTTCCAAATTCGGAAAGCTTTCCAGCAGGCCAGGCTCCGCGATGGCTGTGCCTTCCCTTCCAAGTAGGGAAAAATGCGGTGCCAGACATCCATCATAAGGGCCAAACTAGCAAAGACAAGTAGAAACAGGGGCATCAGTGGTAGGAAAATAGACCAAATACATTATATACACCTTCGTTCCTGGTTAAGCCGTAATGCAGTGAATGAGACTTAAAAAAAAAAAAAAGTATACGTATTTCACGAACAGACTCAGTATTTTTTTGTTTTTGCTGCCTGTGTGTTTCACAACTGAAGAGTTATAGTGGTGGTACAGTCTGTTCTATCAGAGAAGACGGTATTAAAGGTTCGCCCACCTTCTTGCTGGTTCTTTATGTTGGAAAGGAGTTTTTGAAGTCACTTTTGGTACTTTGGGAGGAGGGGAAGGGAAGGTGAAGTTCCCGTGGAAGCAGGTAGGGAGGAGGCTGTGTAAGTCGCCTCCGATAACCCTCTTTAAGCTGTAAGACTTTCGCCCTACAGGCTCCTGAGCACGTCTTAACTTCATCACTCCCAAATAAATAAAACTAGTAACGGAAGAAAAATTAAAACTCTTGGGAGCATTTGAAAGGTGAAGCCTTACAGCTGGTCTGGCGCGGTGCAGTCTGTAGCGTTGGGTTATTTCATAGTCGGGTTGACCCGCCTGGAGTAGTCCGGGGTAACAGACCATGAGTCGCAATAGCGAAGCCTAACGCACGGTGAATAAAGAGTTGTAACTTATTTGAGGGAATAATATTTTGTCGTAAGGTATCTAAACACAAGCCTAAGAAGGCTTTGGTCTAAAAGACAGCGTGGTGAAGTCATGCTTAAAATGGGGAAAACTTTTGGGAAAAGGTTAAACAAATGGTTCTGTCCTCTGTGGAGATCTCTTCTGAAGTTGAAGCCCGTACTGGATTTCCACTGGCGTAGCTAGATTAATGGAGGGTATAAAGTCATGGACCCTGAGAGATGTAAGTGAGCCTCTGTTGTAGAAGCAGCTACTAGTAATAGCCTCTCCAGGAGAGTTTATTTTATGTTTTAGATGTGGTTTTGCATACCCACATGAGGTGCAGCTATGCTGTTATATTTGCATCCATGTGGGATGTCTTCTGTTTTTAAAAATGCTGACATTTCCACGGCTCCAAAATGTACAGCGTAGATGGAAACTCCCTTTCAAATGCTGGTTTGAATTAGTACTGTGATATGACCAACCATTTGCCTGCTACAGAAGGCATAATGTTTTGCCCAACCTGCAGTGAAAATACTTCAGAATGGCACAGATATGGTTATCAGACATGAAAACTGAGAAAGAAGTCACTAAGAGGAAATCCAGCGGAGGAAGCCCACAAAGCTGCTTCTGTCTGGGGAAAATAAAATCAACATTTAATCATTCCATGGCAGTGAAACTGGCATTTTTCAGTAATAGCACTGAACTGTGATTCTGGCTTCTTAAGGAAAGGGAAAAGCATGCCCAGTATGACAGTCTGCCTGCTTTAGTAAAAACATTTGTTGTTCAGAGGCTCTAGTTAATGCAGAGCTGTTAATTGTCTGACCATTAAATTACTTGGCTTCTACTTAGTCCCCACTGGGGACTAATTTTAAATTCAATTAGCACAGAATTTAAAGGAATATAGTTGAGGGATTCTAGAAAGCTACAGAGATACAAAATCGTGTTTGATAAGATGCAGTCAGGAAAGGGAAGCTTTTAATCTCAATCTCAAGGTTTTAAACCAGGAGAAACTCCAAGAGAGAAATTAAATTCCCTTTGAATACATGGGCACAAATGAGATTCCTTTATATTAATGCACTGTAATTTCTAATTATTTTGTTATTTCAGACAAACTATTAATCAGCCAGAATTTGAGCCAACCAATAAAACCGTCAGGCATTAAAAAGTCATGGGGTGTATTTGTAAGTTCACACGTTGTTGAATTCTTTAGGCGCTGGCTAAGACTTCAAAGTGTCAAAATGCCACTTCCATCGTTTTCACTCACTCAAAAGCAAGACAGATGAGAAATCCCGTTAGGTGGCCTGATTTCCAAAATACTTTTGCAACTGCAAGGAATTTAGGCAGGCACTCAGAAATCAGTTAGGAGACCAGCTGCGCTCCTTTTACTGCACACGAATGCAGCCATTTTTTATTTTAAACTGCTGGTAGGTTCATGGAGGTGGGGTATAGATTTGCAAAGCAAGATTTGGCTCAGGCTGATCTCGCTTGGGGAGAAAATTCAGCAGCACCACCGTGAAGACCTCTCTGACTCCTAGCATGTCTGCCCTGCAGTTGCTGCAGTGGTAATAGCTACCATTAAAATCATATTTTAAGATTTCTTTCTTTAAAAAAAATAAAATAAAATTCGCACAGAGTGAAGAGCTGTCCTCTTGGGTAGAAGAGCAGATGAACCAGTCCTCACACTGACTGTGAACTGCGTGCCAGACTTCTACCAAAGCCGCCGAAGCCGTATGGGGAGATGTGTACCACGTGCTAAACGATAAATGGATGGTGCACAAAGAGACCGTGCCGTAAAGGCGGAATGCCATCCTTGAGAGGGAATGGGTGAGTTACGCTGCAGGGTGCACTTGTAGCAAAATCTCATTCTGGAAACCAGATGAGGGACTGCATTGCTCCTGTGCACCCGTCCCTCGAGGAGACTTTGTGCACCTTGTATCTAGCTTTTAGGTAGGATTTTCCAAGGCTCCTGAAAGCTCTAGGGGCTCTGCTCCCGGTGGGGATTGGGCACTTGGACTTTTTGGAAATTGCAACCTTTTGGCTAGGTATTGCCACGATCCTGTTCTTCTACAGGAGGCAAATCCTCATTATTTAGAGAGCTCTGGAAACGTGCTCAGGATATTCCATTCCGTCCCTGGTGTCCAGCGGGCTCCAGCGTCTCAGCATCCCGTGTCGGGACCACGGGAGATGCTGTGCCCCTGCCCCGGCTCTCTCCTGCCTTTCCGGCTCATCCGTATTTTTTTTTTTTAACATTTTAATCACGCTTGCCTGCTGCAGTCAGAAGTGCACAACCGAAGGCAGAAATATGTCTATGAGCCACTGTTCTGGTTTTTGTAATACTGTGGTTTCCCTCAGGAAGGAAGAATAAGCCTTTCTCCTCCCGTAGCAGCTCATCAGCTGGAAAACTGGTGTTTCATTGAATGAGCCGGGGTAAAGCACCCCAAATTTCTATCTGCCGAGCCGCTCAAAAGGTATAAAGCAGCTCATCAGGTATACTTTAGTACATGGACTCACTTCATTTATGTGCTACTTTTCTATGACGTTGAATATTAACGTTTTAAGATAAATATTTATATAGATCAAGGAATTGCTCGGAAACGTCTGTGTCCATATGCGTGAGCAGCTTTCCTCCTGCCCGCGGTCCCGGCGTCCGTCTCGGTCGCAGCAACCGGCTCAGCAGTAGCAGCAGGCAGGGGCCGGGAGGTGTTTGCTGAGTGGATGGAAATATTCCCGCTGCGATTCCCGCGCCAGCCGAGGCTCCGGCGAGGAGGCACCAGGCAGCAGCCTGCCGGGACGGGCGCGGGGAGGGCTTCATCCGCACCCCTCGCTTCGGGTTCGGCCGAGTCGAGTTCAGCTGTGGGCTGGGGAACCTGCGTTTGGCTCCACTGGGGGGAAGAGGGGGAATCCGAGTGCTGCCCGGCCCTGCCGGCAAAGGGGTACGCCGGGAGGGATCCGGGGGATTTGCCACCCAAGGTTCTTGGCAGTTGGGATGCCTCTAGGGCTGGTGCGCACGTGTTTGTTTGATGGGTTTATTCTCCTTCATTTCTCTCCGTTCCATATTACCTGAATTGCCCACTTTTTTTTCTAGCTTGATGTCTGCATACGTTTCTGGGAAGAGAACCCCATTTAAAAAATACTACTTCATATTTAAAAAAACCAAACCAAACCAAACCAAACCCAACTAAAAAACCAAGCAGCAAAACAACTACAATGAAATTTAAAACTTTTTAAAGGATGCCAGTTTTATTTTCCTTCACTTTTCTGGCACAAATCCGTTCAGAAAGAGTGCTTGCCAGCTCATCTTAATTTTGGATAATTACATTTTTGCGATTTCTAATTTGCTAATCTATAGTAATTCTCTTGCGATTTTTAAAAGGCAGAAGGGAGAGTAAGGAAAGCTGATTTGTGATCAGAGTTCTCCCTGCTATAATTAACTACATCTAAAAAACCATAATTGATGCTTATATAGCTTCCCAATAGCATCTCTTGAATTGGAACATGCAGCATTGTATACTGTGCTTTCTGCTCTGGAAAGATTGATTTGCAAGGCACTATCAATCTGTTGCTAAGCAGTTAGTGACGGCACACAGTAAAGTCCTCAAGGACAATACAGAGCAGCCAGAATGTTTTTCTCCGTATCAAACCTTTTTTTCCCCATCTCCTGAAATATTGCATCGGTTGCTCCTTAATCAATGTATAAAAAATGTTGCCAAGGCAATGCCACATTCATTGCCATAGATCGCAGCAGACAGACCTGTGCTGGGAACTACAAATTTAAGGACTTTCACACCAGGCAACAGAGGTGTAATGTGTTTTGTTGTCACTTGGCATCTTCGTTTTAAACTCGGCTTGTTTGGTAGGGTTGGTTGTTCGGGTGGGTGGGTTTTTACTTATTTAGGTAAGGTTAGTGAGCAAAGGTAGAGGAGTCAAAGTCAGGTTTCTTTAGCTAACCCTGGTGAATTTGGCTTTCCTGATCTTCTTGGCTGAGACGTGAAAGCAGCCATGGGAAGAACCGGGCTCACCGCGGCGCGCGCCGAAGCCTGCCAGGGCTGCGGGATGAGGCGGTGCTCCCTGTCTGTGCCAGGAGCCTCTCGAGTGGACGGGAGCAAAGTGTGCATCCATCTCGCATCTCGCCTGGGCTCATCTTAGGAGCGTGTTTGTACAGAGCAGCAATAGAAATTCTAAACTTAGCCCGGAAATAAAATATTCTTTCACAAGCCTGCTGTTCCTCTGCGGACCGTGGGGGGGGAGAGAGCGTGTATGCGCGTCTGCAGCAGAGACGTGATTCTTGCACACCAGAAAAACCCTCAAATCCCAGACCAAATCAATGAGGCCATTAATCTGCATGCATCTTTTTAATGCACTGATGCAAACGGAAAGCCAATCTTTAGAAAGATACCCTGAACAATTAGGTCAGAAAAGGAACTGAAGGCTAAACTCTCTGCTTGGCTGTTCTCTGCCTTTTTATTAAAATCTCATTACGAAGTAGAAGAATGCCAGCTGAGCTGGCACATCTGACATTTTGATAACCTTGTCAATAATACAGTTATTTTATTGGCTTTAAGCAGCTGCAGAACTCTTCCTTATTGTTTAGCTGTCTGTTCATTCTATTCCTGTCTTGTTGATAACAGTAAAAAGATGATGAGTAACAGTGGCAAATCAATAGAAAGGCATGTTTCTTCTTATATGACCGTGAACCCAACTCTCCAAATTACATTTTAAAACTCCAGGCTCTTTATTTGATCATAAATAGATAGGCGGGGGGAAAAAACCCTTCTGAGATCTTGGTTGTTGGCTTAGGGGTTTATGAATGTATTTTTTTCCCAGGTTTTGTCTCTCCTGAACTAAGTTACATTACATTAAAAGCAAAGCACAATATTTATTTTAAGTGAGGGACAAGCTTTTAAGCTTCATTACAAGTATCTGATGGATGGGTGACCACTAAGCGAACTTACATCAGCGTTCAACCTTGTGACAGCACGCCAGACTTTGCTGCTCCGTTAGGAGGTTGCGCTCCTGTTCGGAAGGCAGGAGGAGTGTTTCTGTTCTGGCGTCTTCTGGATGAGCCCGGAGAAGAGACTTGAAGGTGAACCTGCAGTTAAAATTATTATAGCTGCAAAAGTCAAAATTAAAATTGAATTTTAGAAACCGAACACTGCTCTCAACACTTAATCCTGAATGTTGAGTGTATGAAACTTCAGCTGTGATCGTGGAAATTCAAAGTTCACAAGCAACCAATAGGGTATCCCAACTTTTAACGGCATTTTCCAAGTCATATAAGAATGAGGTATACATTAAAATGTATCACTTCGGAGCAACGTTTGAATTATTGTTTTAACATATTCTCTTCTGCCTTCTGAAAATACTTTTTCATCATGAAATTTCATCAAAGACAACATCAGGTAGGACTTTCTGACCAATATATGTGAGCAGGAGGGTGGCATTGAAGTAAAGGCTGGGCATGAGCCGCCCCGAGTTCCTCCGAGCGCTTCAGCCCCGGTCCCGGCACGGCTGTCTGCAGAGCTGTGGGGTGGGAGCCCAAGGCTGGGACACGTTCGCTCCCAGCCAGGGAGGTGATGGGAATGGTTTCATCAACCCCCAAGCGCACTGCTAAATATATGCTCTGCGGACTGCTGCTGCTGGGGTGGTGAGGCAGGCTGCAGCGCCTAAATATATATAGCACGATGTGAGGGCTGCTGAGCCAGGACCGCTTTGCACAGCCTCTTGCATCAAAGCCAGGCTGAGCCCCATCCCGAGCTCGTCTCTTCATTGCTTCCAAAGCGTCGGCTTAACGCCGGCCTGCAATGGGGCAGGGATCTCGCACCACGCAGCCTTCCCCGTACGGATGGACAACGGCAAGTCCTCCGCCAGCGCGATGCCCTGCAGAGCCCAGCGTCTCCCCTCTCCTCACGGCTGCTCCTGGTGCAACGATTTCAAAGCTGAAATCACAGCAACAACGCGTGTGATACTGTTTCTGCAGAGATGCCACAAGAAACTACAACGTGGAATCAGAGGAGGTCACAAAAAATAAATAGCAAATGTCTCCTGCTAGCTGGAGAGTATATATTTACCATACAAACAAAAGTACTGGACCCTGGTTGAAATCATGAAGCCACAGGCTCGGAAGGTGCCTCGGACGAGCATCAGGCAGCGTGGACGGGCTGTGCCTGCCCAGGTGCCCTGTGGAGCCGCAGGACTTCCATCCATCCCGAGTGTCCGCGGGGCGATAAATATCACCCGTCCTTGCTGGGGAGCAGGGACTTCGGCTGGGGGTGTTGAGGGGACTGGGGCTGGCGGCCCCGCTCCGTCCCCTCCCAAGGGCTTTAGTGCTGTTACGCTGGTGCCTCTCTGGCTTCTGGTGTCCTCAAGTTTAAAACGATATTTAAGGATCTAGAAGCAATGTCAGGAATGAATAAGAAAAATAATGCGCAGCCTGGCACGCTCCTGAAGAGGCTCCTCCGGAACGAAAGGACAGGACCCACCGATAGCTGGAAGCTGAAGCTGGCAAAAGCAAATGAGGTGAAACGGATTTTTAATCATCCCTTTACAACACTTGCAACGTGCCATCAGACCAATTTCCTTTCTAGGAAAAGACCCAGCTTTCCCTTCTAGCCAAGAGCCAGACAGGCTGCGCTGAGCACACGAGGTCTCCCTGCTCAGCACGGGGCCGCTCGGGACCCTGCACCCTGTTTGGCAGGAGAGAAGGGAGTTGCGCGTGTAATTCTGGTTCTTGGGCACATCCCCGTGTGCAAGGTGATGGTTCGCACCCCAGGCCGAGGCACAGCGTGTCTTGAAGCTGCCTTTGAGTGACTGTTTGCAGCTCTGCGCAGGCAGCACCGAGGTGTGGTGGTGGCAGAGGAGCACCAGTGCCACCACCACCGTGACGGAGCCTTTAACGAAGTTTCTTACCACTTAAGGGGCTAAGCTTCCTAAAGTACCACCTGAAACCGATTGGTTTCTGAGAAAAGAAGGTAATCAGAATGCAGCTCCAAAAGAACATTATCTTGCAGCTCGTCCTTGGAAGATTCCTCCCTCCCCCTCCCTACTGTTTGTAGGTAATTAGAAAGTGAAAATAATAACAAAGGGCTCTTTGTCGATAAGTTGACATGCTTGACTTCAAAAACATGTTTGAATAAGATTACAAGGGACTGAAAAGACTAAAAAGTGTTCACCTTCTATGGAACAAGACCAGAACGTACTCAATGGGAGACAGAAATCAACGGCTCCAACCTACAGTACTGGCCCCATAGGAATTTGACAATTTGGAAAGTGTCTTCTAGTCTCTAACTTGTGAAACTTGAGCTCTGTTGTTCTAATTTTACCGGTTTACTCTATTTTCCTCCTCCTGTGATACTGGGATAATAATTTTTCCCTATTTTTATTTCACCGAACTCATTCTGAGTATTTTTCCACAGTTATTTAATATTTGCTGTTCAGGCTGCAACAGCTCTGCTTGTAGGTGAAAAAACTCATGTTGTGTTGCCAAAAGAAGAAATACAAGCCAGACTGCTTGTGTTAATATTTGCATTTGAAAGTACAAACCCAAGTTTTCTCCAGTACTAGACGCTTCTCTCGTAGTAAAAGTGCCCGAGAAGAACGTTTGCAGGGTAGAGGGGAGGATGCAAAAAAAAATTCATGGAAAATACCACTTATTGAATGATATTTTCAAAATACAGAGTACTTGGAAATGTCAACCGTCCGCTTAGCAGCTAGAAGTTACGTTATGGTCCTATCCCCTAGAACAATTTCCTATTTGCCTTTAACTGCCATGTTCAGCTTTTAAAAAGCAATAACCTAACTCCATAACGGCTTTGGGGATGCTGGGCCACTCTACGTTGCTTGGTTTTGGCTTTTTATTTCTAACCCCTGCGAAGGGGCAATGAGCTTTGATGTCTTTGCTGACTGGCTTGGGCTTGAACGTGGCAGAAGGTGGCCTTCAGCAATATTCCCTCTTCTGGACCTGCAAACTCTGGCCCTCTTTTTTGAAGCCTGACACAGGACTCATTTTCATATTCAGTTTTACCCCCCCAGAAGAATGTATGTTTCCCTTTATATTTAAAATTGGTCCTTCTGACTTTGGGGGGAGGCTTTCTGACTGGCTGAATGCTGTAGCTATCTTGTTGCACCCCAAAGAGAATTAGTACTTAATGCCTTAATCTGCCTTTTCCTGGGGTTTTAGCCAGGCTGCACGCTTGCTCTGCCTTTCTTTTGGATTCACCAGATCTCGGCTCCTGCCTTTGAAAGGCGACGCGTAGCTTTTTCGAGCAGGGGGCGGGAGGATCCCTGGCACTCAGAGATGGGACTTCATGGGCAGCTGCAACTGACTGCTCAGAGTCCAGAACTGCTGCTTGGTTTCTCGACAAAATGATAACAACACTCCTGAGGAGTGCTGATGGTTTTTGCACGTCAAATTCCCTCAAACACGTGGCGGCTATTAAAGCACCTGTAAAAATAAGGGCTAGAGTGTTAGAGATGGCAGTGCTGTCTTTGCAAGCTGTCGACAGAGAAGCTTTTCCCTTCTCCTGTTTCCTCCTGGTCTACCCACGCAGAGGAAGGCAGTGCCCGAGGAACATCCCACCCCAGAGCAGCGCCTCGGGCCGGTGGTCCCTATCCCGCGGGAGCCGGGGCTGCGTGGGAACCAGGCGCTGGGACAGCATCGCAGTCAGGGGCTTTGGGCCACTTGCTCTTCCCTGTGCTTAAAGCTTTGTGAAAGCCGAGCTGCTGTGATGCCACCTCATCCCCCTGCGGTTGGGGAAAGGTGGGGGGTGCGTGTATAAATATCAAATGGTATCGGAGATGGTGCCAGTAGATGGCACTCAAGAATACACAGCTTAATATCTGGGCTTTGGAGGGGTCTGGTGCTCTACAGGGAAAGCGGTTTTCCCTGGCAGCTCTCTGCTTGCTGCCGTGAGGAGCTCTGGAGGGATGCAAGCTGTGCTCTGCGTTGATCCCACCCCAGCCGAAAGCCCCGCAGGGACGTGGGGTCTGAGGCACCCCGGGCTGTTTCGGAGGTGACGTGCCGTGGAGCTCCGTGGTCCGGCCACCGTGCCGAGGGACGCTGGCACCGGCACCCTCCTCCCGCCCTGGAGCCCTCGTCACCGTAGGTACTGATGTGGAAGTGGCTTTTTCAGCAAGGGGAAGAAATATCTCATTTATTTGCCGAAGGGGTTGCGGTGATCAAAGGGCAACTTTAAACGGAGACCTGGGCGAATGCTACTGCATCTGTGCTTGGCGTAGACCTCAGTGTGGGCACAGCTCTTCCAGCTCTCGGGCGGCGAGAGCGTGACCACGAGTGTGCTTGGGGCACCCCAGGGTTCAGTCGCCCATCTCCAGAACAGGTCTTCTTCAGCCCATTAGGGGCATCTCTTCCACGTCTCACCGCTGGCAAAGCAGTCACGCTGGCATGCCCAAGGCCATCAAACCCTTCTCGCCCTGGCTCGCGTGTCACCGGCTGCCTTGGGTGCTCCTTATCCTTTAGGCTAGTTTCTGCGTGATTCCTTCTGCACCGGCCTTACAGCAAGTGATCTGCCATAGACAACAGCATAGAGACCCGGGTGGTGTCCGTTAGAAATAAGGCAAGATAATTCCCAAGCTGCCTCCAAATCCCTCATAATTTGCCCCAAGTGTTTATCGTTGGGACTGGTAACGTAATAATTGTTGCATGATTTCACGAAGTCCATGTTCTAGTTTTAAAATGTAATTTATTTGACAAATATTTCTTTGCACGCTGTCACAATAACCAGAGGAAGAGACTTGCAGGGTGAAACTGTGCTCTGAGTTGCACTGATTTAGCGAGCAGTGTCATGTTCATCTTGCATTTTGCAGCTCATATTCATTAACCTGAAAATGTTCTTGCAATTTTCTTCTCCTACACTAGTTTTAAAGTACAAAAGCAGCTTCTATTCATTTCAAGGAATCTGAGAGCAATGGTCTCTGGCAAGGCACTAAAGAGGAAGGGGGCAGGCTGAGGATCTCTAAATGGTATTTACATCATTAAATTTATCGTTTGTTCAAATCCTTGGTTAAAATAGTATTTATCTGGTTTACTTCAGCTGTTTGAAGGATTGCAATAAATCACCACATTAAAAAACCCCAAAGCCTTCAGCTGCCTCTGCACTGCCTAATTGTTGCAGTTGGTAAATAAGCGATGTGGTCCCAGTTCTGATCTTGTTTGCTTTAGCTACAGCCTGGCCCAGTTCCACGGACTGTAAGGAAACTGATCCCTTTTCTACAGTACTTCGTACAGCTTCTTGCACCCTGCACCGCCTGCGTGCGCTCGCTCGCACCCTGTCATGCTAACGTAGACTCATTTCGGGACGGGGGTGGGTAGATCAGACCCAAAGAGCAGCAGCAAAGCCCTATCCCGGCAGCAGTGCTGAGTTAAGTGGAGATCTGGGGGTGATGCCTGCGGTGCCGTACCTGAACTTTCGGGGCTGTGCTGCCTGTGGCGCGCAGCCCCACGCGCCGAGGCATTCCCTGCACCGGCGTCCAGGCTCTCCTCCTCACCAGGACACCTCCGGATGCGTGAAGCCGTACGCATTCCGACGAGCAGATACCGAGGACTCTTGGATTTCCTCCTCTAGTTTTGATGTTTTAATCCAAAAGCTATCCTCGTTACACACGCGCCTGACCCACTGGTGTTCTTGACGCCGCGCGCATCCCCTTGCCATCCCCTAAAACTAACAGGCTTGCGGCTGGTGCCATCTCCACGCGGCGGGAGGTGAGGCTTTTGCTGGGGAATGCCGCAGGCAGGACCGTCCCTCTCGGGGAGCTGCAAAGGGGGTTCACCCAAAGCGCCGGTGGAAACGGCAAAACGGGTTGCGCGCGCTTGTTGTTGGATGATATTGGCGCTGAGGCGGATTTGTGCCGAGGCTGGTGGCCTGGGGGAAGAGCCCAGAGCAAGTGGACCTGCTGTGCGTTCAGCTCGTTTAAAAACGTGTTATGAACTCCCGCGGTAAATACCCGGCTTCCCTTATGACGCGATGGACGGGCTCTGCGGCAGCCTGGCCGAAGGCACGCTGTCCCCTTTCCAGCCGAGATGCCGAGGTGGGAATGGCCAGCGTGCCCCGGCAGCGGCTGGAGGGGCTCGAACTGCGCCCGGAGGGTTGGGGCATCGCTCCTCCAGGAAAGGGGCACGTCGCTGGGTCAGGCAGGAGCAGAGATTTCCTCCCAGTTCTTAGCCAGAAATTGTTCTTCTGGAGCAAGGGGGGGAAGCTCGGGTGCAAAAGTGTGTCAGGTTTTTTTTTTTTTCCTCCCAGATAAAGAGCTGCTTAATTCACACAGCCTGGGTTTTGAGAAATTATTTTAAGTTATTTTCCTCTTCTACCCCAGACCCCTTTTTGGGGGGCCAGGTTATAAGCTCATCTGTCCAAACAGTAGCTTAATAAGCTACAGGATATTCCAGAGTGTGAAATTGATTTCTTTTGTGTGTTAATTGTAAGCAAAACAGCGATTGAACTGGCTAGACTCTCTCATTTCTCAGATGAGCACTGGCGTCAGCCATACAGTTCCTTTGGCTTTTGCATTGAGCATCTGTGAACTTTTTTCCTAACGGAACGGTTTCCTACAAATGAAATATTTAATTTGTGTATGCAGATCCCTTTTAATATAATCAAGCTCTCTATTCAAGAAAGCAGATCTGATGAAACACCCCATTTCAGTGAGGGCAATTTAGGCTAGACATCAGGAAAACCTAGCTAATGATTAAAATAGTGAGGCACTGCTATAGGTTGCCAGGAGAGCTTAAGGAAACTCCATCATGGGAAGTCTTTAAGAATAAGTTTGGCAGCTGTTATCAGGAATGATTTAGCTATAATTGATCTTGACTTGGAGCAAGAGAACGGACTGGATGATTTCTTCTTTCTTGTTTTGCATGATTTCCAAGAAATTCTAAAAAAACAGTTGAATTTAGATGGTTCAGTATTACTAAATGTTCCTTCCTCTCTTTCTAAGGGAATATTTTACTAAATTTCAACTGAACGTGCAAATAGTCCAGCACACTTTGTAATTTATGTCACATGTCAAGGTCTAAACCTCTTGAGGATGTAGCTCCACCTCCCTAAATATTTAAATATTTTTCCTTCTCCTCCTGTTGCTTAATAGGTTTGTTGTATTGCAAACAGCTACCTTGAGTTGCTGTTTCTCCGCTGATGCCAAAACCTAGGCAATTGTACTGAAAGGAGCAGAGCTGCAGCCACCTTGCAGAGCAAGGCTGAGCCAAGCCTTTTATTCCCACAAATAAGAATTAGAACAGAAAGTGTTTTAAACAAATATTATTCAACTGAACTTAAAGGAAGAGCTGAGCATTCAGAAAATGACTCATTGTGCAGGCGAAGAGCATGCACTACCTTGAAATGTTGTCTCGAGGGCTGTTTTATTAAATACATGAGTGAGCTGACTAACAGCAAAACTGATGCAGAATGCTGATGGTATCTTTGACCTTTAAAACCTTGATGAAATTTAGAATTTGCTCATTTTCTAATTTCAAAAAGCAATACTATTAGTCATTCTTTACATTTGCTTCTCCAAACTCAATGAACATATATATATATGCAACTTTACATGTTCAGACTCAGTATTTTAGCCTTGTGTATTAAAATGCATTGAGATGCATCCAAAAGAAGATGTTGTAAAATTTGCCGATTGCTTCCTGTTTCTCTTACTGCAGTGATGGACAGAAGCGAGACAGCAGTCTGAAAATAACTGCCTTTCACACCTAAAATTCATATGCACAGGCACTCTGACCATTCAGAATAACCAAATAACGCCAAATCAGAACAAATACTGTGTGCCTTCTCTTAAACTGACTTATCATTCCTTTCAGACATCTTATTTTGGCTTCTTCGAGTGTAAATATTACTGTTCAGAAGCAAAATAGATTTACCCTGACAGCAGGGACGAATGCTTAGAGCCGTCATCACAAACGTCGTCAGTGGCCTGGCGCTACCCAAACCCCGTCTGTTGCAGAAGCAGGACGCCGAGTTGTCCAACCCACCGGGCAGCTCTTCTGGAGAGTTGCCCATCTGGCACAGAATTGCTCGTTAGCGGCGTCCCTTCTGGGACGGTAACGCTGGTGGCGATGGATGGATTCCAGGTCTGAGAACAGAAGCCATACCTGGTGACAAGCCAAAGCTGGGGTCGTGGGGGGGGTTGGAGGTGGGACGCTGTGGGCGTGATTTGGTTGAAGGAGATCAGCTCGCTGTGGAAAAGGGGGTTGTTCTTGGGGAGCGTTTGGCTGGCCGGGAGGTGGCCTTTTGGTGGCAGAGGGTAGTCCTGCTCAGTGAAGGTTTTGCAAGCCTGAGACAATAACCAGTGAAATCTGCAATACTAATAACAGATATACGCTAGCTAATATTTCCTGATAGAGATGGGCCAAAGCTTGAGCTGCTTTCCAAATCCCCGTGACTTTGCAGGTTGGAATTAAAACAGAGTATTTATGCAAACCACACAAATGATTTTGGCTTTTGGATGTGAAAAACTTGCCCGATGAGCTTTTGGCAAACAAAACCACCCTGGGTTTTATTTCGCGGCAGCTTTTGCAGGCGAGGACGCTTTTCAGAAAATGAAATCCGTTGACCTAGGCCAGGCCAAAAAATGAGGGAAGAGCGCGTAGAGGTTATAACCATGTACCTTTTGGAAGAGCACATAAAGGTTTTAGCCATGTACCTTTAAAAACATTTAAATCCACCCCTACACAAGTTCACTGACTCCAGCGTAGCTCGCTCTTTGACACTCGTGAACTTGCAGCCAAGCGCACGTGAGAGCAGCAAAGCTCGTTTCCCACCTCAGAGCTATCTCACAGTCCTGAAAGTCTGCAAAACACCTGAACGGTTAGTAACTTTTTATGGGCAAAACCATTTTCTCCCTTTTTTTTTAGTTAATGGCTACGTCCAGTAACTAATTGCCATCCCTGGTTTGCCACAGGGAGCAGGAGGACCCGTACATTTAAATATGCTTGGTACTTGCAAGATCAGGTTTTCAAAAGTGCTTAATCTCCGTGAAGTCCTGTGGTTCTCCAGCTACGTTCAGACCCCGATTTTCTCCGTCCACTTCACAGCATAGGTTATGCACGGGGAAACTATGTAGAGAAGAACCTGAGTCGATGAGGAGGAAGCAGCTCTCTCCATTTCTAATTCAGATATTTTATGCAGTATTTCTGGCCAAATCAGCTGGAGGTTGGCACTTAAGTGCTCCACCCACCCAGCTTCAGAGCCTTCAAGGGTCCAGCCTTTGAGAAAGATAAAGAATCAGCATCTCCTGTTATTTCTAACTCATTATTTGTGCACAAGTAACTCGCACTTCACCACCTGCTCTGCAAACGTCTGCATCCTTGCACAGGCGGCGGAGGTGCACAAAGAGCTGAGGTTTGAAGGCATCGGGCACGTTGCCCAGTCCTTACTCTCTATGCCTTGCTCGCTATAAACATCTTCTAAAGACACCGGAACGGTACGGCTGTTTCTTCTGAAGGTCTGTTTGCCTTCAAACTGGAAATACGAGTAGAAGAGGTCTGCGGTTGGGTCACCAAGGTAGTGCTCTGCTTCTGGCTGTGGGAAAGCATAGTGGGCTTTGCTCTGTAAAACTCTGCAGCCATGCATTAAATGTTTTTCAGAATTTAGCTTCAGCTACTCCTTATCTACGCGGCTGCAAAATACTTTAACATGTCAAAAAAAAAAAAAAACAAGTCTCCCATTGTTTTTTTTAGACTCCACCCCGAAACTGAAGTCTCCCTTTCCCCATTTCTCAAGGTAAAATGCTCCCAAAGAAAAGAGTAAGGCACAACCTAGAAGCTGATGACGTGTCAGTGCCTTGCCTCTCGTGAGATGGATGTGCTAGGACTTTGGCATCGCGGAATAGCTGAAGGCAGTCAGATATGGTGAAAGAAATGATGAAACCAGATGTAAGGTTGATTGAAACCACTTCTACCGATTCCTACTTTTAATGTATTTCTCGGTCCTGGTATTTCATTGCTGTATATTTTCCCCTTGGAATTCATTATGCTCCGCGTGTGTGACATCTCAGCTAGCAGCTGTGGAAATGATTGTGCGATCACTAAAAACCGTAGCTTTAGGTGAGAAATGGGCAATGGGAACAAAGAAAGTATTAATGTGCAGTTTTCTGTTCGCATATTCATCTTATTAGTGCAGAGGGAAGGAGCGAAACCCTACGGAACCCTGGAATAATGTTGGTTGGCAGGGACCTGCGGAGATCTCCGGTCCATCCTCCTGCTCCGGTGAGATCACCTTGCTCAGGCTCTGGCCCGAAGTAAGCCCTTACCTGCAGCGTCCGAGAGCCACTGCCCGCTCCTGGAGAAAGCCGTGGCTCTTCTCTGCAGCCTGAAGGCACACCTGCAAAATGGAAACTTTGAACCATCAACCTGTCGGAAAGTAGTTACTGTCCCCTCCGACTGTAAATATAGCTTATGAACAACCACATTTTCTATATGCCAGAGCCATCTGCCAGTTTCTGCCATGCTCAGCAAGCATCCCTAAGCCCCGCGTTAAGGCTTAGCAAAACAACTGCTTGCCTTTCCTGCTCCGCACAGAGACACGGCCACGGCTCCCCGGCCGGCTGCTCGCGGGGGACCGAAGGGAAACCTTGGAAAAGTGCTGAGCTATTTCTTCCCCACCTACCAGGGACCGAGCTCCACAGCCAGGCAGCGTCCTGCTGAAATTCGCTCTTATATGGCTTAGCTTGGCCGAAACCTTCATGAGCCTGAGTTGAGGTTTGGGTTTGTGATCATATCCAAAACTGGATGTGTTTTGCCAGGGTTTTGCTATGAAAATTGCTCACAGCTCCATTGACTGGCGCTGCTGCCTCTGCAGCATCAATTCTATCCCTGGCTGACACCTTTGATTTTGGAAGTTGTCTCCATTTTCCAGAGACAAGTATGTACATTAGCTATTTTTGGATAGCGTATATTTAATCTCCTGCAAGAAATGGAGCAATTCACTTGTTCCTTATTTCCAGAGCCATTACATTTCTCTTGGTGACAGCTCCAAGGAATAGAAATCCTTAACTTGTTTAATGTCTTCATTTGGGTGATCGAAAGACACCTAACCAAAGATCCACTTCTGTACTCCCGCGAGGAAAATAGCATGCGGCGCTGCCTAGGTAAAGCAGCTTCTCTTTCATCTTGGGTAAAAAGGAATCTTAAAAAGGAACCAGTTTTTGGATGGTTCTTGTATCTGCTTGGAAGCCAAATTAAAACGCTGCTGACTGTTCATCATTTTCCCTGGTGATTCTTTTCTTTTATGCTTAGCTGAGGATAAACTGTGGTCTTTGCACCATGTACAGCGTATTTAGACTCTTTGCTCAAGTGAAAAATGAGCTGTTATCTGTGCCAGTACTGAAGTGTGCAGGGAGAAATCTGGGACAGTCACAGGGGCTGCCAACGGAAATAACCGATGGAAGATTTGACCGGGTTTAATTGAAAACACATAAAGCAGAGGCATATATTGTGAGTGCCTTGTGATGGAAAAGTGACCGAAAGTAAGCAATGACTTCAGAGGGGCTGAAGAACACAGCCTGGGGGATCCTCGAGCCTGTCCGCAGACCTGCTCCGTACACGTGTCCTAGGGAGAGCTGGCCCGCTTGCAAATTATAGATGTGATCAATATTGCTAATACTTGGAGGGGCCTCTTTCTCAAATCAGAAAATGCAAACCTTGCTGGAGTGTTCCGAGTTCACTAACGTCCAGCTCACCAGCAATTGTCCTGAAGTCCTGACGTGCTTGCAAATTTGCTTTAAAAAAAATTTAAAAAAAATTTAAAAATAAAAGGTAGAGCAGTGGCTGTCCTTGAAAGGCAGGCTGGGCTCGGAGCGTGCGTTGTTGGTTGCTGCAGCGGGCGCAGAGGCCGTTGCTCGCTGCGGGAACACCCCTTTCCTGTGGCACTGCAGGAAGGATATCCTCGCCAGAGGTGAGGCTGCGCTCGCTTAAATACCGGGTTGTGCTTGTGGGTTGAGGCTAAGTGCAGGGAACTCCAGATGATATTAACACTGCTGAGGTGAAAGCAGTAGCAGTCAAGATCTGGATTTGGGTCCAAGGTAAATAACAAGTTGAAACAAGGTAAAGAACATCGGGTCATGCCACCGGAGCAGTGTAAAAATACTGGCTCTGTTACATGCTGGGTACTGATGAAGTAGCTCTAATGAGGAGACTGATGACTGAGGGCACAGGCTAATGCTGTTTGCTCTGGTACAGATTAAACCATTTGTTCATATATGGAATGGGTTCACACGTGACCAAAGGCTGCAGTCTTTAGTCAGCAGTTTTTGGTTGGTTAGTTGAGTTTTTTTGGTTAATGCCAGCTATTTCAAAAACTGATTGAAAAGCCACAAAAACGTTTGCAGAAGCTCTTGCGTTAGTTGTTACGGATGCAGACTCACCCGTGACTCAGTGTCTTGGGTCCCGCAAAGCAATGCTCGTGGCTGCAGGACACCCCAAGGTCTCTCTGAGCTGGTGGTCCCATGAGGGTGAAGAGAGTCAACAGGGCAGGGGAGACCCACTGCTCCCCGCTGCTGCCAAATCACCTTGGGTGGGTCCTTCTCTGGTCCAGGTCCCTCGCCGAAAACCAAAGAGAACTGCCTTGTCTTTAACTTCTGCTACCTGACAGCCAGTTAAAGGACCTTTTCGGAGCCATTTCTGTCTTCCACCTTCCAAGGCACATGCCTCGGGTCACGCACGCAGCCCCCAAGGTCCCCGGGGGCTTGTTTGCTTTGGCTTTGCTCCCTCTTCTACTGTACTTCACTCCGGAGTGAGGTGTGTCCTCCGACGCGGATGCACGGAAAGGTCACCCAATAATGGGGCGGTTATGGTTTGGCAGTTTGACAGCAAATATTATTTCTTGCTGGCATCATCAGCTGTAGGATGGAAAAACACACTAAGGGATGTTTTATCGTCCCTTAGAAAGTGACATCGTCTATTTGGAACTCTGATGGGGAGTCACAGGAGAGAACACCGCCATCGCTTGGGGAGTGAAACGAGGAGTTGTTGAATAACCTTTGAATTTCTAAATCCAGCCACAGCTGGGAGAGAAGAGTAGAAAGCATTGAAAAAAATAAATTTCTCTTTCTGATATCTTTCTTTCCAAACTAAAGGGCTGCTAGAAAGGTCAGCACTGTTCTGTGTCTTCAAAAACTGGCTGTGTCGGGACAAACATAAAATTTGGGGGCGTACAGGAACAACCTCACTGAGCGTGGTTTGTAGCCTGGGCAGTGGACCCGCTGGATGGACCTGGAGAAAAATAAGTGGATAACCACAGTTTTCAATTCTCACAGAGAAAGGGGAGTAGGTTTCTTTTGTCTTTGACACTTTTTCTTTCTCTCTCCGTGTTTCGCATACACACGCGCAGGGGCATGTTTTTCCAGAGTTCTAATTTACTCCAAATCCATCCGATTGAATAGAAGTACCAAAAATAAAGAAAACTGCCCTTTCTCCATCTGGTATTTAACAGCTCTTCGGTGTGACAGGCATCTAATGCCTGTGCTGTAACGCCAGCACAGCTGTTATTAGAAACAGCTACCAGTGGGAAATCGCGCGCTGTGTATTCTCTATGGTTACCCACAACACAGGAGCTGGAAGATGAAACACGTCAGGCCAAAGGAGCAATTCATTACCTCAGAGTCACAGGAAACACACGTCAGGTTTTTTAAAACCAGCACAAATATTCACACTGAGCCGTTCACCTGCCTTTGCCCTTTCGGTTGCGTCGCTCCCCGCTCCTCTTGCTACCGGCCGTGCAGCGGCGTGCCCTCTCCCATCCCAGCCTTCCCTCCGTGCCGCTTTCCCGAAGTTTCGTCCCTTCCCGGGGACAGTCGGCTCCCTCAGGCAGCACCTCCCTCTCCCGCTGACCACTTGGGATCCCGTTTTCCAACTGGCGATGGATTGCCAAATGTTGGTGGCACGCGACGCTTGCACCGGACGAAACCTTCCCCTTACGGATTTGCGCTTCGTAATGTAAGAACGCGGCTTTTGCTTTGCTCACGTTAGCAGAGCATGTCACAGTATTACGGGGAATCCGTGTGAATATTCAGTCGGTGATGAAATCACACGCGCGTTCAAAAAACCATCATAGCAGGCTGCTGCTCTCCTGCCGCAACAAGCCCGTCGCTCCGCTGTGATGGGATGAATTAATCTGTTTTAAAAGGTGCTGCAGAGCGCAACTCCGTCTCACCTTCCTTAGCAACTCCGTATTTTATCTTGTTAATCTCTGAATTACGGACGATCCTTGTTACCGTTCGTAAATCCTGGATACTGCACAAGCCCTAATAATTAGTGCTTTTCCGTGTGCTGTGCGGGGAGAAGTTGCATGATTTGATCGTAACAGTTTTGTAAGTTGTACTTCTGAAGTTGTTCACCTCTCATGTTCCAAATATTTTTCATGTTGGGTCAGGAGGGTTGCCAGGCCCTGAGATAGTACATAAGATTTATGTTCATATATCAACCCTTGTTTACAATGGTTGGATCCATTCTCTGGGATTTCTGTCACTGAAAAGTAATGAAAAGCAGAAAAATTCTTTCCTGCCAAGAAATGATTCTGAAATTTTAGAGGAACAAGAATTTAATGGTCTGAGTTTTGTAACTGCCTCCCCCCTAAAAAGCTAGAACTTATGTGAACAATTTACATCAAAACTAGACGGGCATCATACCCTGCTTTATTTACAAGCACTTACGAAAGACCCAGGACAGCCAGAATTCGGGACCTGACCTTCCCCCGCGGTGGAAAAGGAGAGTAAATTCTGGCTAACTTTAGCTACATGACTTTTACTCTTGCTTCACTACAGTTGTACCAAAGTGGGGGTGTTGAGATTGGAAAAGATCTCTGCTCAGAGAATAAATTAGATAATACACGCTTGTAATTGTTGCTTTGTTGAAAAGCCATGGAAAAGTTTACATAGACAGCCTGGTATTCGAGTGAAGAATTTTGGCCTAGTAATAAATGTTAAGTAAGTAGGAGAAAAGGCTGCCTCTTAAATAGGGATAATCTACACAGAAAGCAAGAAATCTGACTTCTGTTTGGCTCCTGTCTTGGAGACAATTATTTCTAGAAAAGCAAATTAATGTACTGGACTAGACCTCACCGCAGTGCAGAGATGAAATCAATTTGTATAAAAACGCTAAAAGACAGGCTTTTAGCAAGAATTGCCTGGATTATTCTGGTCTGGCCTCTGTGCAGGACTCGAGGATGACAACAACGTGGCTGTTCATTCCCGTTCACTGCCCATGCACAAAAGGTGTTTGTCCAAGGAAACAAAACGGAGCAGTTGCTGCAGCCGCCGTCACTGTTCTGTCCTTAGGGAACTGCTGGAATTTACACAGAAGGGTCAAGTAAATAACATAAAACATCTTCCAGTCTCTAATTTTACCTGATTAAAAAGGATCAGATACTAATTAGTGAGACAAATTGGGCACGTCAGTCTCAAATGGATCCAGTGGAAACCGTTAAAATCTAAGTTAAAAGTGCTTTATTACCAGAGCGGGAAACTGTTTATTTTTCTTACGAAGTGCATCGGCCTTTGCTGGGAGCAAGAACTGTTTGCGAGTCCCCGGCGACGCTGCCGGCCACCCGTAGGTGTTGCCTCCTCAAAACCCCCAACTGGCACTTTTGGGCAAACCTCTGAACACGAGGAGCTCTTGCAGCCACTCTCCACCCCAGCCCAGCTTTGCTTTTGCCGGCAAGGTTAGAAACGGCAGTCTCAAGCTAATTGTCCCAAAGTTCTCAGCCTCTTACCTGGCAAAGGGTATTGTGTAAAGTCGATCTCTCTCTGAAGTTACCCCAGTGTCCAGGGGAAGAACAATTGATCTCCAATTTCCCCATCTCTCATCAGGTCCTCCTTCAACGTGCAATGCTTTCCCATACCTATTTTATTAGCAAATACATTTTTTATATCTGCTGAAAACTGTATTAACAAGTCGCTACTTTGTCATTTTTGACATTGTACAATTATTGTTTTATAGGAAAAGTTGTTCTGTTCGTCCAGACTATGTTCAGTATTCTCAAATATATGTTTTATTCTCAAATAAATGCTTAGCTCGGCTCTTGTGTAGCATAGCATGAGCCATGCAATTGCGGTGCTTCCATGACAAAGCCTTCCTTAAAGTTCTTTCCTGAGGTGATGCTTGTACAACTACTAGTCATTACAAATGTCGTTTTTGACAGTAAAAGCAAACCACAAGTGAGCTTAAACATAAATGGCCACTCCTGTGCTGAGATGGGCTCTGGAGCAGCTGGAAAAAATACCTCATTTATTCCTTTAGGAGACAAAGGTTTGGTTAAGCCTCTCGTTATCACTTTTTGCACTTATACAATGCGAGAAACTGAAATAGCAAATGCATTTGGAAAGGTATGTAGCTGCATGACTTGGTTGCATTCAAAAAGTATCATAAAAACTGCTGAGCAAGGGAAACGCGTGCTCTCTGCACGGGAAGATTCTACTCTATGAGTACTGAGCCGTCGCTTCGATCCCAGCATTCTGGGTGAGGCGGCTTATGGATCACGTCCACCTCCGTGCCAGCAGGTCACCGCCTGAGACGTAGGTCTGTACCGATTCCCAAGCCCCGGGACAAGCAGCTCCTGAACGGCAGGAGAAGAGCGATCCCAACCGCTGCCGACTTCGCCTGCTAACTGCATGGGGTAGATCGGGGATGGCGTCAAACTGCGCAGGGAAGAAGAGCGCACAGATGTTCGGAGGAGGAGAATAACTTTCTTCTGAGAACCCAGTCAATGAACACCAAGTGCCGAAGAGCCTTCGTAAAGCCCCAGAGCGTGCTCGGCGATGGCCAAAATGGTTTAAAATCATGGTCATCACAGTTCGCCATGGAAAACATGCAAGCTGCAAGAAGGCTAGCTCTGCAGAATTAATGGTGTCTTATGGATAGACCACCCAGGCAAACACGGAGAAAACGTTTGTGCTGGGTCTACATTACAGACTTTTTCCAGCATAGCTGTGCTGGGCATAGTGATGGTGGCCTGTGATCTCTCACCAGCAGAGCCGTGCTAGCAGAAGCACGCTTTCTTGAAAATATGTAAGAAGAAATTGACTTTTATTTTCATTGGAATCCTGTAAGTGTCTTTGACAATCATTGCCATAATATTGTTTATATAAGCAGAGGTACCAATATATGAAGTATGGAAATATTGCCACATTATAAACACAAGAGCTGGGTTGAGCCTGAGATCCTCTTGAGTATCTATGGGACGTTGCCATTCTACTGACATATGGTAATGTTTTCTCCCAATAATCTCCTGCAGAAGTAGTTCTAGGCCAACTACTCATACATTCAAATTCCATAAAATATATAGCAGCGTTTATAAAGTTATAACAAAAATGGATTTGGAGATCTCATTTCATTGTACAATATGTGGCTTCAGCAAAAGAAATCTGTAAACAGATATTTTAGCTGAATACAAAACTCTTTTTAATATTTATTCTAACAATCCTAATGGTGGATTTCAGCCAGAATGTTTGTGCAGCTTCATGCCTTAAGGTTTCTACTTCAGATTTGCAGCTGAATGTTTTCCTATGTGATGGATGATTATTTAAAACTGCTGCTCTCTCCAGTCCTCAAAATGCCAAAAGACAGCGTTGTTGCAAGCTACAATGTAAAGGCAGAGCCAGGTTCTGGATGCGCTTCATGTCAATGTTTGTACACGAGGATCAAACCTTGGAGTCCACCCCGCGCGAAAGTAACAGAAGAACAGAACCAGGTCCTTCGGGCTTCAGTTACAGAGCAATAAATAATATTAATGAACATCTACGAAATAATTACGTTTGCTAAAATAATCAAACTGAGGCACTACCAGAATCATTATGGGAATTAAAAATCTTCTCCATTAAAATCGCTTTCTGCGGTTGTTGCCCGTACATCTAGCGCTGGGCTCGAGCCCGGGTAAAAGTCAAATGACAAAAGCTTCACATGGCTCCGAGTACATATTGGCATCTCCAAATCCAAAGGATGCTTCAGGAGAGCGATGCAAACAATTCAGTAATAACTGGCTTGTCAACGCAGAGCAAATCGATGCAATTAGCTGAACTTTGTCGAACAATTAGTCTCAGATTTCAGCAGACCACTGTCACATACAATATTTGCAACCCTTTGCCATGAGCAAAGCCTGTAATACTCTCCCGTGGTGTCAGCAATGACAGCTCTTGTCCATCCTTTGATGCCAATGTTAAATTACTTCATATTCCATCTGCACAAGCCAGGTTGATATAAACCAATGTGAGAAATGTGAAAAGAAATAGGTTTTTGAAGTTAATTTAAATGGAGTACCCGTTTAAAGGCCTGAGGAAATGCTATTGAGCAGTGGGGAGCAGTTAGTGTAATAATGGAACAGAGGCATAGTTATGGAAATTACTGTGCTCATTAAACATTTATTCTGAATATAACCCTTTACTCTCCCCATCTATAGAAAACGTAAAACACATGCAAAGTGGCTGCTGCACCTGAACTGCTCCATTACTTCGGTGTCTTTGCGTCACTAAGCGCGCTATGTGAGTTTATGCTAAGGTTAGAATTTCAGAATGATTCTTTTCCATTTGCCTGTTTAGATTTAATCTAAGTCTAAATAGAGAAGGCAATCAAATAATGAGATTAACGCAGATTCTGGTGTCCTTTTACTGAACGACTGATCGCCAGTATGTGTCGTTATAATTATTATGTGGCTTAGGCATCCATGAAAAGACTAGGATTGCTTTAATGGAGTTTCTTTTCAAGATCTTTCAGAATATTGTTTCCAGAACTCATTGTTCTCAAGTTCCTCCCAGTTCTTCAGCAAGGCTTTGTTGCTTAGTGAGCCTTTAACTGCTCGTGTCTAGATGCTACTAAAGGTTACGTGGGTGATAGGAAATACATTGCATGAGAAATGACGGCCTACGGAGGATGACCCTCACGGAAGATGCACATTCCTTCAGTCTGTGCGTAGCCTGTAGTAATCAGAAGGAAATTAAAAAAAAAAAAAGTTCTATCACGTGTAGGCAGCTCTTCAGTTGAAGTTTCAGAAACTGCAATTCCCCTGTAAACATCAGACTGCTCTGTCTTGAGGTTTTGCCTCCATCTCCTTGTAGAACAGCTGCGATTTTGAGCATTAGGGACTCGAGAGGCCACATGAGCCGTGCATGCGGGTCGAGGCGTGCAGACACAGGTGGCCCTCGTACGTTGACTTGCCGAGGTTTGTGGCACAGCGCTGAGGGCTTGGGAAAGGTGTTAGGAAAATGTGACTGCAGGGATTTCTTCCTTGACTTGACTGAATACAATTTCATGTTAAGTAAATATCTGCATACATTTTATTCCAGCCTCTGTAACCAAACCAAAACTAAGTCAATAAGACTTTGCCCAAGAACATGTATTTTGGTTTGGTTCCTAATTTTAACGTTTAGATAAAACTAAAGAGATTTAGTTTTTATCATCATTCTTCATTACTAGTTGGCACCTAACTTTCATGAATGAAAGCAGACTGGCTGCTCTCCCGTAGCTAATTTATCTAGGCCAAGTTGAAACATCTGATTATTATTACATGGCCTTATTGACACACTGCTTAGAGGTTCCCTGAGCAGAATTGGAAGAGGCAGTTTTAATATCCTCTTCAACAAAATTTTCCAGGACGCGAGGTGTGTGTTTAGGTACGGAGTAGGCTCCGTACATAATTTGACATCAAGATCTCGGGGCCGTCCTGCGGCAGCGAGGCAGAGGGAGGAGGCTGGGAAGCCCTTTTTTGAGCAGAGGGGCTCTGCCGCCCAGGACCTACCCTTGGGGCAGCGGTGGGCTCCCGCCCGCGCCGCGGGACGGCTGGGGAGGGACCTAGAGCTGACGTGGGACGACACGTCGGACGATGCGCTGTGGCGACGTACAGCATGCGGCCGTTAAACCAGGCTGCCGGCTCCGGCTTTGCACCCAACTACCGTGACTACCTCCCCAGCTGGTGCGGTAAAACCCAACCGGCGTCATGACCGGGACTCAACGTGCGCACGCTGCCCGCGGAGCACGCCTACATCGGCAGGTTGTGGCGGGTCCAGGCGTTATCCCGGGAACACCACCCTGTCCCCTCTGCTTTTTAAGATGTCAGTGCTGTCCCTTGGAGCGGTTAAGCTTTACGCGTGGATTCCCTGGTTTTTCTGCGAGGTTTTACCTGGGCATAGCAAGTTCCCACGGCTTCTCCTCACTTGTCTGCCCGTGTTCCACCTCTGTCCTTTGGGATCAGGGCTGAAGGCAGCCGGCGGTCTCTGGGAGACGGGCTGCTGTGGCTCGCCTGTATGCAATATGAAACACATTTCATGGTTTCCAGAGACTTGAGTTAGAAACGTCTTAACTTATGATATTCTGGTTTTCATAAGTTTGAGGTTTTCTGATGTTTTGGGACTGTTGTCATCTTGATTTATTTTCTGGGTTTGAAAGGTTTGAACTTGTATATCCATCTTTAGGTTTGCGCCTGTCTGCTCAGCGCTTCACTGAGCTGCTTCAATATTTTTTCTTCATAGAAGATAAAAGATTTCTATGCTGGAGTAAATGTAAAGATGGCAAAACCCTCCTGAGGCAGTTTTGTCTGGTTTATTCAGAAAGAAAAATGTGGTAGGAGATTTCAAAGAATGCTGCTGTGGAAAAGAAGGGAACGGTCTCTCTTTTGGAAACCTCTTGCACAAATGGTCTAAATGATGTGATCGATAACCTATTCCCACGATGTCCTTCTCCCGCAGGAATCTGCAATAGCACTGCCAACGGTCTGGTGTGTGGGAAATCAGACACTCAAACAGAAATGGTTTTTAAGAGAAGTGTGAAGAAATCCATCCGCTCCAATATGGTGATTTAATCTGAAAGCCGAGACGAACGTTGCTGGGAACCGTGAGGCAGCGAGGTGTGAATAGGACCATTCATCTCCGCGGTGGTTCTCCTCTCCCCAGCACCGGCGGAGGGTCCGTAGCAGGACATGTCCTTCTCCAGGCCGCATCTCAGCATCGTCTCTGCTCTTGATGCCGTTTGCGTAGTGCCTGTTTGTGACTCCCTGTCCAGAAGGGCAGACTTAAGAGTGGAGAGGGAAGGACTGGGCCACAGGGAGGTTTATTATTCCTTTTTCCACCAAGCACATGCTAAACATGGTGACTCTGAAAGATTGTGAAAGAGGTGACAGCTTCTGCTCCCCGACTCCTTCTGCTCCCGAGTGCCAGAGGACAGGAACACGCCTGGGGAAAAAGCTTAGTGCTTCTGTCCCAGCATCCGCTGTCTGCTGCTGCTTGTGGTAGAGAGAAGATCCTGGAGGAGATTGACCGTGTGGGCTGATCCAGCATGGATGGTCTGTTGCTGCCTTGCTGCAATCACTTGCAGGGCAATTTTTTTTTAATATGTGGCTTAATACCTCATTTGAATTTTCTCCAACTGTCAGATCTGTTTTGAAACCCTTATTCTTTGACCAATGAAGATTGTAGAAACAATTCATTTCCTTTTCTTTCTTTCTTTTTTTCCCCCCAGCTGTTTGATACTGCTCCAGTACTGAGTAATTCTGACAACTCAGTCTGAGAAAGGGAAAGTGCAAGATATCCCCTCTTGTCTTTACAAAAGCATTTTGGGGTCAGTTCTTCAGCTTTGCAAAAATGCAGCTCAGGAACATTCGCAGATTTCTTCTGCCAGAAGAGCTCTGTGGCAGTAACTTCATAGAGCTGGAGAAACGTCCAGCCGAGATAAATCACCACCGCCACTTTGACAGCAAATATCCATCTTCAGCCCAGACCACTTAATGGCCATGAGCTAATCTTCATCATAAATACCACTTCCAATTTTGCTTCAAACAGGTGGAATGTCAAATGGTGAGTGTTGGCCGGCTGAAATTATTTTGATCTTGATCAGAGCCACAGTTTGAGCTCTAGGTCTGAGGGCAAGGACAAAGATTGAGTGTCATCCTGCAGAAAAAAAGATGGTTTTGGTTCAGGGGAAGAAAGGAACTGAAGTCCTTCTTTCCAAGACCCCTAGATGAAGTTATATTCCAGGTCCAGGGCTTTAAGTCTGCTCCGTACCCAGCTGAAGCAGGCAGGTTTTCAGAGCATTCGAAGCAGAGATGCGACTTTTAGACCACTGATAAAAGCTGTCCTCCGAAGAGGGACTTCCAGCTCCCGCGCAGAAGAGCTGGTGCCCCAGCTCCTCATCTTCAGCCCATTAGCGTCGCCGTCAGCTTTGCGAGCACGAGACTGGCAGGGACTGTCTGGCATTCCTCAGGGTGGCCGTTTCCCACAAACAGCCGTCTCCGCTCTCCGCATCAACGGAAGGATGCTCCCTGCGGAGAGACAGTAATCCTGGCCTCGAGCCAGTCCCTTGGCCTCCTGCCTCAGTTTCCCAGCTGTGCCGGCAGCAGGAGGAGGATGGGAGGGTTTCATATCGGTCTGATTCAAGCACTGGAAGAGGGAGCAGAGGATTCACGCTGCCCACTATCATCATGTTCAATAATTGAAGTACCAAAGGTACTCGCAATCTGAGGTCTGCAGACAGGCAGTTCTGACATCCAGCTGCGGGGAGCGAGGACGCGGGTACATTGGCTGCTAGTACTCTTTGGAGAAAACTTATCAGTACACAACTCTCCAATTACCTTGCCTGCCTGGCTGAATCACTGAACGTCTCATGCGGTTGTTTAGGTGCTGCTCTCCTCCACCTTATCATTTTCTTTTATGCCATTATGGTTTTTTATATCCTTTCCCCTGGTTCCCTGTGATCTCATCCAAAATTAACCAACATTGTGTTTCCTAGCCTTTTAACAACTATTAGAGTGGCTTTACCAAATGATTGCTAAAAAAGACTTTCAAGCTTCCCAAACATAATCACGTATTAAAAGAATAAAGGAAATAACATGCTGTGCTAGAGTGACTTCACAGGCTTATTTCTTTCTACCAATTAATGGCTTTGAGTGAAGCTGTAATTGAGCAGTGACTAATACTGAAGGCAGAGATTGTCTTCTCTCTCTTGTTTAGATCTTGTGCATCACTTTTATAACAATGCTGAATAATAAAAATAACAACACTACGGTATTGCGGTTTCTCCAAGGATTTCGCTCGGTTTATTAAAATTACTATACCAATCCATAAGGGCTCTCAGGAAGCCGGCACGGTTTAGGAGATACGGGATTCAAACAGGGATTGAGAAACACAGGGCAGAGCCAGATGAGAGAGCTGAGCCGGTGGGACAGCTTGCTGCTGCCGAAACGGGCGGCTGCGCTCCCCTTCCCTGCCCAGGGACCCCGGTGCAGCGGAGTGAGGAAAGCTGGGATGAGGTGGGGGCTCGCCCTGCTCAGCCCGTTGTTGGCTGCAGCCCCTGCCCGAGCCGCAGGCTCTGCCCGGGACGTGGCTGCCAGTTTTTTCTCCCAGCGAGCCGTAGCCTCGTTGCCCTCATCCGCAACCCGCTGTTAAACGTCGGACCCAGGCCAAAAGGGTGCAAACCGGTGCCCAGCTCCGGCAGATCCCTGCATCATTAGTCCCGTTTTATGGAGGCAGAGATGAAAATACGGAGATTCGGTGACTGGCCTGAAGCCAGCATCCCTCCCGCTGCACCAGCCCCTGCTCTCACCCCGTCCCCGTCCCCTTCTCCCCGGTGAGCCGGCGCGGGCAACGGGCAACGTCTCCAGCCGGACAGTAACCAGGCAAATCACCTTCCCGGTCCAGGCTCCCGCGGGGTTACGTGGGTGCCAGTGCCGTGCGCTCTGCCGTGGCTCGCGGGGAGCACACGGTCCCCGGGCACGGGCCACCGCCGTATCCTGCATCCCGGGGACAGGTAGCCGGGCAGAGGGGAGTGGGTGCCGCTTCTTGGGATAAGACCTTCGGAGACCTCCTTTAGCAAGGCAAGGGGGTTCTCAGTTTCTGCAGATGTATGTGTTGTTTATAAATACATGATGTACTTAGAGAAGTGCTGTTCAATTTACCAATAATGCTGTATTTATTTTTCCCAATTGTATCCAGTCACTAGTCACAATTCTGCAGCCGATTGGCTGGCTGCAATGGTTTCTCAGGAAACTGGCAATTAAGGAGCAGGAAAAACGTCTGTGAGTCACAGATACTTATAAACAAGCGGAGGAGATTGATTGGGCTGCAGCAGTAACCACCCAAACACGGCGAGGTCCCTGACCATGGCACCGTGCTCCGGGCGGGCAGCGATCGGGCACCGGCAGCGCTGCCCACCCCCCCGGTTGCCATTTTGGGGTTAATCCTCTGCATTTTGGTCCATTCCCAGCCGTGATAACGGTGATAGTCATCAATACCGTCACGCTCCGGTCCCCACTCTGCAGCCACGGCAAGGCCCGTGTGTTCTCTGCCTTTCCAGTCGCAGGCAGGGAACCAGATGGTGTCTGCTGTTCCGTAACTTTGAGGAAGGAAAGAAAAGGACATTTACGGTCCCTTGGCCGTTACGCTGGGTCTCTGCTAGGAGAGAGGCTTCCTTTCGCCCCGGACTCTTCCCGCTCGCTTGCTTAGCTCTGCAGGGAGCAGCAAGGCTGGAAGCAGCTCGGCCGGGCTGTCGACGCGGGGGCTCGTCCCCAGCACCCACGGCACAGGGCTGGGCAGGAGAACCCTCCTCCCACCCGTGGGAGACCCGTCCCCAGCACCTCCGCCCGGCACACGCTGCTCCAGCCACGCCGGCTTCCCCTTCCACCCTCGCTCCGGCTCTGCCGGGGGGCACTGAGGGACCGAGCAAAGCCAGGGGCCTCGCAAAAATAACCCAAACTAACGAACACGAGAAAAAGAAGCGATAACAAAATAGACGCAAGACCTACGCGGAGCCTGCCAGGAGCATCGGGGACGGCATCGGCACTCGCACGGGGATGCTCTGCTCCGGGGTGGGACCCCGCAGGCAGCGAGGCATCGGCCGGGGCGAGACGGGAAACCGCCTTTTAACAGCTCTTCTGCTATTTAATACGTATCTATCGGAAAGGCGATTCTGTCCTGAAATAATTCACCTGCTGTCATATGGGGAGATGGTGAGCGAACCAGAAATAGATTCCCGTATCGGTAATGCCTTGTGGTGTGCTGCTTTGTACGGTGTTACAGACACAGGCTTGCTCCGTTTTCTTGGCTTTTATCCCCTAGTTCGACAGAAATTTTCAGAAATTTCAGAAATTTTTTTCTTCTTCAGCTGTCTTTCAGTGCTGCGTACAACTTAATTACTGTTAGCTGTCCCATTATCTGGTTTGGGCGTTCTGACATACATTACTCTGCAATATAAAAATCTTATTTCGTATTAAAGCTCATCTAGAATTTTGATTTAATAAATTGGACCATGCTCAAGGAAATCAGAGTGAAATATCAGCTTGTTAAATGTCATCTCACCAGCCCTCTGATAGGCATAATATGGCAATTTCTGGTGAATGAATGATCAGAAAGTTTTATATGCTGTGTCTAATCACGATTTCTATCAAATAGAAATTACTACCTACCTCCCAAAGGATGTTTTTTTTCTTATTATTTTTCTATACAACTGCGAAATTAATTATGCTATTTGGGGTGGGACTTTATGAAAAAGACACAGAGGGTGGTTCTTAGGGAATTATCTTACTAATGTTACTTCAGCCATCTAAATAAACACAAGGGATTCATTTTAGAGGGAGGCAGAGTCACCAAATGCTTTGATTCTGCATATCAACTCTTTCCCACTTCAAAGTCTCATCTTCATTATTTAGCACCAGCTCTCATCTTTATAATTTTATTTTAATGCCTTCTTCTGCTCAGCACTTTTGAGACATTTTCCTAAGTGGGTTGTTTTTTCCACTGGCCCTTGTTGAGATGCATCATTATTCTGCATCTTAACGGCACTCTAATCTTCTTCCTAATTACATGTAATGAGTATTTTGGAGTTGACAGAAGTACATCAAGACCTAATAATAAAGAAAATGACTAAATCTAGTCTTCCAATTATATTCTATTAGCTCAGATGGTTGGCATCTAGTAGATGTAAAAATAGGCATTATTAAAATCCTCCAATCTTCCCTTGGTATTTCGTCCCCTACCCCACATTGTGTTTCCACAGCCATATCAACAACAGACTTCGCTGCCTGAGCCAAGGTTTTGCAGGGTTAGAGCACGGTATTTAGCGTGACGTCCTGTCTGTGTCGGAGATGAGGCCAAAAGACAACTGGCTTCACTGGGACCGGACTTTGTCCCGCAGCTGTGAAGGTCTGGATCAATTAAACGTGCCCGTAATATATGACGGTGCTAAAAATGGTGATCCTCAGCGTGCAGGAGGAGCGAGGGCAGTTAGCATTTCTTAGGATAAGCGTATTTTTTTCCCTATTGCTTATTGATAAGACAAAAATCTTGTTCGTGCTCTGACTGAAGAGTGGGGTTTTTGCTCTTAGTTTGTTATCTCATTAACAAATATTGTATTACTTATGGCCTCTTTCCAGAAGCACTGGTTATAGTGTGCATACAGGAAAGGTCTTTTAGCATGACAGCTTTTCCTTCCATCCACTGCAGTCCTTCGAAGTTTCTTACCTGATGATGGGCAGCTATGGGTCAATACAGAGTGTGCACTGCAATACCTACCACTCAGAACTGGGCAAACTCTGGAGGTTTTTAATTCCATATAAAAAAGGAGTTTTGAACTGATGTTGAGCCCAAGCCACAGCATTTGCACCCAAGGCCAGGAGTCTGGGTTTGAGTTGAAGTTCCTCTGACTTTGGAATCTAAATGCAAAGATGGTTCACGAGGTTAATGTCACCTACGGGGTTACATCGTCCTCACCTGTTTCCCAGACTTTTGCTTCTCTTCGTCATTTGCAGCTCTCTGCAGTGTGGTTGAAATGTTGGGAAAAGTACCTCCTAGCAGAAAAAGGACAGCTACAGAAGAAGATTTAAATATTTGATCATGCCCATAAGTCACCATCTTCATGTCTTCAGGGAAGTCTCAGAGGCTCCTATCTTCATAGCCAGGAGAAATGCAATGTAATTTTGTGCTACTTTCACTAGTCCCCACTGTAGATTGGCCTCAGTAACTGTTTGGAATCGATTCATTAAACTCAGAATTAACCCTTAAACACAAGACATAGCTTTATCGTGCATTATGGCATTGAAAACCATTAAGACCTTAAAAGGTGTGACCCAGACCCGTTCAGCTCCCTTCACTCTTCCCAGAAAGAGTTTGCAGATTAGCAGCCGGGTCCACATTAATTTCCAGCTGTTTGCTTTCTCTTCCCCACAAAGAGCCAT
The DNA here is from genome assembly GCA_026212715.1 of Elanus axillaris. Taxonomy (NCBI): domain Eukaryota; kingdom Metazoa; phylum Chordata; class Aves; order Accipitriformes; family Accipitridae; genus Elanus; species Elanus axillaris. Next base: position 20,647,787 of record JANZLQ010000044.1, on the reverse strand, counting down.
ATTCTTTGCTTCCTATCACTCAGGAGTACCATCTCATAACAGTAAGACTCATCCCAGCAACCTTCAGATGGTCTGGAAAGTTATTTCCCATCCAAAATGTTGAAAGAACATGTCCGATTAGAGGTGCTCCCTGGTGAAGTGCCATTTTGAAGCAGAAGTGTGATCAGACTAAGGGATCGCACATTAGCTGCTTGAGTGGTGGAAATGAAACTTGTTAACGATTCTGCTGCTCCTCACGGAAAAAGGGCCCCAGTGCAATTTAACCCAGCTGATCTTTCCTAAAGACAATTATAGGATGCAAATATTTATAAATCACCCGTTTATTTAATGCCTGTTGATACATTAAATGCAATCTCTGTGTTTCAAATAAAGCTCGAACAAATGCTGCCCGTTATCTCCCTTTCCCCGGCTGGGCTGAGCGGGGGCCCGGAGAAAGGCTCTTTGTCCTGGGTGCGAGCCGGCTCCGATACCCCTCCTGGAAGCCGAGCCGACGGCGAGGCCGTCCTTACACATTTCTCCCGTCAGGCTGTCTGGGATGAGCGATGCTTTGCCACAGCCCGTGTGCCCGTCTCAGGCTCTGCGATTCCCGGCCGTGGAGGTAGGCTGGAGTCTCCTGCCTTTTCGGAGGACGAGGATGTCCTCTTCCTTAAACTTTTAGTGGTGCACTGGGAAAATTGAACCAAAACCAACCAACCAACCAACCAAGCAACCAACCAGATAGATAGATAGATAGATAGATAGATAGATAGATAGATAGATAAATAGATAAATAGATAAATAAACAAATAGATAAATAAATAAATAATCCCCCGAAAGCTCCAGGCGTTGAAATGCAATGAAGACAAAATCCTTTGCCAACTTCCAGTTTCACTAATAGCACCCTCCCCCTCCCTCTGCCCACCCTGCACGAACACAGCCCTTCGGCCCCTGTTTGCTGTCGTTTCAATCACTTCTCGTCCTGGACCGTTGTGTGGCTTTCCTGGATGAGGCGGCTTTTCTTCTCCCTCCTCTGCAAACCAGAAGTAATGAAATGCTCAAATTTCTGGTGTACTACATTGTGCGGTTATTTCAGGACCCGTGTGAATATAAATTGTATTTACCTAAAGAAAAATTTAATAAATATAAATTACACAACTAACGCATCACGCCATTCATTATACTGCCATTTCAAGATCTGCGCTGGGCTACTGAGTGGTATCCTGCCACTAGAGTAGAAAAGGTGGAGAATTATAAGTTAAGACATTTGATTATAACGGATTGTAAATTCTAAATATTACGAACAGTAAGATTTCCCACCAAGGCTTTTGAGTGCTGAGGTCTGACACACCCCCCGTTGAAAACACCAGCTGTGAGATGGAAGATGGGAGATCAGTGGCCGTAATGGAACAGAGTAAGCTCCGAATTAAGGAGCCTGCCCGAAGGATGCCCCGGCTGGTGGCCTGGCCCGGGCGGCTGGCGGCACATCCAGAGCCTGCGGGCAGCGGGGGCAGGAAAACCAGTCTGGGATTTGGGTACTGAACCCATACCCGCACTGGAAGTGTTTATGAATACTTCTGCTTCTGCAGGCGGCCCTAGCCGACAGGCACAAAAATCATCTTACGGTCTTTTGTAATGACGATCACGCTCCCTTTTCCTCCCCCAAACCAGAGAACTGCCAGCTCGGAATGCCTCGGGGAAAGCAGCCAGGCTGTCAGCGAGGCAGAGGGCTGGGGCACATCCATGTAGCTGAGGATTGCCATAGACTTGGAACCGGACACTTCAGAGACGGTGTGATTTATATATCCTGTCTGAAATAATGGTTTCAGCAGAAGAAAAGCACCTATTGAAATTGCTGCTGTCACTTCTGCTTCCTGTTTATAAGGCTGGATTCAGTTACACAGATGTCAGCGGTGGCATCGCAAATGTAGCATCTGCACTGGCTTCAGGTAGGGGAGAAAATAAGAGAACACGAGCTCTCAAATCACATTTTGGTGCCAATATCTTCCTTAGCAATAAGGGAAAGAAGAAAAACAATTTCAGAAAAACTGCAGTATATAAGCCACAGTTGCTTCTGAAGCAGAACAATTATTGTTGCTATAAAGGAACCTGCAATGCATCATCTGCTCCTTAACAACTCCTGCGAGAGAAGGAGGGTTATCAAGGGACTCAAGGGGAGCGAATCTCTAACCCCAATCTTTAATAAAGTAGTTGGAAAGAAATCAGGAAATTATACACTTGTAGGGTTGATCTCAATGGTAAATACGAGTCTACAGAAATTAATAAAGGATGAGGTCACACAACAGCTGGAGGAGTTCGAGTTGCTTTTAAAAAAATAGTCCAGATGGCTTTACTAATTTATTTTTTAAAGAAATAAAGCCTTACCTGACAAATCTGTAAGAATGTTCTCAGCAGCTGAGAGCGGAAACAAGGCGAGATGAGCAGCGGTAGCACCCGGATCAAAATGTAACTTAATATTCCTAAAGCCAGCGAGTGGAGAGGTGACACCACGGAAGGCGTGACAGTTCACAGCCGTACCGTGATGTGCACTTGAGCGCTACCCTGGACAGTTATCCAGCCCAGGGACAATTTATGCAGCCCTGTTGATGGCGATCATGAGGAAAGAGACTTTTTTGGGGGGGAAAAAACCCCTCGTGCCTCTTCCCACCCCTGCCGCGGTCCCCCCGAGCCGGGTGCCGTGGAGTGTCCGGCGGTTGCGGAGCGGACGGAGGGGATCCCGCGCCCCGTCTGCAGGGCTCGCTGGTCTGCTGGAAGGCTCGTTCCCCTGCGGACACTTGGGAGGTTCACGCAAGGCCAGGGAACATGAGAATAATTGCATATACATTTGTGAAAGATTTCTGGCTGGTTTTCAGCGAGCGCTACAGCAAAACTGCCTGTTGTGCTCAGAGGGTTTTACAGACTGTCCTGCATAGCTGAATCCTTACCCAAGACGAGCTCGCCTTTGAGGTTGGAGCCAACGGGTATACACGCGCATACATAAGGGTTAGATTTGGGACCGAGCAGTCATCCCAAGTTACAGGCAGCATGGAGTTGCTCCAGGAGGTATAAACTGCAGAAAAATGTGGTTTGAGCTGAGCTCAATGCCACGGTCAGGTTTTAGTAGCAACTAGTCCCGGGTGGGTGTTGGCTGCTTCGGGGGCTCGCGGTCAACCCCGAGCTACCCCAACCCTGCTTGGGGCACATTAGAGGTGGCAGAGGGCAGGACTGGTATTTGGGATCAAGGACGGATGCCTCGGGAGTGACGGGAGGCTGCCTGGGGATCTGTGGGATGGCAGGTGCCGGTGGGACGGGCACGATGTCTGGGAATGAGCAGGGCTGGGCTGGGCTGGCTCCCACGGGGGCTCGAGCCGAGCACTGGCGCAGGAGGAGGAGGAGGAGGAGGAGAAGGAGGAGAAGGAGGAGGAGGAGGAGGAGGAGGAGAGGGGCTGGGGCAGGAGCAGGGTGGTGGGTGAGCTCCGGCCTGCTGGGGAGCCCCAGCGAAGGCGATACTTGGAAAAAGCCAGAATAAATCAGGGCCGACGCTCCTGCATCTCGCAGAGTGCCCCGTGAGACCCAACACTAAGTACTCCAACAGAGAAACCCTTAAATCACTGGTTGTTTCTGCAAATTGAGGGGACAGAGGTTGCGTGAATAGAAGAAGTGACTTGACAACAGGGTTTCATTTGCCTCAGTATCCCATAAGGTGTTCAACAAGGAAAGAGACACCTCAGTATTTGCAGAAACCAGATCTGCACCATGGCAGAAGGCAACATCGAGAGGACTTTGTACTGGGAATGTGGGTGAAGACAGTGACAGTGGATCCGGCTTGAAAATGGTCTGTCAGCAGGGGCACCTCTGTTTTCTAACTTGATACTTACCCACATTTCGTCTCAGGGCGTCCAACTTGCAAGATCTCATTATGAATTTCACGGCAGTGCTTTCCTTAGCTGTATTTCAAAGACTCGTATGATACATAAATTTCTTTCGGATTTAATACAGTATGTTGGTTTAACACATTACGTAAGGCCTTAAATTGCAGTGAAATACTTGAGACTGAGTGGGAAATGCAACAGAAGAGAAATTGCAGAAAGTTTTCACAGCTGGGTGGTCTGTCTGTAAGACACCGTCTAATCCTGCAGAGTTAGCCGTCCTGCAGCTTGCACTTTTTCCGTAGAGAACTTTGGGTGAACTTTTAGCACTGAGCTAATACTGAGCCGGTGTGAGCAAGCTCTGTCGATGGGAATCAGGTTTTACAAACCATGGATTCTCTTATGGCAGAGTTTCTTGACCTTTCTCTGTTGAAGGACCATCTGACGGTTCAGGGGAAAAAAAGTGGGTCACCCTCAGTCTCCTTATTGTTTCATTACTGAAAGCAAGGAGATATGTAAATTAAGTTTTCAGCATTCGGTGAACAAAATGTTATTGTTTTAAAGAATCATAACAGTACTGCGGTAATTGCAAAGGCTGTAATTAGTCACTGCGAACCGCTGGAAACCGGCACCTGACATTACATGTGTGCAGGCACTGACACGCATCTGCCAACCCGCCTGTGTGTGCTTTTAAAAAAAGAAGTGTGTTATTTTTCAACCGATTTCTAATGTCTTATAAGCTTTTGCATAACACTGATATTTAGGGAACAGCCTTTATCCTTCTGGTTTTGCTCAGCTGTTTAGCTGTTTCTGTTGGTTAGTTTTGACCAGACAACCTGCCGCGTGCCGACTGATTTCAAGGTCCCTCTGTACCAGCTGATTAGTAAATATTCAAACCGATTAGCTGGAACTCGTTCTCTTGGGCCCTCTGTCACCAGCCCCAGCGTGCTCTACTTGCACGACTCAACTTCTCAAGGGGGGACCGACAGCCGGGGAGCCCAGCTGGGCCTGAAACGCCTTCGGTTTTTCACGTCACCATTCACAACCAAGCAGCAAAGCATTCCTTCAGCTCTCCTTTTCCCTAACCTACCCACACGACGTAACTGGAAACCATGCGCGTCCTTCGATTCGTTTGCCGGTGACGCAGTTGTTGGCTCTCTCTGAGTTTCCAACACAATTGCTTAAATTCTGCATCTTGCTTCATCTCCTTCTGCGCTGCCTGGTCTGGCCCCGGCCCAATCTCTTGACCACCAAAACCAAGTCAGGAAAAGCGATTGCCCCGCGGTGCCTGCAGCTCTGCGATTCGGCGTGCGCATGCACGAATATACGTTCACGCACCCATTTAAGTTAGAATTTCTCGTCAGAAAGAGACTGTTTCCAGACACTTCTTGTAACACTGTCTTTTGTAATCAAAACTGTAATTTCAGTCTTTCTTTCCATTCTTTGCTCTCCATCCCTGTTAATTTATACATGGGGGGGGGAGGGGGATAAAAGAAACCCAACATTTGATCAGTCACCTAGAATTTCAAACCAGTACAACTATTGAAGCTTGTACAAAGAAACTTATTTAAGCTTTTTCTCATTTTTCTTTCCCTTAAAAAGTGGAGATACAGATGTGTGTCTAAGCCCACCCACTGCAGTCTTTCATGTCTTGTACCTCTTTTGATTTTTTTTTTATTTTTATCCCTGCTTTTATTCTTTCTCCTCTTTATTGAATAATGACAGTTTACAATTTTTTTTAAACTCCTTGCCAGTTCATTAAATCATAATGCAAATTTTTTGAAGTTAGGCTACAATGTACACAGTCATAAGTAGTTAACAAATACTTTTGTTTATTAGCATCAAAAGATGTCCTCTCCAAACAGATTTTCTTAGAGTCATTTACTAATTTTATTGCTAACTGACTTACCAAAGTTGTTCTTTCTTTCTTTAGGAGAAAAACAGCGAAAGAAGAAATCCTGAGGAGTCATTTATTTCCAGTGACATCATCTATTTTTGCTAAATCAGTAGCAGGTCACATTGGCTCAAGACGAGCTCTCCTTATACTTCCAGTCAAAAAGAATCTTAGCTGGAAAAAGCAGTATCGTTAAAGTGTGATTTGGAAATGTTGTTAAAAATAAATAGGGAAGCAGGCAGAGGTTCAGCCCGGAGACACAGTTCATACCACTTTGTGTGGCTGCAGATGCATTTTTTTCTCCACCATTCTTGAGAATATTGAACAAGTCAGGAATTATTACAGTAATGTCCCTGTCATTCTGAATAATACATGAACAAAATTAGTTACTGTTCATTCAGATTGAAGCAATTATTTCATGTCTCCTTTCATGAGGCCATGCGTAACCTATTTCTGAGTGCTGCAGACAAGGCCTTAAAGGCTGGTGAAATAACAGCTGGGACTAATTGGAATTATGGTTGACTTGATTCACTACGTTTATTTATTTATTTGTGTGTGTGCAGGAAGAGGATTAAGTTTAATTTAGTATGCAAAATATTTAAAGGGAAAAGAGCCGCAGCAATTCTGTTGCGCGCAATGCATATAAGCTTTGCTGGTTTAATTAACCTTTCGGCGTGAAGCCCATCTACCTTTCTCTTCTGTAGCTTATCACCTTATTAATACAAGTCACTTTCTTCATGCAGTATCTGTCCCCTCCAGACCTTTAAACCCGAACCGCGCAGCCCCAGCTCTGCAGGGCCCTAACGCGGAGCTCCGGCAAATCCCTCCGGGTGCACACCCGGATGGGAGGAGGAATCCCCGGCTCCCCACGCTCCCCGTGCCGCGGCGTCCGACACCGAGCTCCGCTGAGCAAGGGCTGCGTCTTCCAGCCCTCGCTCAGCACCAAGCGTGCTGTTTCCCGAGAAAAACCTGTTTCTTAGGAAATTGAAACTGTGGCCCTCTTTATTCACCTGCATCGAATTATTCAGGGGCGTAACGGGTCCGCTCTGAAAATATTCAGGTATCTCAGGGTGCAAATTAGAAGGGGTTCTGGGTGCCTCGGTGCACCTGAATGTCCAAAGAGGCTTCGGGAGGGCTGGGTCGGACCCCGCTCCCAGGGAGCCCGGGTGAGCGGACAGAGTGCTGAGAGCCTTGGTTTCCATCAGGCGGCATTTTCTGACAAAAACCTCTTTTTTTTTTTTTCTCTGAAGACCCCCAGCCCGTGGCACCTGGGAGCCCTGAGCTCTGCCCTGAGCTCTCTCAACGGCGAAGGTGGTTTTGACTTGGAGCCCGTCGCGGTGGTATCGGAGCGCTGATGTTTATGTCTGGGAATCAATCCCTGTATTCTGAAAGCAGGAAAATGATGCCACGTTGTGGGGGTGTGCAGGGGATTAATGTTTACAGGATGTTTCAGAAATGCTGTAGCCTCCTCGTTATAAATAGGTACGAAACCTATTAATGATGAAGTCTGCTCTGAACAGAGCGCACACTCATTTTGGGACACGGTGGGTTAATGTGGTGGTTTTTCTGCCCTACTTTTTTTTCTTTTTTTTTTTTTTTTAAGATGTGGCAGGATGCTGCTGAAAATGTGTAACTCGGTTTGCTGGAAAGAATCCTCTAAGTTGCAGTGAATAAATGCAGAGCAGGGAGTATAAAATGTATGTGCTTTTTAATATTTATTCATCTATTAAAAAGTCAATACAGTGGCTGAGATGAATGTTAAAAACTTTAATTAAAACCAAAACAACAGTGCTCTCTTTCAGTTGCCTTAGCAGCAGAGAAAAACTAGGTAAACATCCTTCTTTCTGAAAAATGATCTTGTTCCTAGCAAATCCTATAACCTCCCTTTCCCAATAGAAATGTATCATTCTGCTGAAGTGAACCATAAAATGACACTGGTGCAAAATCCTCCGAAGTCAATACCAGTCTTTTTGCTGATCTTGCGGGACTCCGGATCAGTAGGTGGAAAATTATCTCATTTCATTAATTAGTTGGAAGAAAATCAATCATCTCCTTCTGATGCATGAAATTTTTAATACTAATTTCTCCTCTCCTGGGAAGTATATGCTAGAGTTTCTGAGAGCCATGGCTGCCTGCTCCCATATAGGCGATGCACGGGAGGAGCTTCCACCGGCTCAGCCCGCCTCTCATCTCAGCCTTTGCCGTCTCCTCCTGCGGGGACGGAGGCACAAGAGCCAAGAGCCGTCCTTTGCCTGCACAAAACCAAGAATTTTAAACCTCGCCGTGTTGCAGAGAGCCAATGGAATCAGGGTGCACTTAATCCTTCTCACAAAAAAACCACATTTCATCAAATTATAACTCTATTAATATTAATGACATATTTCAACATGAGAAGTCCCACCAAGCATCATCTGCTCCTTTGATTTCCATTTCTGGGTGGCCTCTCCCACCCGCTGGACGGTGCTCATCCCGGTCGCCAACACCAGCCCAGCGGGTGCCTCTGGCTGCCGAGACGGTCCCTTTTCCGCAGGACAGTGTGCTGGGAACTGGGGAGCAGCGCTAAGCACCTACAGCTCTTCAAAATACTAGCGTCACTAAAACTTTCACCAATCTGCCCGGCATCTTCGGGCCTGGGCGTGGGTAAGGTGACCCACCCCCGTGGGTGCGGAGCATAACTCACGTCTGAAATTTAATGATGCTTCATTAGCCGTTGAGAAGACCTGAGCTCCTGGGCCCTTAAGCTGAGTGTCTGAATTCGAAACCGTTTCTGAAGAGTTTTATGAAAATCAACTCAACCTTGACTGTTTGTAAATATGGCCTGGCACTTCCCTCTCTGCCTTTACGTACCGGGCATGCTTTTAAATAGCCCAACCTTACATAAAGGCTCACTGTTATGAAAAATAATTTACACTGGGTCCTTTCCCGAATACATTAATTACAACCTCAATAAGAGCAAATGGTATTTGCATTTCCACTTACGATGTGTTTCTAAGGGAGAGCGCTAGAATAGCCGGAGTGCTTCATTTCATCCATAGACCTTGGCATTTCCCAGCTCCTTATGGAAAGATCAAGGAGTTCCAAGATCAGTTTTCCTTTCCAAGAGGAGACAATACAAATGAAATAGCTAATAAAATACTAATTTCACTCAGGATGTTGGCAACCAGAATAATTAGGCTTTAGGCTGCATTGAATATTAGCAGGTAAAATACCTATTTTCTCATTCTACATTCAAGTCATGAAGAAATGAGCACTTACTTCACTTTCGTCATTTACTTGTCAGCTCTATTCATTATAGATGCACATTTTCTAAGATAAGTATCCAGATTTCACATCTGTTTTATAATTAAGACTGGAAAAATGTAAAGGGTACAGGTGCCATTTAGCATCTCTCCTCAGATTACTCCGATTTTCAGGCAGTTATTCAGGAGGGGCATTTCCAGGACTATCCAAGTCGCTGCACTTTCCTGCCTCCCTTGCAATGACATTTAAAAGGCAGCTTTCTGCCTTCTACGGGCAACAGAAACCTAGTTAGCTAAAGCAAAAAAAACCCACCTTCTGCCTCAGTTTTGTGTCCCGTTCTTTGTGAAAGAAGAGAAAACGGGTGCGGGGAGTTGTGATCACAAGGAATCCCCAGTAGGGATCTGCACGGGGACTTTGCCCTTCTGTCAGGACGCCAGGCTGTTATACCAGCATGGGGGTTTTGCTCGGTTCCCTGCGCGCCAACACCGGTGCTGGAGGTGGGAGCCCTCCGGGATGCGCCCGGGCTCTCCTGGTAGCAGCCAGCGCTGCTTGCACAGCTGGCTACAATCCAGATGTTGTTTTGGGACGGGAATAAAAAAGAATGCAATTGTTATCGCAAAGCGTGATCTCATCTAGGCAGAGACCAAATATTTGCTTGCTAAATAGAAGGTCTGTTCTGGCGTTTTACTTGCTGGGGCCGGTTGAACTGACGGCTCTTAGGAGAGCCGGAGGAGGGGACCGCTGAGGCAGGAATTTCTGAATGACACCCTTACTCCTCCTCCCGAGGTGCGTGCGCGGGAGACAGCTGTGGAGCGAGACGCCAGACAAAGCAGCGCATTTCTTAGTTAGATCGGACTGGATGTGGGGCGAAAACTAACTTTAAGCGCCTATTTTAGAAGCGCAGTTGATGGGAGTTCATGCACGTAGGTGCGATGCGTATGCGGAGAACGTGGAGCCGCGGAGGGAGCGGCAGACCCGAAGCCCGTCAGCTCTATGGGACCGGGGGGCACGGTCCGCTCCGGCCGGCATCGCGGTTCCCTGGGATCCGCACACTCCGTTAAATGTATTTAGAACTTGCACGTCGGATGCGACAAGCTGGCCGGTACCTCCCCGATCTACGGGCATTAACCGTCCCAGACACAGGCATGGACCACAGCGGAGTCCCTTGGCCCTCGTTTTTGGGAGGTCGATAAGCCCGTGGGCAGCTGCCTGCATTCAAAATCACGGGGGAATAGCAACCAGCTCGATCCCCTGGTTAGTTCTTTTCTTTAGGAGTTAGGAACTGCTGAAATGGTGTTAAAATGAGGGTTTGGGTGAAGTAGCTTTGCTAATGTTGCTTAGTGGACGGTCTGAGGAGTTGATTGTGCAGGCGGAACTTGGTGGTTCTTTTTTAAGAGAAATGAAAACATTCACAATTCAACTCTTCGCTGAAGGATAATTATAATGAAGCTGTTTGTGGTAGCAAACTGCTGCTGTTTACTGTCCCTCACAGTCAAGCAGACAACGTTTTTTAGTTTATATTAAGGTCTTTCATGCGGCTCAATTACCACAAATGCATGACGATAAGAAATAAGGAATATCAAAGGAAAAATAGCTAGAATAACAGGCCCCTAAAGTTATGTAAATAACTGATTGAGGAGTGTGGTAAAGATGATTTTTTTTTTCATTTGAATATACTGAATAGTTATATTTGCAGAATTATAGCATCTCTCGGGGCTTTTCTAACATTGTGCTTTGTATGTGCTACACTCGCGCATAACTAGCTGTCTGCATGCCAGGAACAATTTTTTTCCCCCTTTATAAATGACAAGATTTTGATTTCACACCATAGTTATATCAACATTCCAGTCTCCCGAGATCCTCTTAATGTGATGACAATTGCGATATTAGTTCGGTCTGTTAATCCCAGGGCTCCTATATTTTAGCATCTCCCCAATCTCATCAGAATTATATTCTTTCAAGAATATATTGTTGTATTTATCTTCATATGTATCCCATAAATAATGCTGATGAGCTTCCGAGCAATAGTTAGAAGAAGTTTTCAGGGAGGTGTGAAGAACTGGACGTGAGACGTGTGGGCATCCTGCCGTCAAATCAGGGCGGGCCATTCCAAAGGAAAGTTTCAAAGGAAACCAGCCCTCCCTTTCTTCACGTAGGCTTCCTTTCTTTTACTTTGTGTTGTTTTGATTGACATTAAAAGTAAGTTCTGATTATAAAGACATGTTTTTCCTATAAGAAAACAATTTCCCCAGCGAAAGAATACATAGATGCTCCACCTCAGGAGCAGATGCTAATTCCTCTCCATGAGCAATGCAAGTTAACTGTCCTGAGGAAGAGAAACACAGCTGTTAAGGCAGAAGTGAAGGTAATCAAGGAGTAATCACAGGCCTGGAAAGGTCAGCTGATAAAAATTAAGCATTAAGCTGGGGTGGAAAAGGCTTGTGGGTGTGATGTGGCTCAGAGGGTGGCACTGCTTCTCTGCAGAGGGCAGGGTAGGAGCCTGAGGAAAATGGCTGTGGGAAGAATTCAAATACAGGAATGATTTACCGGCAGGGACTTGAAGAACTGGAGGAAATGACTACTTGGGAAAAGGAGGTAAAATATTTACGTGCTTAACAGCAGAAAGCTCAGCTCCTAGAACTACCTCTCATGTAAACTTACTTAAATTTTCTGTAAGACAATTGAAGAAGTTCTGAAGGATGCAAACAGATGCTCTACAGGGTGATCGATGAGGTTGCTGTGTTTGGTTTGTTCCGGGCTAGCGTGGGGAAACCATCTTCCAAATCTTCACAGCTCTGCAACTGGCGCTTGATTAAATGAGGAGAGGCGGGGGGGGAGCGCTGGTGGCCGTGTGGCCGGGACCCCTCTGCCCCTCTCCTCTTGCTGCCAAAGCTGGTGTAAAACGCTGGTTGAATGCGAAAACAAGGCTGACAACATCACACGAGACTGTGAAGTCTCTCATTTTGTTGAGCGTCTTGCTTAAATGCCTTTGTCTTTTGGTAAACCCGAGACTGTTTAGTCCCAACCTCCCTTGGTTGCGCGCTTCCGAGAGCGTTGAGAACTAACTTGGGTTTTCGTGGTCAAACGCACAAAACCTACTTCCCAGGAGCAAGCGCCTTTCTAGTGTGTTTTCCCAACGCATCTTTCAGGTTTGCAGGATGTGAAGGAAATAAGGCTGTTATCAGTGCCAGCCCAAATGCTGTGCTGATAGCTGCACCTCTCCAGCTGGCAAGCCAAAGACCTGGAATAGTACCCAGCTAGCAGGTAAGAGGCACTAAAAAGAAAAAAGCGTATTTGTGCACGAGGTAATCGCTTTCAGATAATCTCTGTGTAAGTGCCAGTGCTTAGGGCAAGTCTAAACCAAAGCAGAGCGGCTGGTCGTGCTCCGGCGGGCTGGCAGCCCCTCTGCCTTGGAAGGGGCTGCAGGTATCCGTGTGTCCCGGGTGAAGGCAGGGGAAAGGGTTCAGAGATGATTTTCCCTTTCCTGAGGGCCTCGCCGAGAGGAATTGCGTGGTGCTTATTGCAGTCTCCAAGTAGGTAGCTCAAGTGGAAAATCCTTGCTGAACTGTAGCTCCTCAGGTGGAAATGGTTTTGATGCCTCCCTATGGATACTTGGGCAAAGCGAAGCCGTCCTAGTGTTCTAAAACATGAGTTATTTTAGTGGTGCGTTTGTTGTGGTTTGGTTTTGTTTGGGTTGTTTTGTGTTTTTGTTGTTTTGCTTTGTTTGGTTTTTTTTTTTAAAAAGAAAGGGTTTCCATGAATACTTTGTATATATGTTTGAGTCTGCTCAAGGCAAACTTGTACTTGGTGAAGCTGAGCCATGAGTAGAGGTTGAGTTCAAAGTTTTCAAGCCTGAGGAAGTGTTTGTGCATTTCTTTTTCATGCCAATGACTGTGATTAACCAGCTAAAGTGGTGTTGCCTTAAGCTTTCTGAATAATCTCACTCTTACTGTGTAGTCATCTGCTGTTCCGGTATTTAATTAGCCTAATTTTTTTCCCTTCAGGCAGAGTATAGAGACTTAGATCTGGATATAACTTCAGAAATACTACACATAACTCCAGGAATAACACAGCTGAATCTGTTAAAAGGCTGTGTTGTGCCACAATTCCTCTGTACTTGGAATTTCACATCAACCCCATAAATTTGGCAATAACTGAAGAGTCCAGTAGGTATCTCAGCATGTTGGAAAATTAGAACCAACACGTACTACCGTCAGTTCATGCTAACTTCACTTTCTGGCTGAAAATCGCTTCCTACTTATTATTTAGCACAAAAAAAAGGGAATGTCCCTGGAGGACGCTGCCAGGGTGGGTGCCTGGGAAGAGCAGGGTGGACGGGAGCTGGCGTTCCCTCCTGTGCTGCCGGCTGACGGCAGCTTTGGGTCCCCCTAAACCAGGGGGCTGGTTCTAGGTGTAGTAACTCTAGATGGAACTTTTTTTTTTTTTCCTCCTCTTCTTATGACCTGTGAAAGAGCCTTCGAACAAGTGTGAGCTTGTGGTATCACCTGTGGCAGCCTTCCCCCGCCCCTATTGTGTGCAGAGGTGCTGTCTGCGTGGGAACTGTGACGTGATGACTTCATCCGATGCCTCCGGTTCTCAGACTGTGAGACACGGTGATGAACTTGTTCCCCGTTACTCTTCTTTCCCACTTATTTTACTGGTTCTGTCATAGTCCCTGTCCCCCACCCAGCAGTCTCTCTTGCAGCCTGAAGTCATAGTCTGTCTAGTCATTTCTCATACAAAAGCTATTTCATACCTTTTCTCGTCTCTTTCTTCTCCCCTACAGTGATCAAGTGAAATAGTAAGCTACTCTTAGGGACAGAAAACACAATGACGGGAGGGGTTGATTATGTCTTTTTTTCCAGGAGAGGAGTGAATCCTTCAAGTGCCTGTTCTTGGTGCTGGGTAATAGTCTTGTAGAGTTGCAAACTACTTTATGTAAAATATGTGTGTGTATATATATTTAAAGAGGATAAATTTTTATCCCCCATACTGCTGCCTAGGTTCTGTCAGTAAGTCAAAATCCAAAGCACTTGGAAGGCCTTGTTAGTCACTAAATATTAGCCAAGCCTGGGGCAAGGGGAGCTTCCCAGCGCTCCTCTGCTTGGATGTGCTGACCCTGGCAGGTCTGGCTGCCCTCTGCCAGGCAGGAACTTTACTGAATTTACGTCTCTGTACTGCTAGAGGATGTGGTTGCACGCATCATTCTAAGCCCAAGTGTATGAAGCAACTCCCTTTCCTTGTCTTTGCACTGAGCAGAAATTGCAGCCTCCTGCTCAGAGTGGAGCCTGCAGGACTTTGTCTCCTTATTTTAGAGAAAGGATCTGTTGCTTTCACCAGAATGGTGATACAGCAAACGCTTGCTTTGTGTAGGAAAACCTGAAGAAATACTTGCAAAGCTCTTTAGAAATTTTGCATGTGGCCCAGAGCTTGCTTTGTCAAAAAACTTAAACATCTAATCTTGACATGTAAATATTTCCAGAAATATTTCCTGAATAAATAAAATTCCTTCCAAAATGACCTCACCCTTTGGCAGATGCAAGCATGTATACTGTACATCTTCCAGAAAGATTCATCTGGGCTGTGCTCGGGACTGTGTGCTGTGGAGCCCCTGAAGATCCTGCAAGCTTTGCAGGAACGTGGGATCGGGCACGGGGGGGTCTGGAGTATGTCACGAGTGCCAAGTTCACTATGCTCGGCTGCAAAGTCTCTTTTCCTATCTTAATCCCGTTCTCCTTCCATGTCTGCGCCACCTCTCATCCAGACCATGTATAGTCAAATGCGAGGAAGCAGGAATTGAGCGTCACTGATTTTTTTTGTGGACCATAAAGCAATTTGATCTTGTAACTTTTATAACTTATCTTGTATTCTCACTAACTAAGGCTGGAAGCGGATTTGACTCCGGTTTCTGGAGTAGGTTGTTATCAGGCTGCTGTGTGGAGTTATTCCCACTGACCTGGCCTCCCAAACATCATGTGGGGTTTTCTCTATGTTAACTTTTTTGAGTTTTCCTCCAGGGCAAGTGCCTGTCTCTGCAGCACCTTGTACGGTAGCACACGCTTAAGGGGAAAGGGAAAGGAAAGTATTTCCCCCTCCAGATCTGAGGCAGAGAATCACTTGCAGGAGATCTCTCCCCACACAGCAGATAATAAATAAATGTTACTCGGTAACCTTTTCTACTGCTTAAAGATGTATTTTCCAGTTCTGTACCTGGGAACTTGTAGCCTAAACCTTCCTCCTGGCCAGTTCACTTCCTCCCCGCTATTTTAATTTTAATTCCTTGCCAAGCCAGCTCTGGGGTGTTAACAGTGTGGCTTTACTGGATCACCGTGCTTACCAGTAATTATATCTGGTATCTGTGACCTTTTTTTTTTTTTTTTTTTTTTTATGTGCTGAGCAAAGCACAAGCTACTTCTGTCAATGAATTTTTTTTTGCTGTTGCACAGAGGAAGACGGGGGAGTCTGAGGGAGGTGGTGTAAAGTCAGTGTAAAGTTTCTGCTCCCCCCTCCCATGACAAAGGTTAATGAACATGCTTTTTGGCATGCACTTCCATCAAGGTGACCATCTCTGCCTTCATAAAAGACTGGTTTTCTCTCTGCTCGTCTGAAGTTATAAAAGTGATACAAAAATCAAGTCATTCCTTCAAGTTGAGACCTTTTGCAGAAACTCTTTATGTTATCTCTTTGGAAAGGGTGATTGTAAAATCAGTTTCACTTCTTGGCCAATTTATTACTCATCCAACCATGCTAAGCCCTAACCGTGTTATCAAAATACTGTATTTGCTAGAATGGAGTAGAGCTGGCCAGAACACAAGAATGTCATTTCCTGGAAAACTTTAAGACTTTGAAATTTGTTGTCAATGCGCATTGAACACAACTGACTGCTTTTAAAAAAAAAAAAAAAAGATGAAAAATGTGACTTGTGGATGCACATGCACATCCCAAATAACAGGGCATGACAGGTCTGTGCCACGTCTCCACAGCCCAGGAATCCCAAATTCTCCTGGATGTGAGCAGGAATGTCTGTCCTCTGGGGCAGAGTTGGTTCCTCTGCCCTCCGTCCTTTGGAAACATGAAGAAGAAGAAATATCTGTGAAGCTAGACAGGCTGACCTCACAGCCTGGCGTGAAGTCAGCCAACTGATGCTGAAGAGGGTCTTGAGCTGCCCCGTGTTGTGCACGGGCTGTAAACTGGGAAATAAGGGGGGGCTGTGTCAAACCCCCCTCCGCTCCCACCCTGCCTCCTCACGGGACTCGGGGATCCTCAATCCTCACGTGTGCCTTAACGTGGGGGGGGGGTGCCTGGGTTTGGTGTTTGGTTTTTT
>JANZLQ010000044.1:20612633-20625046 GCA_026212715.1 Elanus axillaris | reverse complement strand
GGGGCCTGGGGGGGGGGCCCCGGGGGCGGTGGGGTGCCCTGTCCTGAGCCGGGGCACGGGCTTGTACGGGTCCTGCCGTCACCGTACAAACTGCTCCTCGCCACAGCAGATGCAGAGGAAAAGAGCGACTGGTAAATGCTTAAGCCCGTAACACATGCCTCGGAGTAAACAAGTGCTCCTATAAGTGGGCTTTTAGCCATTCGAGTTAAAGCATCTCTGTGTCTTCTGGAGTCGTTATGCTTGTATAAACAAATATTCGGAGGCAGGGAGAGATGATCCTGACTGATGAGGAGCCCAGGCTTGGCTTGTGGTCTGAACTATGCCTAGGACTAAATGGACAGGCTGAAGAGGTGCTGGAGACATGCACAAGCTAGCGTCTGAGTTTTCTCCCATGTTCTTCTTCTATAACTGTGCCAACAGCTGAGGCATCTGGAGCCGATCGCTGGGGAATTTTGCCATTTCATGGTTCCCTGGAGGATAACAGAGTCCCACCCCTGTGCTTGCATGCCCCAAGTGCTGGACCCCGAATGGGACAAGCAGTAACCGCAGCCGGGGTCGGACGTGGTTGTGCCTGTCCTGGAGACTCCAACCGCCCCGTGCCAGCTCCTCCGCAGGGAACGGCCCCGGCACCGCCGCTCGCTCCTCCGTCCACAATGCGCGTGATGAGCTAGGAGGACCGGTGCAAGAACAAACCAGCCCGTTGGCAGTTAATTGCCTCTACTCTCAGCAACTTCAGCGAGAAGTAAAAAAAGGATGAAACCCCCCGTGTAGTTTGTATTTGCCTGTTCTGGGGCTGATGCACAAAATGTTCTCGAAGTTATTTCCACCCTAAGTAGTGGTGAGGACAGTTATTTCTCCGACCACGGCATGTTTGAGGGTCGCCAGTAAGTGCCGAGAGCATCGTTCTCGTGGTACTCTCGTCCCCTTGCAGCGACGGCTCCTGCTGTGCAGCTCCTGGCTGGGGGGGTCCAACCCCCCGGCGCTGCAGCCCCACGCGCTCCCTGGTCTGGCCCTTTAGTTTCTGCTATGTGCTTGCCTGATCCTTTTTTTTTTTTTTTTAAACAGGATTGGAAAAGGAAACTACATAATTGTGCAGGCTCAGGGAACAAAGTCAGGATCAGTGAGTGTGCTCTATTGTTGGTATTTTTAAAAACACCAAGGTGGCTCTGAACAGAGGAGTGAGTTTGCAACATGGAGTCAGGTTTCATTTTAAAATATTTTTTTTCAATATACTAGAACTAATGTTAGTCTAAGGCCACTGACAGATGTTATTTAAAAACACTTGGGTTTGTTTTCTGAAGACCAAATTGTAGATAGTCTAGATTTAAAAGATGTTTTCTCCCAGAGTCTGTGTATGAAAATACAAAAGACGTGTTCTGGGACAATTTTCTGGTTCCCATAATTGCAATTCCATAATTACAAGCTAATCTGTAAGTGCAAAAGAAATGGAAATACAAAATAGATTCAGCTTTAACAGCTGGAGGAGACCAGGGGGACGAAAGGAAACATGCAATGCTTTAAATATTAAAAAAACAGAACAAGAGAAACTTTTCACCAGTCACATTGCCAGTCTGCAGCCAAGCAGGAGGCTCCTCTTTCTTTTGTGTTTCGCAGGAGGTTGGCACGCATTTTCTCATTATGTTTCTTGCTATCCCGTAACTCCCAAGCCTTCCTCAGTGTGCCAGCGAACACCTGCCTGGGGACGCATGGGAAAGGCGCTGGGACGGCGGCTCTCCTCCGGACACCGCGGCGGTGCCGAAGGGGATCCGAGAGGGACCAAGAGCTGCTTTCTGGGCGCTCTGTGTCGCCTCCGGGTGATGCCCCAAAGCAGGCGGCCTGGCAGCTCTGAAAAATGTTCTCAGCTTAACCCTTATGGACGCATTTCTGATTTTTTGATATTTTTTTTTTTTCAATTCTATAGCTACTTGCCAAAGCAAATGTGTATGGAGCGTGCTTTACAGCCCTCCACCAACAGAACAGTGATCCTTTGCTGCGCAAGCACCCGCTGAGAGCTGGGGCACTGCCTCTTCCACAGCTTCGCCAGAGCCGCGCGCTCTCTTCCGACGGCAAATTACTCCTGTTGAGTGATCTCATAGGTGGGTAAGGAGTTAATTTTCCTTTGTTTCGGGTTACGCGTCACCTGAAATCCCAAATACAGATTTAATGCCCAGGGAAAGTTCTTGCTGGAGTTTATTGGACCAGAGTTTGGTCTGGGAAAGCCTTGTACCTTGAGCACCTGAATGCTGCGGAACGTCTCGCAGCGAAAATGTTGCTGTAATGATGCTCTTGGTTGTTGACATTTCCATCCCCGAAACTTCTTCTTAAGCACTGAGACCTGTCATAATTATGTTTACTCTTTTCATTACCCAGTAATAGTGTTTTCA
This sequence comes from Elanus axillaris, assembly GCA_026212715.1. NCBI lineage: Eukaryota > Metazoa > Chordata > Aves > Accipitriformes > Accipitridae > Elanus > Elanus axillaris. The sequence continues at coordinate 20,622,662 of JANZLQ010000044.1, read as the reverse complement.
GATCTAAAGCACCCTACAGCGCACACCTGCCTTGCCTCCTCCTGCGAGCGATGCTGGCAGGCGCCGAGGGCTCTCCCATGTTGTGCAGAGCTGTCTGCCACTTTTCAGCAGCAGAACATGATCACACTGACACATGGATTGGGGTTTTTTTTAAGATGAAAAGAGCAGTTTCTTTAGAAGTTTCTTATTAAATGCATAATCTTGTTGAGCAAACCCATCTTTCTTTTAACTTCTTTAGCCTTTCATCGCACATTTGTTCATGCTTGATCTACAAAGTGGTTTAACTTTTGCAAAATTTTGTGAGTGTTGTAAGTTGTTCTCTCTTGGTATTTGGCTTGGGGAAGTTAGAATGGGATTTATTGCAAAGACAAAGCAAATGATGCAAAGCCAGGCTTGTTCTTCAGACAGTTGTTGCCTCCGACTTTGTTGTGTTTCTTTCCTATAACAAATGGGCCGGGGCAGTAACCAAAAACCAGGGTAAGGACTGGAAAACTCCTGTGCCAGGCACCAGGCAGTGAGGAAGATGGAGCTAGTTTCCAGCCTGCATTTTACCATAAACTGTAAAATACGGGACCTAGAAAATTCAGGATGCCAAGCTGTTAGGATTGCTCCTACGGTCGCTCAGGCAAATAATTAGCTCGCTCGCTCGTGACATTAACAGTAGTCAGAAAATTTGCACGAGTTACTCACTGCGGGTTGAATGTCTCTGTTTCTACAAGGCGGGGTTGTCTGGAGTCTCTGTGTCCTGGATGGAGCCGGGGCAGGGCGAGGGGCTGCCCTTCGCTCTCTGTGCGCCTTCGGCGGCGGCCGGGACGTCGCTGCGACTTGCTGAGGCGCTCTTTGGGCTCGGATGTGAGCTAGTTTCTACCTAAGGAAAAACAGATTGTCAAAGCAGACGGGGCACATAAGGAAAAAACAGATGGGTTGCGTAGCTGCCCAGCTGCCTTTCCCAAGCACTGCCCAGCGAGAGAAGTTTATGTAGGGAATCGCAATAGAGTGGCAAGCTATGATAACCAGCTAATATTCCTTCTTCGGGAAGAGAGCATCTTCCCAAATAGACAGCACTCCCTAAACAACTTGGCCACCAAGGCAATCAGTAAAACGGACAAAATTGTGTCAGTAATGTGCTTGCCATCTCCATGTTTCTATGTCTCTCTAGTTAAAATATTTAACAACCCAATGGATGCCGCATTTTAGGGTATGCGGACTTAATACATGCTCTTCTGGTGGCCAAGCCTTCCGAGGAAAAAAAGGACAGATGCTCTTGCTGTGTGGGAGAGAGGCAGCATCCAGCAAACACCGTAGTGCCGTTCCACTGCCTCTCCAAATGCAAGAGTGACAGCATTCCCCAGCGGAGAGGCTATTTCATCGCAAGGCGTTTGGCTGGGATGTGCCGTCGTTTCACAGCTCTGCCTGCTGGGCTGCGGCAAGGGAACCAAACTATTCCCCAGAGCAGCTACAGTAAAAGTCTTTTTGTTTCTGATACAGACGTTTTCTACTTGAAAACACCGTCCCCATCTGAGCTCTGATCTGGACAGTGCAACGCAATGCCCGTTCCTCTGTTTTGGCCAGCACTACCATCGGTTACTGTCCTTATGGGGCTGTTAACGGGCAAACTCCCCGGCGTTAATTGCAGCGGATCTGCACACACGGTGCCCCGAGCATGCCTGCAGCTGGCACTGCCTCTGTGCCCCACAGAAAGGACCTTTCACCAAAAAGAAAAAAAAAAGCTCTTCTCAGGCAGCGAAATTTAGCAGTGCCTGGAGATGGGGTGGCTGCATGACAGGAGTCCTGTTCTTCATCCCGGTGGTCACGCACGGGTCGTGCGGAGTAATGCCCTGCCCATGCCGGCTGTCGGAGGTTTGTGCAATCCTAAAGCCGCTCCGCACAACCCGTCATCTCCGAACTTGTTCAGCCCTTCATCAGACCTGTTCGTGACCACCTCGCTACCCTGTCTTGAGGAGCTCTACTTCTTTAGGTTGGGTGAAATTCATTTTGTTGTCGTCCTTCTTGCTGTCTATATTCTAAACCTACTTAATTGTATAGCAATTAAATATGCCCTGCAGAAGAGCTATTTCAGTTGCAGAGTTAAGTCTCCTCTCCCTTATCGTGCTGGGCTACTGCCCGTTGACAGACTATTCATCATAACTGCACTTCTTGGAAAAGGTCTTTGCAGAAGCAGGAGTTGTGCGTGAAGCCAGGTTCAGGTTCCCCAGTCACGGATGATTTGCTGACGACGTCCTGATTTGGCCGAGATGAATTTCAATTATTGTAGCTCCTTTAAAAAAAAACCCCACCAAAACTGACACCTAGATCAAATATTTAGATTCTATCAAATATTCCCACCATAAATTAAGGTTGTTAAGGTACTAATTTAAAGGACCCGTTCTTTTTTTTCTTTTTCTCAGCACTTAGTAATATCTCTCTGAACATTTGGAATGCATACAATTTCACCTATATTTTAGCTGGGCAAGAGCCATTACAAATATTCTCCTGCTGTGATTGGGGGCGGGGGGAGAATCCTACCAAAGGAAGAATTTTAGTATATTACTTCTGCAGCAAGAGACCATATTGCTATTAAAATATATTCAAAAAGTCCCTCTTTCAGTGAATTGTGTACATTCTGTCCCTGAAAGATTTTAGTGCAGCAGTGACCTTAGAGGGTCTTCGGAAGAGAAGCCCTTTATATATTTGAATTGGTATCCTGACATGAATGGCAAATAAGCATTTTTTTATGTCATCAGAGAAAACAAGTGAATAAACCATGTAAGTCTGATTCATAAGTTACTGCTGCTCAAGGCAGTAGTACTCCTTCTCTACCAATACATGATCAACGCTTTTTTTGTTTGGTTTTGTTTTGGGTTTTTTTAAAAGATGTATTAGTTCAATTTAAATAAGGCTATTGAACCCAGTTTTGCTTCCTTTGCCTTGCAGGTTTAGACATGTTCGATTACTGTACAAAACAACCAAACCTCAAAAAGCTTCCCATGTAGCTTCACAGAGTATGTACAAGTATTAGTACCAACAGGTCTTTTGTATTATTCTACTTCTCTTCAGAGGGGAAAGAAAATCCACATTGTATATACAAATAGCCTGAAAGCACCTTATATTTGGCACTATTATCTGATTATATCCACATAAATCTGCTTATATAATTCTACTCGAACAGCAGTGAATTGTTTTGCCAGCAATTTACACTCTAGCTGAGCCCTTGCAGACCTACTTTAAAACTGATTTAACTCGTTGAACTCTCAGTTGCACCCAGTTTAAAGTATCCTCTTTTTTAAAAAAAGAAAAAAAAAATCTAAAATGTTGCCATTTCTTTTTCATTCAAAGTAGTCCAGTTGTGGAAAATGTTAGAATTTTAGTGCAAACTGTAAATGAAACAATTTCCGATTCTGTCACCATGCTTCCTTTTTCATTGTAACTTTGCTGATGTGTAACTTGTAGTTAATGAAGTTCCATGGCAGAACTGCTCACGGTATTATTGAAAGTAACGTGATTTGGGCTTTATCGAGGTGGCAGAGCAGTCCGAGACCTGCCTCCACAGGGAGAAAAACCATGATCTGGCCTTAAGGTGGTAGATTTTCAGTCTATAATTGGTAAAGTGAAGAAAGCTTTGACAAATAAAACAGGACAAGAAAACAGATTTTTTGCTGGAAGTTTTGAACTTTCCCAAACCACCACCACTTCATGGGGAAATACAACTCCTTCTGATAAATGGCTTGCAGGGGCAGTTTTCTACCTGATTTGGTGGGGAAATGGGAAGTGCCAGAAGAGGAGCCCGGATGCCCGAGGTCCCGGGGCAGAGCTGCCCGCGGGGGAGAGGCCCCAGTGCCAGCCCGGTCGCTCCCGACACGGACATCGGCATCGCCGACATCCGCGCTGGCTGCAGTCACCCGATGTCTACAACCACGCAGATGTGTGTGTGCGCGTTGCTGAGGCTGCTTTTCCAGTCGCTCCTTCCCGAAGTAGTTTACACATTCTCCAAAAGGTCACTTAGGCAATTAACTTCATAGTCCACAATGTCATTCAGCAACTATTTAAGCTCCCATAAAAGAAATGACCAGAGCCCAACTATTCCTCCCCCATGACCTTTGTGTACTTTCACTTCGTTAACCCTTTTGCCCGCTCGGTAAATACTCCGGGAGCCGAGAAGCGTTACTTGGCCCCCACGGTGCAGCCACGCGCTGCCTCTAATTCCTGCTGCCGTTGGGTATCTGCTGTTCCCTTTGCACGTGGATCCTGTAGCACGGAGTCTGGTCCGAGGCCACGCGGCGAGACGGGGCCCGAGGGGGTTTCTCCGGGGGCTGTTCCGTCCTTCTCTGGCTTAACAGTCTTGTAGGACTGGGGGGGGGTGTCCTTATTAGTTGTCTTCGTTAAATGAGTGGGCTCCGCTTTGAGAGCACTGGCCCGGTAAAGTCCTTACACCGCTGCCGAAAGGCCAGCAGAGCGCCCTGTAATGAGATTTTTGGCCAAAGGTGGCTGTGGCCAGGTTATATATCCGTTGGCCTTGGGAGCATGGCACCGGGCATCGCGCTCTTCCGGCTCCTGCGGAGAAATGCTGCCCGGAAAATTGCGCCGGAGGCAATTTCCCCTGGAGTTTCAGCTCTGCTTGACCTAATCTCGGTGGAAAGGGCCAGATCCTGCAAACCTACACGCTCAGGAGTGTGTGTTTTCTCTAGACAGAGGAAAAAGTCTGGAATCTGAAGAATCCAGACCGTGTTCCCGTCTGAAGCCCTGAGGCTCCTTCGTGATTCCCTTGCCTCCTCGCATCCCTTCCGAGGGCTTTACGCTCAGCCCAGATAAAAGCAAGGCGAGGTCTCCGCTGCTCTCCACCGGCGTGCACCTTCGGAGAAAGCGGTGTAATTAGCGCTGCCCTTGTCAGACGCTGCTGCGTAAAGCTCAACTTTATCTTAATGATGTTCCATCCGATACCAAGTGGGTTAAACGGCAAAAGGAGAAAGGAAGATAAGAGAAGGTAAAACACTTTCTTATCTTTTTTTAAGGCAGGAGACTTCATCTCGAAAAGACCCAAATAATCCCACTGAATGGAGATTTAGCACCATGTTTGGTACAGAATGTTTTCAAATAATATATAAGTTTGCTTTGAAAATATCAAGCCCTAAGGCTCCTATTGACTTCCACAGGGCAGTAGTTTATCCCCATGGTGGAAATTTACTGCTTGTTACGCAATTTGCAGGGACCAAACCAGGGGGTGGGTGAGGAACCGATTGTTGTGGTTTGCTGGGCTGGCCAGCAGAGAACTATTTACAAAACCCTCTGCCCCAAGAAAAACAGTAACAAAGCAAGTATTTACACGTTCAACAGGTTTTGTGTAGGTAAGAACAGGCTGGTTTGCAAAAATCGGTGTTGTGCTGCAGAAGGAGAAACGTTCTCGTGCCTGGAAGGAGCCGCCGCGAGCGCGGAGATCCCTGCGGTGTCGGCACACGTGGGAAGTGACCTGGCTGGAAGGGAAGGGGCAGCGGCACGGAGGAGAAGCTCCGGCACCGGCAGAGGATGGGGCCGGGTGGAGACGGAGGCCGAACGCCTGGGCAGGGGCGCTGGAAGCGAGGGATGGTCGGGATGGCACGGAGGGGACGGGGCTGGTCGCCTACACCGGCCGAAGCACCCGGGCCAGCAATCCCACGTCTATTTTTTTACTAGATTGCTGCTGTGCAATGCAACTATTAATCCCTACGTAATTATCCGCGTGGTCTATGATCTCCTCATAGAAGGAGGCAATGCCTTCGCCCGCGTCTCTATCCTATTCTAGGCGGCAGATGCTCTGGAACCGGATTTCTTCTTTTTAAGCCTTTTTTTTTTTTTTTTCTTTTTCCGAGGGATGCCACTAGTTTTGCTGAGGATGCCGCCCTGGCACGAGGGCAGGGCTGCCGGCAGCGCAGGGCTCGAGCCGGCGCCTGCCATCGGGGATGGTGCCGGCGTGAAATCGGGAATGGAAGCCACGAAGGCTGCGGGGCCGGATTCGTAGCTTCAACCCTCCCCTGCGTGGAAGCGCGGGGTGCCGCTCGCAAGCGGGATGGAGATTTAAAGGATGCGGGTGAATTGGAGGAGAACTGGTTGAGGTCTGGGAGGTTAAAAGGAGCCGGTGAACCTCCCTAAGTAGCTTCATTATAAAGGGAAGGGTGAACTGTTACAACCATTACCCAGTATAGAAGGCCAAAAGTGACAAACCAGCAGAATTATTGAAAAGACTCTTATCGTGTTAGTGGCAGATTGTTTCTGGAAGCGGAGAAATGGCTGCGTAATGGGAACGGCAGGTTTTCCTGGAATTCTGGATGTTGTACAAAACCAGCTCTTTTCAGACCCAGCAGACACAAGCGAAGTAAAATAGGTTTTTTGAGTGGAAAACTGCCAATTATTCCAGATTGTTGTGATAGTTTAGTGATTCACACAAGACTTCAGTAGACTGTTAGTGAGAACGTCTTTTTAAAACGCACTATGGGTTACAAAGCATATTTGCGAATAAAGCATCAACATTTTAAAATAAGTCTTCCACGCAGATTTTTCTGCTCCCCGAGGGCTTTCATGGGCACGGCGGGCAGGGCGTTCGGCTCGGCCACGAGCACGGCCGCCCGCGCTCCATCGACGTGCAGAGGGGGCTCGGGGAACCCCGGGAGCGTTTGTGGACAGCCCACGTGTGCTACTGACAACCAAGGCAGGGTGGGAAGCGTTCTGCTCTGCAGCTGCAAGATCCTTATTTAAAAAAAAACCAAACAAAAACAAACAAACAAAAAAAACCCCAAAAAACAAACAAACAAAAAAAACACCAAAAAAACACACTAAAGCCAAAACCCCTGGACACTGTTTTATAAAAGCTTGTGATCTGTGTAATTTAGACAGAAAGACAATGAAGTTTCTTTGTTTTGGGGTTTTTTTTCTGCTGAAATCTTCCTCCCGTGCAGGCTGCGAGGCCCCATGTTTTCCAGCCAGGTGCTTTATGTAAAGGTCTGGCTTTACACCTCTAGGCAGAGTAAAAGAAAATTTACCCCAAGCGTTCGCAGCTAGGAAGAACAAAATTATGCTTAAAAAAGAGGGAATTAGGCTGAGGTAGGTTACGGTGTATCATCCTCTTGATTTAATACTTGGTAAGGGATTCTGCTCGTTGAGCAGGTCTTCTCAAAGGTGTTTAAGGCTTCGAAGCCTTTAAGGCTTAGGCTGCAGGAGGATCACCGGGTGCCACCCCAGGAAGATGTGTCCTGTCTTTGGTACCTCTTTTTCCACTTCTGTTGGAAGAGCTGCACCGATCAATGAGCACTGTTGTCTGTCCGAAATGCACAGCGTAGTACTTTAAAAGTATAGAAAATAAAGCATCTAAAGCACATGACTATGACAGGAATCCTGAAAACGTGACAGCACTAGCGGATAAAGACGTACATTGACCTGGGAGTTCAGGCATGATTCATAAATGCAAAACGTAAAATAACATATTTAATTGTTCTGTGATTACATATTAATTACCTTTCTGTGGCACGTACGCCCAGGAGGAGTAAAAGGTCTCTAAGCAGAACCAGTCTATTTCCTTTAAGGAAACAAAACTGAAAAAAAGACAGATGTGCGCCAGTGGAAGCTGATAGGGTTTGCTCTACCTCGTTAGATTTTCTCAACTACTCTTTTGCAGAAAATTACCGAGTGCACAAAGCCTCTTTTTGTTTAAGTCCTTGTGAGTCAAGATTAAAGGCAGAACGGAAAATAGATCTTGTGACTTAAAAGCAAGAGAAAGAATGAAAAATGTGTTCGCCTTCGGTTTGGAAAGACTGAAGTAGTCTGGTTCTTCAAAACTGGACTGAAAACTGGAGGTTTACATCTTTTTTTATCGGTACTCATTTTTCTCTAATGTGACTTCCTGATGTTTAAGTAATCAGTCTAGCTTGCACCTGGTTACCTCTATTTCCTAACAAATAGCAAGAAACAAGGCAAACTTTTATTACCAGTACATACCCCTGCTCTACACACGCGCTGTCGTTCTGGGTACTAACGTCGCGTTGAAGTAATGAGATGAGCGCTGAGGGACTACAGCTAATACATTTTGCAAGGATTCCGGATTGGGATATAGCAATGTGGAGGTCACAGGCGCTTTCCAGGCCTTCCAGGGCAGGAGCAGATTTAACGCATCAACCACCGCTTTGAATGCATCCAGCTCATTCCAGAACTCGCAGTAATCGTTCCAAGTGATTAGACCTACGTTCTTCACAACGCAGTGTGTAGCCCTTGGAGCGGTACATGGATTTACCATCAGATTATTAAATTGATGGCCTTCCGTCTTGAAACCAAAGGTGCGATGAGACCCAGTGCCTCAAAGTGAGAGTTAGACCAATTCTGAGGAAGACAGGCCGACACTCTCAGTTTTGAAGGAAGCTCGCCACAGCTGGCACTAAGATGCCTGTGCAGAAGTCTCTGCCACTGAAAAAAAAGAATTTAAAATTAGATTTTTTTTACATATAGATACGTTGTTACTGTGTGTGTAATACACCCCACCCGCACACACCATAATAAAGAAATGAATTGCGTTGCCTTTGGTCTTTTGGTGACCATTTTGGTTGATCACAAGTGGCTCTACACCCAATTAATTGCATAGCCCTAACCGTTCGTTGCATCCTTTGTAAATTATCCCTTCAGAAGCGCACACATATTATACTGTGACCTACTTTTAGCATTCCTATAAACATTCATCGCTGTCAACAGTCAGCCCTTCAACTGAACTTGTCCTTTTATTGAAGCAAGGCTCTCGGGAGTAATGGCTCCACATTTCATCTTTAATCCTTGTCCTGGCTGGGAAATCGCTCCCTCTCCCGCTGTCCAAGACACCATCCTGCTCAGGGATGTTCATGCTTGCAGCTTCACTTCGCTTCGGAACCAGGTGATCTGTGTTTTGTGAAACTCGTGTAATAAGAAAAACACCAACTTAAAGGAACTTTGAAAATAAAGAAGACCAGGTCTCTCCCTGTCTAATGTGGAAAGTTGTCAGGGAAGCAGAGGAACTTCATCCAATTCTCAGTGCCTGAGTTTTATTTAAAAAATCTTAATCTAAATGAATACAAATCTAAAGATGGGAAGTAAAGAGCTTCACAGGAATGACGTCTCTTTTCTGCATGCTTCCCCACCGTCTGTGGTGGAACAGCCGTGAAAAGCGTTCGGTTTTGAGGGGAAAACATCCCCTCTCTTCAGAAGCCATGCGTGATGCGCGTAGCTGCGTCCTCTATTGCAACCCCGCTTGTCAAACACCACTGGTTAAGGTAAGCGGCAGACCGGAACGAGTGCAAGGTGTTTCCTTGGGAGAGCAGCATTGCTTTGGTCAGATACGTAATAAAATTTATTCTCTTTGCCATTAAACACGTTCCGGCTTCATTTCCATCCCCCGAGCGTGCCCGTGGCGGCTCTATCGGCACCGCAGCCGGTCCTGGCCAACGTGGAGAGGGAAGGAAACGCAACCGCCCTGAGGTCCACCCCGGCCGCGAGGCTGCTCCGTGCAGGAGGGACAGCAAAGGGGGAATGTCTGCGGGAGAGGAGAAATCCCACGGGAGACTGAGGCCGGGGGCCGAGCAGTGCCCGAGGGTCGGGCTCCAGCAGCCCGGAGCCGGCGCGGCGTCGGGAACTGCTCTTGTTGCAGCATCGGTACCGCAGAAGGGATTGGGAATGTAGATTGGGAATGCGGTCACCAAAGAGGCTGCCAAGAAAGCAAGTGCGTCCTGAAGCGTGCTGCCCAATAACATTAGTATCGTGACTTGTATCCTCCGTGTCGCCGAAATACGAACAAAGTAAACGTAAAGGGGCTTCTTTAAAAAATCCAAAGGTCCTGGATAGAGTTGTCCCTGTGGTTAAAATGAAGGTGGTAGGAAAAAAGCAGCACTGTATTCACTTTTTTTTTTTTTTAACCTTACTTAAACTTCTCACTAATGCAACTGATAGAACATACATGTGACATCAGTTTTGTTATAAATGCCAAAAAATTTCTATGTTGTTTATAGAAACCATGACAGATCTTTAAAACAAATGCTTTTCTTCCCC
>JANZLQ010000044.1:20597859-20612624 GCA_026212715.1 Elanus axillaris | reverse complement strand
CCTTTTTTTTATGACTTTTCATGTTGGCAGTTTAAGGAATCTGAAAATTGAATCCATCCATCTGGCACTGGGAAAACAAACAACATATTTGTCTCTGTATTCTCTCTTCACTCCAATGCTTAAAGATCCTAAACATAACTAAGTAAACATGAAATGGTAGGTGAAGGGAAGGTTCAAATCACTTACCCCTCAGTCTATTACCTTGGTCATGTTCTAAAGAGATTATTTGAATTAATTACAAAAAATTTCTCATGTAGTCTTGAGCATACAGAAAATTATAGAACATCTGAAAAAAGCAATTGGTAAAATACGATGAAGTAGTCTGAAAATGCAGGTGTCAGTCTTGTTCTCTTGCGTGCAAGGCTACGTTTCTTGACGTGAAGTCGTCGGAGCCATAGAGGGCTCCAAGGCTTTTACCCGCGCCCGTCTCTAAGTGCATCATGAGAGGCTGTTTCAAGAGAGGGTAAGAAGTAGCGGTCCTGTTCCAAGCTAATTATTTAAAAAACAACAAGCTGATGATGCTCGCTAAGGACGTCATAGATGTTCAGACACAATGCTATCGTTGTCTGCATTTCACCGGTCTCCTTCATCGCGACTCCTCAGCCATTTCATGGACTGATGGAAAGTTTTTACCATCGCTTTTTTCTCCTTTTGGACAAGGGAGCAAAGCCAGGAAATATGTGATGGTGTCTCACCATTGAACCCAACTGGTCCTTCTATGGGTTGTGCTTATTAGTAAAATGCAACAATCCACAAATTCTCTTCTTCTACGTGCAGAATGAAATAGTTTCAGAAATTCACTTATCTCTGGGCCTCTGTTCTGAAGTGACGGTTCCCAGATGCCCTCAAGGTTCTGTGCGCTCTGCTGCATGTGGTCTTATATATGATTTCTTTGATTTTTCTTTTCTGGCATAATAACAGATATTTTCATCAGGAAAGCTTTGGTTGCAGAGAGCAGGTCCTGATGCTCTATGTGTGTGCGCTCCCTGAGCCTCTGAGCTGAAAACTTCATATGCTCAATATGTGCAGCTCCACGCCAGGAAAATGCAATGATTAGCCCTGTCTAAGGATCTGGCCCATATTTTCTCCCTTTCTTTTGCCTTTTACGTGGCAATGAGTTGCTTTACTGGCCATGTAAGCAACACGCAGCTCCTCACGTACGGGTTTGAAGATTTAGCATCCTCTCATATTGAAGAATAACCCCAATATTGCTTCCCTCTAGAGAAGGTATTTTGCCCTTCAACAGAAGAAAATCGCATCATTCGGATACTGATTAAATTTTGAGGAAAGCAGTAGGAAATTGAGGTTGTCAATTTTTATATCTGTGTTCAGATCAATTGGGGATTGATCACTCTTCACCTTGCTAAATGAGAGAAAGCTGTAAAAAGTGTTAGTCTTTATCAGAAAAGCTATAAGCACACTAGCCAAATTATTTTCATTAAACTCCCTCCCACTATCTATAACCTTGGTCACATATTCAGGAATGAAAACCATTATCTATTTCATTCACATCTGTTATTAATTTTTTGAAGCCCGCTTTAAATCTGATTAGAACTTCCCATCTAAACCAAACAAATTCTGAACTCAAGGCTAAAATGTATCAGGTTAGCTTAGTAATTCACATAATATTTTTATTTTCTCTTCCTAATTGAATTTGTACATTGATTTGTGTTGCTGTTCTCCCGACCAGTTATTATTAACTCTTTATAAAATGCCAAGGGTATACAATGCGCTGCGAAGACACTGACAGCAAATTGCTTTCCCGGTTAATACAGCCCATCATTTCTGTCCCTTGCCCAGGCAATTTGCCGTGCGCCTACTCCAGCTCTTCCTCGCCGTTCAGCTCTAATAAGGCTATTTCTCTGTGACTTATAGGGAACGTTATCTGAAATGTTACCTCTTGAGGACTGCCCTGTATGAGTCTCGCGGATTTTGAGCGAACACCCCGCTCGGCCAGTGGCGGTACAGGTAAAAAGACAGGGCGATTCCATAGGTTTAGTTCATCTCCTCGCGAGCACCCCGGTTGGCGTCCGTTGCCTCGGGGCCGCCGGAGCAGCGCGACAGCGGCGAGAAGGAGCGGAGGCATGGGAGCGCGCCGGGCTCCGCTCCGCAGCGCTGTGGTTTCCTGTTTTCTTTGTCGGTTATTTGGAAAGGTCTCTCAACAAAAATAGCCACCGGTCCCTCCGGGGAGATGCCTTCTCACGCAGTCCGGCGTCCTAGAGAGAACCGTTGCCGACAGCCGGGCAAGGGCCGGGGCCGAGCGTCCGTCCGTCCATCCGTCCGTCCGGCGGAGGGGCAGCGGGGCGGCTCCTCCTGCTGCTGGGGGCTGAGGGGGCACAAAAATAACCTGTCGAGTTTCGCTTTCCTTCTGGGGGACGAGAGGGGTAGATGCTCTCGGTTGCGGTATCGCTTTGTCGCAGTTGCTCAATAAAGGCGCTCAAACCTGCTGCTTTAGTCGACGGAGGGTTCTGCGGAGGGTGGTCCCGGAGGAGCCCTGCGCCCCAAGACAGCTCCGAGTCAGGCTGATGGGAGCGATGATGGCATTTGCTGTCATCCGGCCTCTAATTTTCTTGCCTCTTTATCTCGGCTCTTGGAGGGCTACAGGCGTAGCAGCATTTTGGCAAGGAGACTATACTGTCATGCCTTTGTCTTTCCTTTTGCAATTGTCTCAAGACTTGTGCCGTGTTATGCAGTAATGGAAGAAGTCAAATACTGACCTTTTGTATAAGCACAAAAGAGCCTTTGGGGGCAATACATTAACCTCTGACGATTCCTGTCGTTGCTACAGAAGTCCGTGTATAAGTTACAGTTCGTAATCTGCTCTTTCCTTCCTCTTTGATGGTGACTGAAAGTTTTTCTAAAATTAGTATTTATTGTATTATTGACATTTCTCTAGCCTCTACCTTCTGTGGATCACAAGGAGCTTCATGATTATAAGCTATTATAAATCTTCTATTAGTCTTGCGAAGCAATGCGAGTTTATAGAAGGCAGAGCTGAGGCGTCATGCCTCTGCCTTCAGCCTTAATCATTCAATGTATTCCTCCCCTTTTTAAATTCTGTAACAAAGAGCTGTGACCAACACGGTGATTCCTGAACTGTGAATCTAAAGAGTAAATCTGAAGTGAGGAGAGCGTAAACTTCTCACTGTATCCTTTCCTGACTTGTGTTGGTTGTTCGCACGCTTTTCTGCCGAGCAGATGCTGGCTGTGGTCGCCCCACTGGTACCTCTGGGGATTGCCCTGCGGGCTCCTGGGCACTGGTACCCTCTTCGCAGCAAGCAGAGGCACGCCTGCTGCTCCCACCCCCTCCTCCGCGTTTCCAGAAGGAATGCTTTGGGAGAGAAGGGATTTACTATTTCTCAGTCACATGCATTCGCTCGGTAGCACCCTCTTCCAACCGCTCATTTTCTCTTTCCCTTCCCCAGTTCTCCATAGCACTTTATCTTGTGTGACACCAACGGCTCTCCAGCGACCTGGAGGAGAACAACCTGGAGGAGAATGACCTGGAGAACGACTTGGAGGAGAGCAAACGGCGTCGAGCCCGGCTCTGCCCCGCAGCCGAGTTCCCGCTGCCTCCGCTCGCCTGCTGCCGCTGGCCCCGCCACCATCCGCACAAAGCCTGGAAAATCCCGCAAGGCTCACTCAGCTACAGGCAAAGCTGAGGCTGCTCCTACACACACGTCTCCTCGGTCTGCGTCGAATAATAGTGTGCTGTAGGGGCCAAGGATGCTTAGGTTTAAGAAAACAGTTTGATCGCTATGCCGCACTCTGATCCCACTGTCCTGCAGTCCTCTGGAAGCTCTCATTTGGAATCGTTGTCAATCGTATCCATGTTGATTTTCTGGTTTGGGAGGTTTTTTCATCTCTGTTGTTATTCACTCTCTGGTTTGTTTTACTCTGCACTCCAGAAATTTGTCACGTCCCGAATGGCCTTGATCAGAACCATAAGGCAGTTAACATTTCCCTTGGCTTTCCCGGCCGAGCCGAACGCACGCTGCGAGCCCTCGGAAAACTTTGAAGAGACTGTGCCCATGGATGCAGGTGACGTTGCGGGGCCGCTAACTAATACGTCACAAAACCCAAGCGATGTTAACGTTTGGTTGGCATCAGATCATCTCTCGTAGATAAGCAGTGTAGCAAGGCTTAATATTTGACTGTTCAAAGCACCGAGGGGGCTTCAGCTCCTGCCAGATGAAGCAGCTTTCCGAAATAAAGGAGGTGCAGCGCCGGAGCTGCCAGGCTCCGGGGTGCGTCTCCTCCGCGAGCTGGCCGGGAGCTGCGCGTGCCGAGCGGAGCGCGGGTGGGAAGGACCCGCAGCCTCACCAGCTCTGCGCGAGAAAGGGTTGTAATAATTCCTAGCGAGGAATAAGCCTGGCCTTCCCTTCGTCTGTGGTAAACCCCATAAACTATTGCACTTGCAGGACTTCTGCCATCACGTAACCTCCCCTCTCGTGTCTGGCTGTGACCTGAGAATTAAGGAGAAGGTTCGCACCATACCTGAAAAAAACAGAGAAAACCTGTTTCGTCGGAGAAACGCTTTTTTTAGAAAGTTTTGCGTTCATCCAGGAGAGTCAAAGTCTACAGCTCCATCAGTGTTTCCAACCCAAGTAACCTCACTAACATACTCTTGTGCAGAAGTTTGCAAATTCAGGAGTTTAAATCCTGCAAGCGAGCCTGTGCTTGGGCAAAACATCCGATTCTTCCTAATTAGGCAGGAGCTGAGAATCACGGTCATTTGTCTGCAGGGGTAAATCAGGCTCTTGTCCATCTCAGCATGAATCTAGTGATTTCCCCAAAGCTACTCCAGCTCCGTACTGACACTGCAGACAGCAGAACTGGGCCTATCGTCTGTCTTGGCTGGCTTTTTTAATGAAAGGTCGGATTTGTTCCTCTGCTTTCTATTTCTTGCTACTTCAAGACAGCACTCGCGTAGGAAGAACTGAGCTATCCAGGGAAAGTGAGAAGATTCTTTAAAGGGTCAAAAAGTGGTTAAAATATGGAAGCAAAAGGTAGGAAGAAACAGATCATTTCACAGCAAAAGGAGATTATCAGTGGAGTCCCAGAGGGACCTGTGCCATTCCAAATATTCAGAAATTACTTGGAAAAGGGGAGGAGGTGGCAGGAGGTGACAAAGTTGGCTGCTGAAAGCAAAATTATTCAAAGTAATAAAACCAAAATCTCACTGTAAAGAGTTGCAGAAGCATCTCACCGTACTGAGTGACCAGGTGATAAAACGCCAGGCTGAATTTACTGCCAGTAAATTATAATAGACACAAGGAAAAGCAAAATGCACAAAGAAAAATGTATGAATGTGTGCAATGACAAGCTGTACATGAGGTATTACACCAAGGAAAGAGTTACTGGAGATACGTAGTTCTATGGAAACATAAACTCACTGCTGGCTGTCAGAAAAATCAACTGGAATGTTAGGAATTACGAGGGAAGGAAGAGAGAACAAAACAGAGAACACCATTGTGTTACCACATCTTGTGTACTGTATGTACTTCTGGCTGCCCATCTTGGCAAGTGTATTCTAGAACTAGAAAAGGTATAGAAAAGGTCAAGAAATATCGTTAAAGCAAAAGAACAGCTGCTGAGAGTCTGAAAAGAAGGGAAACCTCGGAGGAGAAAAGGGGTGGCAGTGGGAGGTCTAGAGGATAAGAGACCTCCAAGACGTATCTGTCAGGAGGACAGGGAACAATTATCTGCTCTTTCTAATGGACAAACGAGTCAGCAGCATTAAGTTGTCATTTGCAGCACAGAGCACGCCAAAGGAAGCATTTTTTTTTCACCCAGTGTGTAATCAAACTTTGGACCTTACTGCTGCAAGACGTAGTAGATACCAAAGTATGAAAATTTTTAGAAAGACAAGTCGAAGAAAGAAGAATCCGTCACTGATTAGTACCCCCAACTCCGTCAGCTCAGGAGGCCCTGAGGCCGCGTCTCCGGGCTGCAGCGGGATGCGGGATGCACCATCCCCGAGGCGACGCCGTATGGCGGCCGTTGGGCTTTGCCAACACGAGGGAACGGCCCAGCTGCCTGCTAGTTGTGCCGGCTCGTTCCCTCTCCTGATTTTGCCCCTGTGCCAGTGCAGCTGCCTGGGCGACCGCCTGGCCGAAAATAAGGGTTTATCTGGCTGGGAGGGGAGGGAGCCTGGACCAGGACTGCTCCCCGCGGCATCGGTGCCGGCTCACGCCATCGGAAGCGCCTACGGAGCGACAGCCCCGCGTTCGTTCTGTCGGCGGCTGCTGTCAGGGACAGGCTGAGAACCTCGGCAGACGCTCGGTCTGGTCCAGTTTAGCCGCTGCTTTCCTGTGTGATTCCGTGTTCCTTGGTGCTGGAAATTTGGATGAGGCTCCCTTCTACGGCACTGAGGTGAACTTCGTGACATACTGCAGGACAGAGTAGCCGCAGAGGTGACGGCGCGCCTGCGAGGGTGCCGTTGCTCCCACATCCCTCAAGAAAATTTAAAATAAAGCCCCAGATGCCCAGGCTGAACCCGGGCACAGCTGTGCGACACGTCGTAAACCACAAGCTGCGAGCCAAGATGTTCTTATTACATCCCCCGGCCCCCGCCACCGTCACCCCTTCGGAGGAGAAAAAGCTGCCGAAGGTGGCTGGTTTCAGGCTATTTCTGAACAAAAAGTGGGAGAGGCACTACTCTTTAAAGCACTTCAAGTGAAACTGTTTGGGATGGAGTAGTCCGCTCATCATGCCGAAGTGTTTAGGATCCACTGATGAGCCTGGGTCTCGGTGCTCCTGGCGACGCGGGACCTCCCAGGCTGGAAAATAGGCACCTGTTTTAAAGGGCTTTGCGTTACCATAACATTTAGGTTGTCCTTAAACTTACCTTACTGCTAAACAAGAGACAATACGATTTTCTTTTTATTTGTCTCTCTTTTGGGCACTGCAATTTCAGCACAAATTTCTGTGACGTCAGACTGATGCCGAGTATAATCTTACCAAGGAAGTACCCTATTAAGTGATCAGGTTTTTTATTAGATCTCCCAACTAAAATCACAGAAGCAGCCTGTTTAAAACTGAAGTCCTGTAAAAGCTATATTCATGTAAATACTGTTAACAGTAAAACACAGGGTGTAAGTAAGATGGAACACAAAGCATAAGGACAATTGTCTACAAACACTTTTTCCATAAGAACTTAAGAGATCGAGACCTCGCCTCAAATTCATTTATACCGTGTCCTTTTCTTCTCTCAGGAAAAAAGCATTTTCATTTCCATGTCCCATCTCCTTACTTAACTCCCTATGAATTCTTCCATTTTGGGTGTGTGATATTTAAGAAACGATTTAAAAATCCTTTCTTCATACATAGCACCCACTGCAGTTCAAAGAATTCTTCCCTTCGGCTCCTGGGTTTGGCTCAGACTCTAAATTAGGACCCATCTGTGGTATTAAATGTGGCAGAGTTTGGAATTATGTTTTCAATTTAAAGAGGTGTCATATCTCTTGCAGTAAAGACAGATGTTTTACAAGGTATATGACATTTCATAAAACATGTTTTTAGTGGTAACATTTCTCTTTTGCTTATGCCTTTACTTACATATTTTACTCATGAGTCTGAGCTTAAAACTCGCACGGTGCCACATCCTGAATTTGTTTTCATTAGTGAACCCATTGCATGTAATTGTTTTATTGCTGACAACCCCTACGTTTAGAGAAATCGCTAACGGGGCAAGTATGACTTGCTTTAAAACAAAAGGAGCGTAAGCCTCCTGCGTTGAGCGCTCCCGAGATGTATCTGCCACGTCAGAATTACACGGTATCGCACACCTCCGTTCACCCACGCTCCCAGCAGGTCGGTACTGCGGCTGCCTTGCGAGCGTGCGTTGATCTGCCCCTTCGCGGCACCTTTACCACCAAAGCATTCCGGAGCAAACAAAGGAACGTCAAATCCTATTTTTTTATCGTTTCCACTTGACTAGCTCTTTAAGACTTGGCAACTCATGGACCTCACAGAAACTAAGGTAAGGAAGGTCAGACCTTCGTCCCACAGCAAGATTTACCTCTCTAGGTAATTTCTACCTGGACCAAAGGGCAGTTGAGCCGAGAAGACTCCGCAGCCGCACAGGGTGTTCCCACCCGATTTCTTTGCCGCACACAGGTACCAGACATCCACCAGCGCGGCGGAGCAAGGCACTGACCGCCCCACACCTCGATGCTCCCGGCCCTGCGTTCCCTGCCGCTCCCATATCAGTATTTTCGCCGTGCGGGCTCAGGAGCGTGCGGGGGGTGCAAAGCTCCGTGTACGGACCCTGCTCCCTGCCGTACAGAGCCGCAGTCGGGCTTCGGAAAGGTGAGGAGCCTGTACAACCTTCCTGCCCGGCGGAGGAGATGCAGGGGTGATGCCACATAGCCCAGACTGCGTTAGAACCTGTGTGTCACTGGCTACTGATTTTTATTAGGCATTGTGTTGCAGGAAAAAATACTGGTGAAATCAGAGGTGGTTCTTTTCTTGCAGGCATCCTGTAATTAGCTAAAGTTTTCTTTTCTTCATAGAGAGGTCTTGATGCATAAAACAAAAGTTTCCTCTTCCTTGCATGTTGTTGCCAGATGCGCCTGCAAAACTTAAAACCAACAAAGTTATTTGTGTGTACTTACATATGACTTCACCCCAATGCCTGTTGCAAAGTGCTCCTCCTCAATTAACCCGATTAATTCTCCCCCCATTTCTGAACAGTGCACTTCCATTGTCTGTTTGTCACAACGTTTTAGAATTTCAGCCATTTGTTACAGATCTGTGTCCTAGCATTCAGAAAAGCTCAATAGGACCATAAACTCCTCAGATTAATTTCCAGTTGCAGTTGTGATTTCTTTTTTACACAAAACAGCTGCAGAAGAAAGCAGCCCTCAATGTTTTGTCAATATAGATCCAGAGACAGGCGGATTCAGCGCTCGCAACTGTTCTTATGGCTTCAATAAACACCAAGGGCCAAACTCTCTGCTGATGGAACTAGGAGTTGATATCACATTATGCCAGAAAGAGATTTAACCCCGCGTGGGGCTTTATCAGTCGGATACAGGCTTCAGTCTTTTTCCAGTTTATGATGAAGCTTGGAGGTGTGTTTTATTCGGGCGTTTGCCGTGAGTTCTGTTTCATTGTATGGTTACACACAAAGTTTCCCTCTGTACTCTTTCCTTTTTTAAGGTTTTACTCTATTCAGGCATGAGCCTGCGAGGGGCCAGCAGAGTTCACCTGCCCTGGTTACAGCTCTGCACTTCACGTTGACTGCTTAATACCGCTATATTGCAATTAGCGATGCCCATGCGGTCTTCCACTGTTCACTCTTCCTAATGAGCAGATTAGCATGTTTGCTAGCCTCGGTCTAATCACAGCTCCTGTAAGCTAAGGCGTGCCTTGAGAAGCTGGCAGAGCTCACCGCCCCAAGACTTACTTCTCCATTAAAGGCAGCGAAGGTGGAAGGTGGCTGTGGTCTGGGGAAGGAGGTGTCAGGCTCCAACTCCGGGAGAGGGAAGGACTCCAGAGGGGACGTATTCTGTTCTCGAAGTGCTACGTGGAGAATGAAAACTCTGGGAGAGAAGGGAAAGAAATAAAGGGATTCCAGATGCAGCAGATCGATACACGTAAAGAGGAAGGATCCAGGAAGGAGAAGGGCATGGTGGAGGAACTAAAACAGTGGTTCGTGTAGAAGTGAAGGACCTGATGGGAAATCAAAGTACAAAACATACCACAACAGACGGAGGACTAGCGCAGGAAATAAAGTCAGGAAAAAACACGAAGACAGGAGAAAAAATACAAAGAGTTATTAACCTAAAGAGGATGAAGGAGGGCATGGCATAGACCCTCCGTGCCTCAATCTATGACCTACTAAAGTTAATAGCAAAAGCATACTTGGATTGAATTTGGACCCAGAAGTCCCCTCTGACAAATAAATTTGCAGTCATGAGGATGCTGCTCATCGCATACTCGTAAGGAAGCGTGCTCCTGCGCCTGTGGAAACAGCAGCTGGGGAACATTGTTTTTCCATTCTGGCTTAGCTGGAAAACTATTGACAGGCTGCAGTCACTGGCTGAGTGACTTTGATGTATATTCAAGAATTAAACAGAATTACTTACAAGCTGATAGGAAACAAAACTGACCTCCTTACAAGACAACTAAGATCTTAAAAGACTGGTGTTTGTGAAGAGCGTTAGACACCGGGCATATCACTGCTTTTTTTTGTGGAGAAACAACAGATTGCAAAGGGAGGAAGAGTTCTTCCTATAAAACTGCAGCTTTACATGAGCTGTCTTTGATGCACAGCTACAGAATTAGCATTTCATAGGAAAAGACGACGCAACCCTTGTTTTTGGAAGTCCTTCCAAGGAGGCTTAAGGACTTTATGATTTGTTATTTGTGGACTCCATATAGTATTTATTGCAAAAGTGCAAATTCTTTGTTGCGTATAATTCTGAAAAATTATCTTCCAATTCCTGATATCTCTGCAAATACTTGAGTAAGATTTTATTTCATTGATGTGACTTTTTGGTCACTGGTGCTACCATGTCCTTGGTTTGACTCAATTCTTTCCCTTCCCTGTTGTCTTTGATATGTAGTTCTTGTTCTTCGGCATCTGGGTTTTTTCCTTTAGCTTATCTCTATTAACTGCCTCAGAGATCAAAGACATCACTTGTGTCCATTTCAGTACTTTGAGTGAAATACTGGTAAGTCAGTCCCTTAGCCTGCAAACTTCCCTGTCCTACCAAGGTAAAGTAGACCCAACCAATTAAACCTCATCTCCATTAATTGCTAGCACCATTTCATACACTGATTTCTTGAAGGTTCCAGGGAAAGTTGTTGCTATTCTATTTCATGAGCACATCACTTCATCTGGAAAAACTTCAATCATTTTCCTTCTAGCACTAAAAATGATTTAGTACAGATCCACAGTGGCCTATATATGTTTGCCAACAGGGACCCATGTGTCAGTTCTATTCTTACTGGGCCTGTCAGCAGTTCATAACCAAAGAAATTTCCCCATATTGTAAATGTACTTGTGTATGATCATTTTACAGTTATTTGTTTCCTTGAGCCTAGAGGGAGTTAATTTTTTTCCCAGTGTGACTCCAGACCATTTTTATACCTAGATATTTCCTGTGAAGAATGTTATGCATGCTCACTTCAAAGTTGCATGCGGCGTGATCTGCTTCTCTTCAGGCCCTCCGTATTGTCAATGCTAACCTCCAGACAGACAGATCTGTGCCTGCATCTGGCAGCCACGGGAGTTCCCTTCGGTGCGTCAGATGTTTCTTCCTGACATTTGGTTTGGAAGGCTGTACACAAATCCGAAGCCGGTTCTCAGTTTCCACCCATTTGCCCGATCTCCTCTATGAGAGTCATAATTATACTTTAACGATTTAATAATGGTCTCCACTTAGATACATATTTTAATGCCTATATTTAGTGTTTGTTAAGGTTGAGGGTCATTATCTTTGCAATATTATTACATCGTGGCATAGGAATGTGCAGTTATTTATACATTTTTAAAATCTCTTGTATGACAATTCAGACCACTCTTCCCTTCCTGTGGCTCCACAGAACTACTGGCTAAGCTGGACACTCACCAGACCTGCAGTTCCATTTGCTGAAATTCTCCTTCAAAATTAGGCATTGATCTGCGGCCAGAATTTTCATTGTCAATACGAGGCGGTAGCTGAAACTGTATTTCAGTCCTTCCCTTGATCCTGTTTTTCTCAGGATATTTATTAGTTCTTCCTCAAATTTCCTAGCTTGCGGAAATAATTCTTCCCTCTATTGTCCAAATATATTTTGTTCTTTACACAGAATATTAATACGCATGACATTTGTAGACGTTTTGAAATGGACAAAAAACTCCTGCAGTTGAAATCTTTAGTTAATTAACTACTCGTCTGTAAAACAGCCACAGTGTTCTTATGATGGTTGTTACAGTGCATAACTTGTGTATTTAGAAGAAGAGAACTGGTGGAATTTTTGAAAAAAAACCAAAACAAAACCAAAATATCAACAAACCAACCAAACAAAAAAACCCGCCCCAAACCATACCCAAACCTTCACCTCTAAATTTTAAGAAAGAATATACAAATTTTACCAAATTACCACTCTGCTCAGGTTAGTAGAAAATAATAGAACAATGCTTGACATTTTGTGGAAGACGCGGTCGTCTTAAGATTTGTACCAAGCAGGAGCCAAAGCCATAAAAAATGTTACCCCAAACAAAACTTATTACCTATGTTGGCACTTCCAGCAGGGCGGAGAAATCCAGTGCTGGACTGACACAGGGTAAGATGAACCACGTATTCTGAGGTTGCAGTAAGAATTTTCTTAATAGTTTTTCTTCCGGGGACTCGTGAGGTTCCTGTGGTAAGAGAGAGAGCAGCAGTGCTACTGCCAGCTGTACTCTGGGGAGGGATGAGGTATGCTTTCTGATCAGGGTCAAGATATCTTGATATCAGGCTTGGAAAATCTATTAACAGAGAGTTTTGAGTACAGTTTGTCACAACAGTGCACTCGCTTCTAAAACCCAACGCCACCTTCATTTTCATCTGACCATAATAAGCATTTATGTACTTTAAATGTGAATGTAAAATAAAACAGGTTGAACTCGAGAAATAGGAAACTCATATTTGGCAATTAAATTATTCTGAAAGTTGATTATGTTCCAAGAAGAGTTGTCGATACCAGTTGTTTAAGAAATTCAGAGGTATTTAGGGAACAAAATAATCGGCAGTATAATGCAAGCCACAGGCTTTCAGCCAGTCAACTTCCTCACCTTCTAAACATTTAGTTGAACAGGAACAAAAATTGCACATCTTTTAAAGCCTAACTTATTTCATACTTTCTTACAAACTAACAAAGATGGGTTTTATTTAACTCTGGCCATCATCATATAATGTATTTTAAGTTGTTATGTACGGGGTAGCATGTTACTATTGTAAAATGTTAGCCAAAACATGCACGCTTACCAAGTTTTTACATTACATTTATTTTTACAATGTAGGAGTGCCCTGGGGAACATTTCTGTTTGAAGGAGAACAAAGGGAGATGGTATGTTCTGGGTTGTTCAGTCCCAAGGGATAACTCGCATGAAGCCAGAAAGAGTTGTCCAAAGCCACGTAGCAGAGTTATTCCTCCGACGCTGCCGTGTGTCCTCCTGCAGGCTTTGCGCTCGTTATGTTTCAGTAGCACTTGTAGCTAAAAGAAGCGAGAATCAGTAATATTCTCCGCCTGGCTCGATATACTGGAAGGAGGAAATATCTGTGGGTTTTCATCTGCTCAGTTCAATACCAAACATTTAAAAGGGAACAGATCTACGAGACAGCATTCACGTGTATTGTAGCAGCTTGAAGACCATGAACAAATCTAACGTCGTATTTGAACATGACCAGTGCTACAGAGTTTTCCGACAAATCCTGAGTTTTACCAACAACGACCTTGCAATGAACGCTGCAGCGCTTAGCAACAAGTGAAAAACATCCTTCAGGACAGTAAGAACGTGAACCGTTCTGCCCTGGCCAGATCCCACTTCTGCACGTGTTGCACCCTGGCCTGCCTCAGTATTCCTGGCATGAAAAGCCTGTGAGAGGTCCTCTGCTCGCTGCTTTGCACTGTTGGACGGAGTCCCTGGCCGGTGCTGGTGAATAAATTCTGTATAGCGATCTAAAATTGGGTCCTCTTGGATAAAAGACGATATTGAGATATGGAATTATTCATTAGAGAAGGAACGTCCTACCCATTACCATGCAAACCCAGCTGTAATTTAGCATCTGAGTCTCTGTTTATAAACAGATGTTCTCATCGAAATGTTGTAGAAATAAACAGCTTTGTTATACAAGTTCTCTCAAACTGCAGAACGTGAAGTGAAGCTAACATCCAGTGGTGTTACAGCTCTCCTCCGCAGGCTGATGCCCTCCCATACATATGCTATATTTGGGTTTACCAAATTTCAGTGGTAGGAGAGGTCCCCAACTGCAAGACAGTTTCTGTGGTAGAATATTCACGGAGCAATAAAGTGGAGTAAATTTCCCGGGTATAGTCCCAGAAGCCCGTTAGGATTTCATGCTGCGAGAGACATTCTTGCCTTTATTTAATCCTGAGGACCTCTGCAGCATTCCTGGACCCGGTAACAAAGATTTCATGGTATTTGTGAATAGCCTGACTTCTGCTCTTCTATTTCCCTTGTATGGGAAGAAGCGTTTCCTGTTAGCTGTAAATTCAGTGCATCACTCAAAAAGCACCAGAAGACAGTTTTGAGTGCTATTTTAACTACATCTTTCAAAAAGGCACTAGCTTAAGGGACATCGCAGTGGAATATCTAGAATTTTTAGAACCATTTTTCATAATTCGTGAAACATAAACTAATATTAAGCTAACATGGCATGCATTTACTTTGCATTTTTAAAGTAAATCAGCATCTTCTAAAAGTGAACGGGACATGTAAAAAACTTGTAACTTAAAAAAAAAATTAGGGTAGATTAATTGTGCTTTAAAATCTGTGCTTTTACTTGGCCTTGCCATTCCTTGTAGAAGAATCCCCAAATCTCTATTTAAACAGCTGGAGAGACAAAAAAAACATTTCATTAATGTAACCTATATTATGTAAAGCAATTTATCAGGTGCCATAATAACCATTTCTAGATACTAACTGCTTGTCAACACAGTCCCAGTGCGAACATTATCTGGTCGTTATCTCCCAGCTCATTTAATTGTCCCAAATCAGAACGACGGATATCTTCATAAAGAGATGATTGCCGTTCCTCTCCCCCCCC
>JANZLQ010000044.1:20544111-20593453 GCA_026212715.1 Elanus axillaris | reverse complement strand
CAAACCAAAGAAACAACCAAACAAACAAAAAACCAAAAACAAAACCAGTGGGTTTGAGAAGGATGTGGCACATGTCAGTTTGTAGCTTGATTTGCTGTGCTTTCATTCTCAGAGCAGCTAAACCAGGTTCGCCAGGCTAATGATTTAGACTTTATTTTTTAAGCTCTTATTAAAATATCCTTGTCGTGCTAACTTTGAATCCTTCTGATCTTTTTATAGCTAATGTTACAGTAATGGATTCCAAAGAATTGCTTAACGCGTCGGATCAAGACGAAACACGGAAAAATGCGCTCATCAGTACCAAAGGAGGGATTGTGATGGACTTTCATCCACCCTTCAGGGGTGGAGCTACTGTACAAACCCCTGTGTCTACATCTCCTCTCCCCGTGTCTTCTCAGTCAGATTCCAATCAGCAACCTGCTTTGGCTGACTTTTCAAAAGGATTAGTAAACAATGTGCCTCAGCCAGACCTTTCCAAGGCAGTATCGCTCTCAATGGGACTGTACATGGGCGAGACAGACGCAAAAGTGATGGGAAATGACCTTGGATTTTCACAGCAGGGCCAAATCGGCATCTCTTCTGGAGAAACGGACTTCAGGCTCCTGGAAGAAAGTATTGCGAGCTTGAACAAGTCCTCGAGCCTGGCCGAGGACGCAAAGGGAGCAATATCTTCTGAGGTGTCGCTGGAGCCGGATTTCCCAGGCATGGCTGGCCGCAATGTCCCTTTAGAGTCAGGAACTGCAGTCCAAAGCCAGGTTGGCTCGAATGGTGGCAACTTGAAGCTATTCTCTGAAGACCAAAGCACCCTGGATATTCTCCAGGATTTAGAATTGCCGCCGGTGTCGCCTGGCAAAGAGCCCAATGGGAGCCCGTGGAGGCTTGACCCATTGCTAGATGACGGTGGCTTGCTGTCCCCTATATCTGCAGATGATTCATTTCTCCTGGAAGGGAATCTCAGTGAAGACTGCAAGCCTCCTATTTTATCTGACACTAAACCTAAAATTAATGACCGCGGTGACCTTTTACCCAGTTCCAAAATGCCAATGCCTCAAGTGAAAACGGAGAAGGAAGACTTCATTGAACTCTGTACTCCTGGGATAAAGCAAGAAAACATGGGCCCAATTTATTGTCAGGCAAACTTTTCTGGGTCTAATCTGCTGGGTACTAAAGTCTCTGCCATATCTATCCATGGTGTCAGTACCTCTGGGGGACAAATGTATCACTATGATTTAAATACTGCATCGCTCTCTCAGCAGCAGGATCAGAAACCAATTTTTAATATCATTCCATCTCTTCCCGCCGGTTCAGAAAATTGGAATAGGTGCCAGGGATCAGGGGATGAGACATTGGCTCCTTTGGGAACGCTCAACCTTTCTGGCAGACCTGCTTTCTCTAATGGCTATTCAAGGTAATTAGTTTTTGTTGCTCTTTATTAAAATACTACAAGTATGTTTAGCACAACTGCATGCGTGCTGGTTTGTTTGTTTGTGGGTTTTTTTTTCATTTTGAAGTCAGTCATCCCTTTTTCATTTGTTACGTATGGGTGGCTGATCAGACATCACTGGTGTGTATTTATTCCATAGTACGGTAGTAGCTTTAACCAGGTACTCAACTACTGGTATTAAAGGGAAGAAAAGAGGAGGGGAGCTGGCATGCTTTAAAAAATAGATAAATGGGTAAAAGTAAAAATTCTAAGATACAACCTAGAGGGAAAATTGTGTACGTGGTAGAAGGCTCTGCACATGAGGCAGTATAGAAGGAAGGCAGCGTAGAAGGAAGTATTTAAGTGTATACAAAAGCTACTTCATTCTGAAGGGTTAGAGGATCAATCACTGTGGGTTTTTGTTTTTTTTTTCTTCCTAGTTTTACTTAAATGCTATGGACAAAAATAACTTGGTTGCTGGGTAAATTTCTAGAATTACATTTAAGCTGAACTAGAGTTTTAGCTTTGCTTGGTATTGCATTTGCATTACATGGACAAGGAGATTCGGAGTAGGAAATAGTCTGCAGTTTGTTTAATAACTGCATTTAAACAGAGAAGAACATTTGCAGTAAGATTTAAACATACCTGGAATTTAGCTCTTAAATAGAACTGCTAGAGGTCTTGCTTATAGGTAGTTTTTTTGAAAGCAGGGTATTTTAGGGGAGCTGGTTAGTACATACTTCAAGTGACTTTGTAGTAGTGTTTCCTACAAGTAATTTGATGGTGCAGATATTCAAGTAAAACACGTTCCCTCTGCCCTTCAGGAGTAAGTGTGATGGTGGCAGCTTTCTCAATGGGGAGCTGTGTACATCTGCTCTCGCAGCTGGGGACAGGTTCTGGTTTCAGTATGAACACCTAGTTGTATATTTGCCTTAGCTGTTCTCTGTTTAACATATACTTGCACAAGCACAGTGTTCGGTCTCGATGGAGGAAGAGACTTTTGCTGTGTTTCTGTGGAGTCTTAGTTAGAAAATGGCTCTTCCATGTCCATATATGTAAAACCAGTGATTGTAGGCTTTTAATGAAGTATCTGCTTTAACTTTCTTTTTTTATTTCCCTGCTGACAATTGATCCCCAGGGCGTTAGCTGCCAGTCCTGGGGCTCTCCCTGCATGTTATGTGCTCCGTTTTCCCACAGTTGGAATGAGGTGTGTGAGGGTTTCTTCTTTGTTTCAGGAAGACAACTTTTAACCTTCTTTCATTCTAGATTTCTTTCATAGTTTTTGATTTTTCTAGTGAGGATGTGGTTTTTTTTTTTTCTTTGAAGCGTTTAAAGCAATTTGTAACGTAAGGAATCCAGAAAGGAAAATTGGAATTTGTGGATAAATTCCGCTTTGATACATAAATATTGAATGTGCCTTATCGTTTATTTCGACAGAGTAGAAATCCTTTGTGCTAACCTTTGGCGTAATCAGTCCAACTTCCATGTTAGTTTGTTTCATGGGGGTTTTTTTGGTGTTTGGTTTTGGTTTTTTTTTTATTTTGCTTTCACTGTATCTTTAAGGGCAGTCATTATAAAATCTGTATCAAAGCAAGAAGGGCTGTTTCTGAGTTGGAGGTGAATTTCAGTGACTGTTTAAGTAAACAGACTCCTTGTAGATAATGGAAACATCGCTTTTGAGAATACTTCTGTAAAGGTCATGCATTGTTACTATTTTACAGATCTATTTAGGTAGAAGCAAGCGTGTTCATAGGTGAATGGTTTACACGCAGATCTTTGTCCAGCTTTGGGGGAATTTCATAAACGCTGATTTTATATATTATGTTTCTGATAGTGTCGTGATGAAAAACCCACTCAAGCTACCGATGTGTACAGAATCCGTCTGATCCTAGAGTAAAAAGGACAGCAGTGCTAGATGTTATCGTTGCTTTTATGAAGCAATATTGAGGCGTGTGTTTGTGTTGGAGCTGAGCAGGCGGCGATAGGCAGGCGTGCTGGGGAGAGCTGGCAGAAGCCCTCGGCGGAGCTCCTGTTGGAGGCGAGGAGCATCCTCGGCATCGCAGGCAGCAGTCGGCCTCCGCCACCGGAGAGTTTTAACAACGTTGTGCTGCAAGTGTTGACGTCCTTGCTTCCTGCAA
The DNA here is from genome assembly GCA_026212715.1 of Elanus axillaris. NCBI lineage: Eukaryota > Metazoa > Chordata > Aves > Accipitriformes > Accipitridae > Elanus > Elanus axillaris. Next base: position 20,589,892 of record JANZLQ010000044.1, on the reverse strand, counting down.
GGTTGTCTTATGTTTTATTGCTTTCTTTTGCCTTAAGAGAATTGATACTTTTTTTTTTTTTTCTTAATTGAAGGTATGCGTAAAGAATTTTGGGGTGGCTCCTAGCTGAGTTTTGCATAAAAATTCATTATTTCTAGCCTTTACGGAACCTGTTCTTACTTCCCAAGGATTTTTACACACTACAACTACTACAAAGTCCAATTTTAAAAACAACATTGTTTGGGTTTTCTCCCCACCCCCCATAAAGTAGAGGCAACTCCATCTTCTTTTTAACATGTTTGAGATACTAATGAACCCTTGGTTTGAAGCAGGAATTCTCTTTCTTCCTGGACCTTGTCGGTAATATTTGGTCTAAGCTGGGTTAGTTTAAGGTGATGCATTGTGGATTTGTTTGTTTAACTTGCAGAAGACTTAACAAAATTGGCATTTGTTTTAGAAACAAAGGAAGGACTATCTTGCCAGGTTCCTGTGGTCTTTTTTTTTTTTTTTTTTTTTTCCCCAGTATTAATTGTGTGATATGAAGGCTGGGATTTTGAGAATTCAGAATTGCTAAACTTCAGTTTCCAATAGGAAATGCTTCTTGGTGTTGGTAGAATCATTTAACTCTTCAGAAAATAATTCTATACTAAATATATGCAAAGAAAAGCTGCAGTTCTGTCCTGGTGTTCAGGTAGTATTTAATCTGTTTTTAATGGAAAGCGTGTAATGTCTCTTTATAGACACACAGTCTTGAATTGATGTCATGTAATTTTTGAGTGATTTTGCTTTTAAGGACAGCACAGTGTGCTGTCTTTAATGAGACAGGTGATAATCAGGACTGAGAAAGCTAATCAATTTTCCTATGAACAGTAGGAGATATTCTGAAGATAACAAGCAAAATACGAACTTCAGAAATCTGTTCGATATGAATGAATCTGCAATAGTCGTTAAATTGCTGTCTGTATCTCAGGGTTGTAGAAGAGTCTGCCAGCGCTTGTGCTGCTGGGCAAAGCTTGGAGCTGCCGCTCAGTGTTTCGGCAGCTAACACTCAGAATCTCCGTGAGCAGCAGCAAAACTCCAGAGACGGGAAGACGGCTTCATTCTGGGGTTGCTTTGGCGAGGTCTCCCGTCTGAGAGAGCGAGCTGCTGACTGGTGGCAGTGGAGTGAACGGAGGAGGAGGTGGGTAGAAAAAGGGGGAGGAAAAAAGTAGGCTGAGACCATTTGCCTCGTATTTTCTTTAGTGGAAGTGAGACAGCATCTGGAAGAAGAGTGAAACAGGCTGAAAGCATTTGGTAAATGCTTCGCTGAAGAATTAGAGGGTTTGATGGTGTCTGATGGGGTATTATTATTCGTGATTTATTACACAAGCACCAGTGAAAACTGTTAAGTTTCGAGGAAATTATTTTAGCAACGCGCGCTCATAGGACTCTTGCGTGGCATATACATTAAATCCATTGCTCAACTTTTTTATTCCTCTGACTTCCTGGAGATGTGGCTTGTTTTGGGGGGAGCGAAGGACGATGAGAAACAACACAGCGATGCAGGGGTTTCTGTGTGCTTTTTCCCTTAGCCTACAGCCAGAATTTACAAGAGCTGGGCCCCACTGGCAGTGTTACGGCTTCTCTTATTACATTTGAAATCATTCCTAGTACTTAAGCTTGTGGGGGATAAGGATCATTAAGGAAGTTTAAGAAAGGGCAAGAGCTGAGAGAAGCCATGGAAGAGGAGGAGAATCTGGAGGGTGGGGGGAAAGTTTTGCTGGTTGGTCGCAATCCAAAGCCTTGCTTCCAGGAGAAGCGCCTTTCTGCCGTCACTCTTTAACTGGGGTTCTTCTTGGACGTGGACATTTACTAGAAGGAAGGGGGGGGAAGTGATCTTTTGCTAGAAATGGTAAAGGTCAGTTGTCCGTTTGTCTTGCCGCATTGTTTCAGCTTGGCTTTTGGCCAAGGCCAGTGGCTTGGCACGGTTGGATGTAGTACTTTAAATGTTGTCTGACTCAGCAGTATGTAATGTATGGTACATATGGAAATACGTGTTTTTTTCATAATTCTATTTTGATACAAAAAACAGACTTGTTATTTGGAGGGAGTGCTCAGGGTTTCAGTAGTCGCATGTTGTGATTTGTCAGCTTAATGTAATACTGTACTTGGGTTTTGAGTCTTGGAAATACATGACAAAAAATCTAATTGTTTTGGCAGAAAGGGATGAATCGGGAATGTCCTGCAGAATGCGCTTTAAGGTGCTATGGAAAGGTAGCTAGATAAATAATAGGTCCTGTAAAATGTAATCCACGTGAGATGTAATTCACTTTTTCAGATTTTAGCTGATCCCTTCAGCTAGCTGATAGCTGAGGAGTTTTTTTCAAGTCCAACCCAAATTGTTAATTTCTGCTATTTTATTTCCCCCTACCATGATCTCTCTTTTAAGCCTAGCTCCAGCTTATAAAACACAAGTTGATTTTTGTTGCCCATTGCGTTTTTTTTAACCCATCTTAAATAATGGTTGAACCCCCTGTACTCTTCTGCTGGCAGTGAAAGCAAAACTATAGTTGAACCAGTTCTACTCACGAATCTTCTCATACATGTGAAATACATGTATTATACAACTCCTCCATCATATATTTACTGTGTTAAAGCTGACTTTTACACAGTGAAAGTTAATTGTCTTGGGGATGCAAATGTCACTTATGTCTTTGCCTGTTACTGCTCGTTCTGGTAATGAACAAGTGGCTAGCTACTCTGTACATACATGTAACTGTAAACTGGATTATTTCTACCTTTTGAAAGGTTACCAAGTCCTCCTCTCTTCCTAGGTCTCCTTTTATAGCCCTCACCTAGCAGGTGGGCTTTAGGGGGCTTCCCTTTATTTTTTTTAAAATGTTGCCTGACTTCAAGTAATGAAAATCACAGAGGAAGAACCTGGCACTGTTGCCTTGAATGTAATGCTTATACCAAAATCGGACTGTTGCTTTGTTACACTTTGCAAAATTAGGTATGTTGTTTCTCTTATTTCTCTTATTTCCACACCAGTTTCAGTCTCCCTGTCCCCGAGTACTGTTCACCAGTGCATATGCGTAACTTAATGGAGTTGCCAAGGCGGATGCTGTTGTTCTAGCAAATCAAAACTCTGCAGTCAGTCTGAAACGTGATGGGAAAGGTAGTGCTCCTACCAGAGTGTCTTTGGGCTCAAGTAAGGGTAGTAAGGATACCTGCACAGCTCTTCACTGCCTCATTCGTAAGGTGTCGTTCCGTGGGAACGGATGCTGTTCTGATGATTTGACTCCTCTAATATGGTGGTTGCAAAAACTTCAGCCATGCTCCTTTATCTTTTCTTTTTTTATTGAGGTACAATATTCAGTCAAGAAAGAAAACTTCTAACTCATTATCCTCTTACCTATTGTAAGCTGGTCATAAAAAGAAGCTAATAGTGGTGCAGTTTTTGTTTTGGCTTTTTTTGTTTGTTTGGTTGGTTGGTTTTTTTAGTAGCCTGCGGCTACTGTGGTCTCTTCAGACTGCTTCTTTTTGGAGCAAATGAGGGATCCAGTGTTGGCACTTCAGTGCAAAATGTCATTTGGAGCCTTTTTCTTAGGACATTTTGTTTAAATCTCTTTACCACTGGCCTGGGAAACACTCGTTCCCACACCACTGGATGTTACAGTCACTGTCTTCTCCACAAGCTTTACAAGAGGAGAGCAAGTACTCAGCACTCAGAAATTTGCCTGGGAGAAATAAACATATGTTTCTCGGTAGTAACTTTTCTCCTCGCAGAACCCTTGCATGTGGAATATTGCAAGAGAGTTCTGTCTCTGTTCGTTTTCTGGGGTAGGTGAAGACTGCCTAAGCCGATTACCCTACCACTGATGTGCTGGTGTAGTATAACGTGTGCATGCTGCAAGTGGTTCCAGTGTCATTACTCTTGTCATAAATAACGTTCCAATAAAACCCGGTTTTCAATCCAAGTTATAAGCAATAGGGAAAGCTTTGTAGAGCTGTAGTTAAAATTATCTTGGGTTTGTGTTATTGAAAAAACTCAAATCACGTCGCCTCTGGCGTACAGAAATGAATTTTAAAATGTGTTCATAAAATGATCGACTTCTGACTGCTTAGAAACACAGGAACAAGTGTGTGTGCAACAAGGTAGTTTCTGGGAAGAATATTTAAGTGCACAGTACACTGCACAACAGACCCTGGGAGCTTGTTATATTAAGCTCTTTTTGGTTTTATAGTCTTTGTCTCCCAGAGTCTGGCAGGATACACAATTTTTAATCTTATATACTGAAGTATTGACGTATTGCATTGTTGCATGTACAGATTATTCACGTTCTCATTACAGTGGTTTTCTGACTGACTCACTATAGTATGATACCCATTTAAAATACAGCCTTTGCTGAAATAACCAAGACACTTGTAGACCAGGAGTTAATCCTGTTCTGAGTGCTGGGTTCTGGAAATACTAGGCAGATACTGTCAGTGGATGGCCTCATCCCCATGGGACAGAAGTGAACCAATACAGCTGGAATAGATGACACGCAAAAAAAGATTATTTCAGCTCATTGTCTTGGCACTGACTTCGCATCAACTAGTTTCAAGTATCTGTAGGAAAAAAATGAAATGCAGAAGTTACAGTTAACTTTGTCCATGTGTGAGGGTGAGAGAAATGGTGACTATTGCTTTGCTGGTCACCTGCAAAGGAATCTTAAGCAGAGGGTAACCTGCACAGAGTGTACTCCATCTGTGTGTTGGAGCACTTAAGTATCGTAGACTTAATTAAAAGGAAACCGAAAGGCTGTGGACGTGCAATTCTCGCTGCCTTTCCGCAGGAGTACAGGAAGGTGCGGGTTGTCCCCCGTGCATAACAGGTCCAGCATCTCGAATTATGGTAGTTACTGGAGGGGTGAGTAATTGTGCTTCTAGAAGCAGTGTGTCGGGTTGGGAAAACAATTGAGTGCAATTATTTTGTCTCTCCTGGAGGCTTTTCTCCTTACCTCATCTTCACTACAAAGAAGGTGTAATGTTGTACGTATGCCTCCTACGTCCTTACCTGACTCAGCTTACGCTAATCTCCACTGTGACGTTTTCTGCTAGAATTATTTTCCTGGCTGAAACAACATCTTCCCGCATGCAAGCTCTGGGCTGTATTGCTTGAAATATAGTAACGATGTGTAGCGTGGCAAAAGCCCATCCCATCTAGTGCTGTGGCCCGCGCCGCTGGACCTGTCTCCTGGCTGTTCGGCGTGTCCCAGAGGTGCATTGGTGAGGTGTAACGCAGCGTCACGAGCTCTTCCTCGGGGAGCGGCACTGCTGGCTAGCACCTGGAGTTCAGTCTTGGAACGCGGATGATGTCGGGTTTTCCTGCCGCTCTTATGCGAGACTTAAGTTTAGAATCCTGGACACGGTGTTACTGATCCAGGATATCATGTAGAGTTTTTGAATAATGGTTCCTTAAATCAATAATCACTACAATTGTGTGGATTTCTGGAGGAAATCTTGCTCTTCAGAAGCCATCTCGACATCTTCTTGTAAAATACATTCCTGTGCCAGCCAAGTGCATTCGTAACATAGTCTCAGTCAATTGGTTGTAATTAAAGCTCCATAGTCACCTGTGGAGCTCCCAGTCCATGTTAAGTTTTCCTAGAAAATTACAGTTCTGATCCAGTTTGAAAATTCATATCCCACAAGCTGCTAGTATTTTGTTGTGGAGATGCAACGTTATATACAACTTCTGCTTTTTTTATCGAAGATCTCAACTATCCTGAGGTCACAAAGGCAAAACTGCTGTTGGGCAAGGATTTCCAAAATAATAATAATGTCTTTCTTGAATTCAGTTCACTGCTACTGTAATTTAGTTAAGAAACTGAGTTCCATATTAGATTTTACAGTAATACATTCTTCAAACTGTTTGTAATAGGTTTGTACAGTTACTGTATGTCAGAAGACAGCTGGAGATCATGATCGTATTTATGCATCATGGTCACACAAGATTTAATATGAAACGTCTGAGCAGCAGGGCACAATTTACTCTTCCGTTGCCTTATTCAGATACTTCATATTTCTGGTTGCTTTCGTTTGTGTAACTAAGTTTTGAGTAAGGAAGTACTGCTCAGGATGCTGGTTTTCTTTTAAAAAAGAAACCGGGTCACAAACGAATAATTCACCCCAAAATACTGTCTGGGAAACTCGCTGTATTGTAAGGTAAGAGCAAATAATTGAATACTGATGAAGTATGTAGTTTATTCAGCTAAGCAAATAATGGACATTGTTTTATAGCTTTGTGGCTTGGTTTTCTTTTTTGTTCATTTCGGTTTTATGTTGGAGGATCTGAGATCTGATGCTTTGATTATCAGCCCCTCAAGAAAAGCGGGAAAAGTCCTGTAATTGTCTTATCTAAAAGATGTGTCGTGGTGGGCTTCTGGCTGTGTCAAGGGCTTCCGTCTTGTCTTGTAGTAGAAACTTGGGGAGTGCGGGGTGGTGTGTTTTGGGGTTTACGTGCCTGTCTCTGAATATTTGAACGCCCGCTGCTTCTGGAAGTACTCGCTGAGACGAGGGGTTCGAAGGTGGATGACCTCTTTGCTCACCGGTAGGCAGTAGCTTGGCTGCGTCTCTCCGCTGGGGCGCGAGGGGGTGTGAAAACGGGGTGCCTGTGGTGGGAAATCCTGTGACATTTTTAGAAAACGCGTTTGCGGTCTTGGATGAGAATCCTCCAGCCGTGATACGACTCCTTTCCAGCTGCCTGCATTGTGCGTGACCGGCGAGGGCTTCGTTCGCTCTCTTCCTTCCCAGCTGGGCGCCGAAGAAGGACGCTGCTGCTGGGGGTACGTGGGTGTCTGGCCTTGCTTTTGGCTTCGGCGCACCTGCGAGTTCTCCGGATCACGCCTTCCCACGCTGCCGTAACCCGCTTTAGAGAGCACAAGTGTGACGTTCTGGGGTTCTTCGTCGGTTTTGTTGCCAGGCTTCAAAGGGCTGCTCCGCTGCGTCCCGGTCTGTCCTGAGCTGGGAGGCTGGTGTCTGTGCAGAGAAGAGCAGCTGATGCGGTTTGTTGTTGTTGTCATCGCTTGGCCAACCTGCTCGCCTGGTGCGTGTGTGTGATCCTCCGTCATGATGTAGTAATAGGGTCTGGTACAGCTTCGGGACAGCTCTGTGGAAGGAGAGCTCTGCCAGGACCGTGCTGCCAGAAGACGTCAGGCGTTGGAGATGACAGTCGCTGCCTGGGAGAGCATCTCCACGGAACAGGAGTCGCACTCGGGGCGTTTGTCACGGTAAATTGAATGTGGCGTGGCACTGGACTTTAATTGTCTGTGTTGGAGCCTGTTTCTGTGCTGCTTTCCTAAGCAGTTTTTAACCACTTTTAATTTATTCACTGACACTTTCAAGAGATGAAGATGCATGGTGTGGCTTTGAAGGAGGTTGAATGTCGAATCGATGCATTGTTGGGGAAGGATTGTGCGATCTGTCGTGTCGCTTAAAAGCGAGACGTGTATGAATACAGTTATAGTGTGCTACTGGAAATAAAATGTGCGGTTTTTCTGTAGCTTTTCATTTGATCAGATGATGTAAATTGGTAACGATATATTTTAAATCAACGCATCTCCATAGGCATGTTATGTATCACTGTATACCCATGTATTTTTTCCTCTCGCTGACTCTTGTTTCTTTCTAAGAGTTTTCTGTTACCTTTCTGAAGCCGTAAGTTACTAAAGGCATCAGCTAAAGGTTTTTAACAAATCAGTGCTGAAAATGCGCATGTGCTGCATGCACACGTGTGGAGGTGTTACGCAAGAATGCAGTTCATAATGTTAACTTAAAGAAAATACGTACTTGCAGACTGTATTGTTTCATGTCCTGATTTCAGTTTGCCTATTAGCTAGCTGTTCTTTTCTCCCTCGTATTTTTTTCCTGGGTTACTTTTGCTGTCAGGTCCTTTGACGGTTTATTTTGCCTGCTGAATTTCTGTTAGTCTTGTGCTATGTGTGAATTGCTCCCAAATTAGTTGCATCGTCCCAGTATGAGGTTGAGGTACTTGTAGATACAATTAGGACTTTTTTTTTTTTTTTTAAGAACTCTGCATCTTGGTTCCCTTAAAACATGGAGTAGATTAGAATATAAGCCAATATAAACTATTTCAGAAAAACAGTCTTATCTGAGAACAGGCATTTTAAAAGGCTTTAAAAATTAGACATCCCGAACTTGGTATCCAGAAGAGTTTTTGAATGCTGGCCATGACTGAAGGAATACAGAATTTCACTTCACAGTTTAATTTGAGTAAGATAATAAGCGTTTATTGAAATGATAGCAGACTGCACGTGAAATGACCAATTTGGATTCTTTCTGAATGCTAGAATTCCTCATAAACAGGTCTTTAATCGGTGGGAAAAACTTTACTAAAAAGGAAGATTAGATCAACAGGCGAGTTGGGTGAAATCGGCCGGCGCGGGTTGCAGCAGCAGGAGGAGCCGGGAGCAGGCGAAGGTGCCCTCTCCTTCGGGCAGGGCGCTGGTTTCTCGGGCAAGGATCAGCGGTTTGTGGAAATCAGGTAGTGCGAGCACCGACTGTGTAAGCTAATAGCTAGAGGAGGGTGGAATACATTGCCAGTTTGTAAGCGCTCACGGTAACGCGAAGGAGGGGATTGGAGGGGCCTTTGGGGGTCCTCAAACCCAGCCCCTTCTGTTGTACCTTTGTAATCAGTGCAACTCACAAACGGGACTGGCGGGTTTTGTGTTGACGAGCGGTGACACAGAACTTGCACCAGACGGAAATCTTCTGCCCCGTATAGGAGCCTTACTTGTACGTAGGCTCTTAAAATTGCCACGGGCTTTAGTACGGTGGCCTTACGGAGAAGCCACGTGGAGGCTGTCGCTGGCTGGCGTGTTGCTGGTGAGGCTGCTGTGAGTAGGTGTTAGGGCCAACGCTCACCAGCGAGGCGCTTGCGTTAAACACAGCCTAAATCAAACTGCAAGCCTGAACGAAAACTGCAAATTCAGAAGTTTCTGGGGTAGATACGCTGTCCTTCTATAACGCAAGTCAAAACCAAATATGGGAAGGTAATTGAATTATGTCATATGTGGGGCTGTACCTCATGTATTCAAAGAGGAACGAGAAGTGGCAAGAACAGATGAGTGCTATTGGGACTTTCTTTTTAAAGATTTAGGGACTTAGACGCTTGACCGACGGTCACGTCCCTGTGCGGTACGCGAAGCGCACCCCTGCCACGGGGACCGGGGCTCAGGGGAGCGACAGCGTTTGTGAAGAAGGGGGGCTGAGGGTAAGGGCCTGAGCTCAAGAAGCAGAAGATAGACGCGTTCTCAGTCGCAAGAGACGGAGTTAAAGACTGTCCTGAGTTATATCTGAAAGCTGGGGGATTGTTTAAAACGAAATTAGCTTCTTTTTAGCCGTTAAGCACCATTAGAAACAGGTTCACCCCTGTGTAGCAGTTTTCTCATGAATGCAAGAAACTGTTCTGTTAGCAAGTTTAAGTTTTAAAGCGTGTTAAGATCTTGATAAGTTAACTCCAAAGAGATATTAGTGAATTATTTTTAGTATACTGTTTTCATTTATTTATTTCAATGATCATCTCTGGTAGATTGCGGAGGAAAACAACTATGATGAGGCTGAAGGGTTGTACCACTTTTTTCTTCATGCTTTAATTCAAGTAAAAGAAATTACTGTGTTTTTCATTCAGCTCAGTAGGATTAGGTTTTAAGAATATGCTAAATTATTGTATTGAAGAGTACCTGCTATGAAAAGAGTGGTTTAAAATAGAATAAAATATAAAGAAAGAAAAAGAAGGTCGTAAGTTATACTTACTTGAAAATACATTAAGCAAGTTTGTTTTCACTACCTGACTCAGATATTTCCAAACAAACATAGATTAAAAGTGAATTTGTAAAAAATGGTAGTATGGGGGTTTTTTTGCCTATTAATTTTACAAATCCCTTTTTGTAATCCTTTTTGGAGGAAAGGGGAGACTTGTAATGCTTTTTGTGTTACTTGCTTTGACCCAATGATACTGTGATAAGCTTAAGGTTTAAAAGGAAAATGAACATTAAATTGTATGCTCTCCCTTTATTATTTGAAGTAGCACAAAGTATAGAGGAGATCCTGTATCACAAATAGTCTCCCTTGGTGCTGCCTATAGACAGGACAGCTGCTACTTCAACACGTATTTCAGAAAAGGCGTTTTCTCTAACCTGTTCTCCTTTCGCAGCCCAGCCCAGGCTTCTTAAAGGTCATTTGGCCACAATGACTGTAGCGGGAAGTAATCTTTCTTCAAAACCTGAGTCCCGGTCTGTCGTAAAGTGCCTTGGTTTCATTTTCATATAGCTTTATGAATTCTGCCTTTCCTGAACACGTATTTCTACTAAGCCCCACATTATCTGCCATTTTCTAAACTGACCAGGAAGCTTTTCCGACACCTTCATTTTTAACAAAACCAATCTGACAAGTTCTGTAATGAATTAGCTTTCCCATAGTTGGAGACAAGTCTGTTCAAATGAAGTGCCGGGTTATTTGCGAGTTACGTGCATGATTTAATAAAAATGAAATTTAGTGCTAAAACTCCTCATGTAAAATGTAAATGTTGTAAAAATCTGAATGCTCAGAGTTCTTTATTTTGAGTAGCAGAGCATTCTTCTTTTATTTAAGTGAGTAGTTAATATTAGGATGCCTGCAAGATTACATTCTTAGTCACACTAGATATTTGACAGCTACTTTCCAACCAGAGCAACTGGTTTGACAAATGAGCTTGGGCCTATTTTATCACTTTAAAGGTTCTTCTTTAAAGACTGTTTTAACACGTTAAAGGTTGGAACATCTGATATTTTATTAAATAACAATCAGGAGGTTGGAATACTGCTAGCAGTCCACTTTTTTTTTTTTTTATGACTTGGTTTGTTCCATCTTGCAGATCAAAACTATATGGTTAAGTTGCACAGCATACCATACCATTGGGGAGGGAGGAAGTGAGTTATGTTTCTATTCCTGGCTGACCCCAGCCTCTAAACCGAGGAAGAGCTTTAAAGGAAATGCAACATTTAGCTCTTTGAATCTTTCCAAGCATTCGTAAGTGCTACCAACTCCGTCTTCCTGTATGCAGCTTTTCAAGACGTGGACATCTTAAAGCTGCTGTCCTAATTTAAAAATTAAACCGAACACATACCTAACAAGGGAAGCCCCTAAAACTTCATGGAAATTGATGGCAGAACTGCAATTCCAAATTTTATCAAAAACATCCAAAACATTCTATTTCAACAATCACAGAGATGTTTCTTTCCCACACTGTTACTCCTGTTGTCTTAAGGGGAATGCGTATTCTTTTGGCCCATTCTTTGTTTAAGAACAAACTTGGGTTCTTTTTTTGGATCAGGGAGTCTCTTTCCAGGTTCTGTATTAAAAAGGATAACGAATGCTACGCCGTTTTTCGTTCGCTGGTATCTTTCCTAATCAAAGCCATTTGTGATGGTTCTGCTTTTGTGAGGATGGCGTAACTCCTTGTCCATGCATTGGAAGTTGAAATGATGACTTTGAAAACGTGGTCTGGACGTTACGGTGCGTGTCCCCACTCTGATAGAAGCCACTGTCACAGGGTGATGTTCTTCCGCGGGATGGGATCAGGTTTTTGGCTTTGGTTTGGCTGTGTATTCAAAAGATCTCTTAGAGTTTTAAAAGCCCTCAAAGATGCAAAAGGTGGTCGGGCGCCACATACGATGACTTGTGACTCTGGAGTATCCCTTCTAAACACACGTAACTTGCTTATGAAATGATGCCTGTTGCTTGGGTGCTAATTGCAGGGTAGATTTTTTTCCAGATTGTGTTTAAATCCCGTAGTTTAGCAACGATGATTCACTATCATATTGTAAGAAACTCTGTAACCAAACAGTGAACTGTGTCAGGATATTTATGGGACTGGGAGGTTAATGGCCTTCCACAGACTGTAGAGGGGTCCACAGACACATCGATTGCTTTGGATTTCTGGGAAGTTTCCATCTGTGCTGCGGATACAGCTGTCTCACCCCAGTGGTGTGTCAGCAGCTGCGTCAAGCTCTCCTTGCTGGAACTGGCATGGCCTCGTTGGGTGCAGCTTGCTTGAGGTGTCCTCAAAGTCTGTGCGTAGTGCAGCAAGGAAAGGTGGGCTTCCAGGCTTGGTTCCGAGTGATGCCATGAGCTGGCTGAAGAGGGTCCAGGTGGGAGAGCTGCGTTGCAGTAGCCGTCACAAGGCTACCGAGGTAGGCACTGTTGATGGAGGGAGCAAGCCAAGCAAGTCCGGCGCAGGCAACTGTAAGAGGGAACTGCATGTAAATGAGACAATTGGCTTAAAAACCACACCACCCCTACCCCCCTCAAAGCCAAAACTTAAAGAAGCGGCACCAACACTGAGGAACCCCTAAACAGCTCAGAGGCTGGCTAACGATATTGTGTGCCAGAACTGTGAAACACTGATAGCTCCAAGTAGCTCAATTTAATTAAAAAAAAAAAAAAAATTAAAAAAATCATCCTTTTAAAACAGGGAAAAGCTTGCCCAAACATGGTGAACAAAGATCCCATAGAAGATGCAAGTTCAACTCTAAATAGGAAATGGAGAGGGATTAAAAAAAGGGGAGTTTGCCACCTGCCTTGCGAAAAGTGCTCGTCCCGGCAGGCAGCTCCCTGAATCCCGCCGGGGTGGGAAGCGAGGGACGGCCGGAGCCCCCGGCTGCGCTGGGCCCCTTCGGCGTGGGCAGGGGGGTCCGTCGGGCCGAGGGACGGCCGGGCAGCGCAGTGCAGGGTTAATGAGCCACGGGGCCTGGGTGGCATTTTCCCAGGAGCCCTGAAGGACCTGCCAGCCGGCAAAGACGGTCTCTCTGACAAACCAGCCGCCGTGACGGGGCTGCCGGCGTGCCTCCCGTTCAAAACACGGCTCCACGGGACCTTGAGCGGTGCGGGTTCGTGAGTCCGACTTCTGCGCTTGGCAAGGTGGTAGGTTGTAAAGCTGTAAGGTCACTGAGCACGTGGGTCCCTTGGGAAAGAGCTGTCCTTGCTCCTGGAAGGAAAACACCACCTCATCCGACGTCCTGGGTTTCTGTGAGGTTGTCAGTGAGCCTGTGGACAGGGGAAATCCAATTGACCTGAATATATTTGAATTTCTTTTTTTTTTTTTTTCTTTTAAGTCTTTGACATGCTTCCTTGCCAGAGGCCATTTAAAAAAGAAAGAAACCAACAAAACCCCCCCAAGTTGTCATGGAACTGGAAGAGTGGTTCTTTTGTGGGCTTGAGAGCTGGTTAGAGAATTGGAAGCAAAGGGTAGGATTCAGTGGTTGCTTTTCAGGATGAGAAGTCGACCGCCTGGTTCCCTGCGGGTCAGTGCTGAGACAGGGGCCTGAAAAGGGAGCGTGCGGAGAGGTTTCTGGGTTAGCTGATCCGAAGCTATTTTGGGTAGCTGAGTGCCAGGCTAGAAAGCTCTCAGAAGGCGCAGTGAGCAGACGGACCAGCCGACGGGGGAGCCTCCATCTACAAAATGTGAGGTTGGGGGTCTGGGGGATATTATCTATACGTGGCTCGTACAGCACGGAGCTCGGAGCTGGCAACTGGGACTCGGGAAGGGGTTCTGGGTTGTCATTGACGGTTTTGGGAAATCCTTAGCTCAGTGTGCAAGAGCAGCCCAAAAGGTAAACGAGGGGGTTTATTACCAGGAGTGGGCTCTGGCTCGTGCTTTGTGAGCCTTGGTGCGCTCGCATCCCCCGCGCTGGAGGGTTGGGTAAGTTTCTGATTTACTACCAGAACTCTTTTGTTGGACGTGTTTGTCTCCGATGCTTAAGAAATCGTCCCCAAATGTCAACAAGCTAAACAGACAAAATGGAGGGGAAAAGTGTTGGCAAAGAGATTGCAACGTACGATAGTGTTAAACGTTAGTGAAATCTGCGGTGGTTGTAGTGACGTCTTCCTGCACGACGGTTTTTTTTTCCCTCATTGTTAATACTGGTGTATTCACGTGTGTGTGTATTCCCCCCACCCGATGTGTTAAATTCCATACTTCGTTTTGTCTTTAAAATTGCAAATAAATCAAAGTAATTATCGGAAGCAGGCTATTCAAACTGCTGCCTAGGGAAACTCCTACATGCTTGAAAGCTATCCTTCACTTGTTTCATATGGTAGTCATAGTTTCAAAGACATCTAAGAAATTAAAATCTTCAATTATAAAGATAGGTTGCTCTGTCATGTATATTATCGTCAGTAATTTTCCCTAGCTGTCCCTATTGTCCCCCCGCACCCCCCCGCCACACACACTCAGATTGCCGTGGCAGCGCTGAAGAACGTTGTTTTGACTCTTGTGCTGCTGCCAGACCCACCATCAAAAGCAGTCAGACCCACAGCTTTGCAAAAATAAAAATTCTTACCACTTACATCGCTGCTTTCTCTCCAACTGCAATGCATTCATAGTAACAGAATAAAGATAATAGAAGTAATACAGATTTTTACAAATCTAACTGTAATATTTAGAAGTATTTTCTACAAATACAGCAGAGCTTGTCATTGGACAGAAATTAGAAATTGACAGTGTTTCAGCCATTCCAATAATTTATTTATGTTTATTTTCTAATAGCAAAGGATAGAGCTCAGCGGTCTTATATTTATAATCATTCTTTCCTAGGGAGGATGGTTATGTTTGTCGTTCCTTTGTTAGCAATGCTTTCTGGTGCTGCTAAACTCCTGGTTTTGAAGATGCGTTACATCTGGTGGGGTTAGCAAGGTGAGAAAATTGGCTGTTGAGAAAGAGCTTGTACTCAAACATTTCCGTGGTAGAGTTGTGTCCGTTCTGGAAAACGGTTTGGTTTGGGTCTGGAGGTGCAGAGTCCGTGCTGTCGGGCAGGCCGACAGCAGCCTGTTGCCATGGGATCCCGGCAGTCATCCTTACCCGGTGCGGATCCGAGAGGACTGGCCGGATCCCTCTTCGAGCATTCTCCTTCTGTGCGGCACCTTGTGTTACTTCTGTATATTTCCCATGACGGTGAATCTGTCGTCGTTTCCCCGGAATTGTAATTTCAGTGAGTAAAGCTGTTCTTGATGCATAAGCAGGGAATGGTGTTGCGAATCTTTTGTGCGTTTTTTCTAACTCTTTCTGAGCCGAAAGAGTCATCGTGCAGATCCTGCAAAGCAGTAGCTGCTTGGACTTACCCTTATACAACATGCAAAAAGTTAAGAGTAATACAAACAAGCGGAAGACTAGACGTTGTGTTGGTAGATGTTGTTGTTGAAATGAGAATTATTAGCTTCTCCAGCTCGTATTTTGAAGAACTCCTCATGCCCGTAAATGCGACCAGGCTGGGAGCAGCTAACGGCACCGTCCTGGCTGGGTGTTGCTTCGCTCCAGTGTGCGTTGCTGTGCTCCCTCGCTCGGTTTCTGGAGCTCGGTCCGGTAGTATTTCCAGATAACTTCAAAAGAAATATTTTTTTGTTTAAGTCTTTGAGCAGTCAGGACCTTACTGTAATGCGTCACAGTTTGTTCACAGAAATGGAAAACCAAAGCTGTGTGACTCCAGGTTGTAGAGCCGTTTCTCAAGGAAGAGCTGGTTTACCTTTCTCGCTGCCCTGGACTAGCTGAGATCCTTCTTCTCGCAGCCCGGTCTCTTGGTCTGTGCGTTTGAATTTCTTTTGACTTGTCCAGCAGTAGGTGTTCGTGTTAGTTTGTCTCCATTATTTTCCATTTTTTACGTTGCTGAGTGAGATGATAGTAAACTGGAGAACATTATTACTTTCTTCTTTCTGCAGGTGTCTGTGTTGTCATCTGCTTCTATTAATACTTTTGTAGCATCACGCTCTCCAAACTGTTACCGTTTGGTGGGGGCTGCTGTAGCTATTGCCATCCTGCATCTCAAAAGTCTGAAATCAAATATTTGGTTATAATATTGTCACACTTGACACATTCACCTTTTATTTTGGATCTCGGAGTCAAGTCTCCGGCAGCACAATGAAGGCAAGATCACTCTCAATGTATACACTACCTTTTGCAGACAGGGGATACTTCATGTACTTCAGTGCTCTTTTTTTTTTTTTTTTTTTTTTTTAAAATCATTCTGGAAGTTATTGACATAAAAATAGTTCATATGAATAAACAAAGATGCAGAAAAATATAAAAACTTACACACGCAGAAGGGTATTGCTGTACCTTGCAGATGCTGGTATATTAGACCTCTTTACTGTTGATGAGTTTAGCCACATTTAAAAGCTAACTACCATCCTCACGGTACTGCTGAGAGAGATAAATGGAAATTGAGATTGGTTGTATCTCCTTTTATGTACTCATGAAAACTAGATGATAAAAATATTTCTAATAAATCCCTTCTTGTACTCGCCTGCAGAAGGTCTTTGAAAACTAAGCAGCGCGTGTTTGCTACAGGGCATGTGTGTTTCTTAAATCTGAATTTGCCTATTGGGAGAAGCACAGAAAATGAGGAAAAAGGCATTGTTAGGCGGTATGAGCCAGGTGTATGTCAGCTAGTATTTTAAAATCAAGACAAAATATAATGATTTATAGGAGGAGGAGAATGGACAGGTGAAATGGAGAAAGAGGGCAAGAGAAAAGGGAGAAGAAGGTAAGTTGGTAACTGGGGGGAGATGGACCCAAAACACGAGTTGTACATGACTTCTGTTCTGCCAGGCGTGCAGGCAGGTGAATCCTCAGTGGGGTGCAGGGAATTCTCAGTGTAGAAGACCGACCTTAAATTTTTAAAAATTACAGTGATCATTAATTTAGAAAGTTAAAGCTATATTGAGCATTCAGACAACATAATTTTTGCATATTCAGCTTCCTCTGTCTCTTATTTATGCATAAATGCAAATAATAAGTAACCAAACAGCCATCTGCTGTATAAGCTCTTCAGATCTGTTACTGCCCTGCATCCCCGGATGCGTTGCTGATCAATCACCCAGCTGCTGCGGGAAGACGGCCCACTCGTGGGATCACCTCCTGGACTTCCACACAGCCGTACGCGCGCAGTGACGATGTCTTCTGCTTCCTCCTCCTCTACTGAGCTTGAACTGAAACTTTTCTGCTCCCTGTACTTCTGGATTTAATCTCTCTCTCTCTGAGCTGGAGCGCATCGAGGCATGCGGCTTGACCTCTTCCTCTAGTCCTGACACCTTTGTTACCTCTATCTTTTTGTCTTCTTACATGCAACCTTTTGCTAGTCCAAATTTCAGCTTTCTGCAGGCCAATTGGTCTAGATTGCTTACTTATCAAACGCAATAGCACAATTTCTAGGTTTGCAGTTGACAGGATGGGCATGTTGGAATTCGCCCGATGAAGCATTTTGGCCAATGAAAACTCCTTTGGTCCCATCCGACTTGCGTTTTTTTTCTGTTATATCACCAGCTGGCAATTACTGAAACTATATGCAAATATATTTTAAATTTTTCAAAATGAAACTTACATTTAATTAGATTAGAAGGTACATATAGAAGGGTGATATTTGATACGTAATGTTATTTAGAGAAGTAACATGCCGTTTTTTTCTCCTTGTAGACATGCAAATGTAAGACAAATATTTTGAGTCACGAGTTTGAAGTCTGTTGATCAGTCCCAGCATGTGGGACAAGGATTAGTGTATCTTGTTGTGAAAGATAGTTTAGAAGAAAGTCTTTTTCTTCAACCAGCTACCATTTTTGTAACTGTCCATCTAAAGCAAGAGGAGATCCAAGCCTACGTATATCACCTGTCAGCTACTTATCACCTCTTAACCAAGGCAGAGCTTCTGGCTGTAATCACGGGAGTGGGATTAGTGCGTGCTGACTGACATCAAATGCAGATGCGAGTTCAACACGGCAGCACCTGCTGCTCTGTAAATGAGTAACAGAGTAAGGATCAAACATCTTCTCCCTACCTCTTCACACCTATGATGCCTTTTAGGCTTATTAACAGAATATCCATACATGAGTAATATTTTTTTGAGTCTGTGTTGGTTTTACACAGTGGCCTTCAGTTTGGCTTAGAGATGCGGGGATGGGGTTGCTGCCGTACAGCAGTCCGTGCTGTTGGTCACCACGGACCGGCTGGCAGGCAGTCCCCGGGACACTTCCACGGCTGCTCTTCCCAAAAGAGTCCTTGGGCCATGTTTGAGCAGCAGCCGCTGCCCCAGTGCCTACAGCCCCCCGAGCTGCTTGGAAGAGCCTTGAACCGCTGCACGTACCGTCCAGCGAAGCCGTACCTGGGCAACAGAGCTGCGACTCCGAAACCTCGTGTTCGGTAAAGCTGCCGTGAAAGCATTGTGTGTATGGTCAGTTTTACTTGCCTTTCAGCATTTGGGGTACTCGCAAGCGCCCATCAGCAGGTTTTTTTTTTCTCTTGAATCACAACTTAGGCCTAAATAACTGAGAATTCTTAGGAGGAATTTAGTGTCTGTGACATGTATCTTCTTCAGTTTTGCACATCCTTCGTACTTGTTTGAGGAGCACAGAGCCCTGAAAGCTGGAGTTTTAAAGGAGGGACATGGACGTAGCAGCATTGTTTCTCTTTTAATTATACGGTTCTTTCCTACATCTAAATGTGTTTGCCTTGTTTGATACATAAGGGCTTTAATTTTACATTAAGTTATTTTAGTCGTCTTTTTTAAAAAAAGAAAACAACAAACTGTACTGATTCAGAAGTGACTGTAGTAGCCATCGGTGAATATTTTTATCGTTGTCTGCTTTGTTCTTCCGCTCTGAACAGAAAACTTAGTTCTGTTTTGGATTCATGGATCCACTCTCAATAGTTATCAGTGGTTAGACAACAAGTAAACAACTTACTGTAAATGGGCTGCGTGCCAGCTGGCCTCCAGCTATCCTGCAACTTGTGACTTGCATTCAGGCTCAGAAGAATGCCTTTTTACTTGGTCATTTCCTTTCCTTTCAAATACAAAAATTAAAACTTTTTCCCCTCCAATTAAATAGCTTTCCTGGCCTAAATATTAAAATTAAGGAAAGATAGAGCCACTCAGATATTGGGTCTTACGCATTTTGGAAGGAAGCTTTTGACCTTTGCTTAGAAGCCTTCAAGAAACGCTTTTGCAAATGCTGGGCTGAGAAATGGCTGTTGTTGAAATTTTTCTTTTTTTTTAATTATGGAGTAGTTTTACACTAATTTTTCTTTTCCCTAGCTGAGACGTTCATTGTTTGCGAAAACTACGCGTGCCCCAGCGGGAGGCACTCGGGGCACATACGGAGCCTCGGCTATCCCTCTGCGGCGGGCGGATGCTGGGGGAGTCATGGCCCCGCTGGCACTTGGCCACTGGTGCCCAGCTCCTGGGCGCTAATGAGGTGGGGGATGAGGACTCAAAAGGTTAAATGAAGCACTGTAGGTACCAAGACACATCTGGCCAGAGTAACCTGGCATTTTGCACCTGAGTGGCTAGATTTCTTCCAGTATTTGAGTGATGTATGTAATGCTAAGTTAAATACGTTTACGCTGTAAGCTGGAGAATAATTAGACTGAATGAACGCCTGTAATTGATCTTTTTGCCTGTGTAATTATGCTAAGGATCTGCCAGGAAACTTGCTTCCTTTCCCGCGTCCCGTCCCCCCCCAGATATGCTCACATACTCCAAAACAAAATACTTACACTAGGAAAGCTTCAGCACGTGGATTGAGGCTCATGGTAGTGGTTCCCTTCTTTGAAGAGAGAAGGATTTTTTCAAAGGCACCAACACAATGTGGACGTTATTCATTCCAGCTCATGAATTCGTCAGTCTGAGATAAATGTATGGACAGGTTATTTTGGTGGCATCCTTTCACCCAGTGTTGCATACACCAAGGAATTATGACTGTTTGGATGCTAAAGTAAGTCCGCTTTTACAGGGAACTTTACAGTAATTGTTTCTTAAACAGCAGTCTTAGATATAATCTGTTTCCTTGGCCTTTAGTTTGAGGTCAAAAAGAAATCAGAGGATGCCTTGGCAGTACGATAGAAACAGCAACACGGGTATTCTTGTGGTTAATTTACTTATTCTATAGAACCCTATTTCCAACTTAATTTTTTCGCTTTCTGTGATCTGCATAGGTGTATACCTCTTTAAAAAATGACTGTCTTCATCCAAGTAATGCTGGCTTGTAATAGCAGTTGCACTTCTGGCAACTACTGGGCTTGTTTTGCCCTCTTGGGGGTAACGGAGCTGAGGGCGAACACAGGCAGCTGTGCTTGTATGCAGTGACAATGGGGGGGGCCAAAATTCTGGATATTAACAAACGGGTGCATTTTCTGAGCTTCTTGCAAGGCTTTGGAAAGTCTAAGGAAAAGACCCAACGTTCAGTATCCTGGAAAATAAAAATAGCAGAGATTTTTAGAAGAGTGAAGATTGATTATAGGAGCCGCCTTCTTTTCCAGTTACCTCAAATAAATGTGAAGTAAAATGCTTGTTTTAGGCGAGAAGGGTGTGAGGAAGCTCTCCTTTAAACTTGTGTGTGAAAACTTTCTTTTCATATTGTAATTCAGGACTGAATTTAAAGGCTGCTTTTGAAAGCAATAGTCCTCAGTAGAAACTGGTTTTGAGTATTCTGGATGGTTTTCTTCATTATGAGTTTTCCATTTTAACACTTCAACACTTTAAAGTATATCCAGTCCATTTCCTGTCTCCACAATCAAGTTAAGATTACTTAGTGGTTTCTCTGGTCTTCTCAAGGCCTTGGTTTGTGTAAATGACAGTCCCTGTAATGTTTATAAAACTATGCTTTTTGCTTGGTGGCTTTATTAAAAAGTGCTGAACAGAAGAAGTCAGTCTGAAAGGAATGAATTCTGTTATTTCTGACTTCACAGCGCTCTCGAGTGACTGTCAGCTGGGGTACAGAAGTTACTGGTGGTGCAGTAGGAGAGCAGTAAAGATTGGTTTATTCCATGTCTTTAGAGGTTTTAGGGGAAGCAAGCTAAAGATGAGCACACACATTACTGGGTGCAGTTAAGGCTGTAATTAGTCCTCTGCCAGGCTCTGCAATATGTAATCTCTGAAGGGCTTCAGGCATCTGAATGTATTATATTCCCATAATACACAGAGCGTGGAAAATACCTGCACGTATATCTCGGGTGTGTGCACGTGTACACAGCCACACGTACGTGCCCTCAAGTCTGGTCCTTAACCGCTTGAGGTCGGTTAACAACGTGCTCCGTCGGTCTGGAGCTGGAATTTCTCGCACGGTGTTAGCAGCGAGCTGTGGAATTTGTGTCCTCCTTCATCGCAGTCCTTAAAATATTTTAAGTTTTTCTTTTAAAGCTTAAGACCACTGCCAGTGCCGTGGTTTGAGGCTCAGCTTAATCATGAGATGCTGAAAATGCCGCTTTACTTTTTTAACCCTTCAGTGCCTACGTTTTTCAGCTCTACAGAAAAAAAAAAAGAGAGATTCTCGTAGTTGTAAGCCCTTAAGCGAAGCTAGAGGAAAAGTGCCAGATGCTGCAAGACTTGTGATTAAAATTGCAAGAATAAGCAATACAGGGAAACACTTATCATTCTCTCCTTGAAAGGGCTGGCCTGCTTATCTCCAGTTCTTGGCCTCACTCAAGCCATCTACAACTAAGATGAAAAACTACAGACCTTTGGCTCTGTTTGTTATTTCTTTATAGATTGTTGCAGTGGAAAAATGGTTTAGGTTGTGACTGTTCCAGGCTTTTTGAAACACCACGGCTTCCAAAATACAAAGAAGTAGCATAAATAATGGAAGTTGGTGGGTTTGTTATTTTAGTCTTATCAGTTAGAGACAATTATTGTATCTCTCGTGGTGCTTGTTTTGGTTTTCTTCTGGAACTGGGGAGTTCTCAGTCTCTATAGGTTTAGAAGCCACTGGGAAGTGACAGTAGGTCAACACCTTGGAGAACCAATTCTTACGTCTTGAAGAACAGAATAGGGGTTAACAGGAAGATCTGTGTTACAGGTAGGAAAAACTATGTATAAGGATTATGCATTCAGCATCAGAAATAAGAAAATACAAAACTTAAGAAAATAATTTCTTCATATCAATTAGAGTAGAATTTATATCCGGGCCTTGGTTAATTGCATCTAAATTAAGGTGTGCTGAGGTGTCAATTTTAAGAGCATAATTATCCAAAGTTCAGTTTTCTACATTAGGTAGTGGGGGTGAGAAACAGGTTTGCATTATTCTTTGCTGTTTAGTATTTCTCTGTATTGACCAGGTAAATGTTCGTTGGAGCAATGCTTAGGAAATCAGTAAATCCTTCGGTTCTTCAAGTGCGGTGAAATTAATTTGGACTGTAAATCTGACTAAAAATTTAAACTTTTTGATTTTTTTTTTTTCTTGGGATGTGTTAGTTCTTAGTTACTTTTATTTTTCATTTTCTGTGGTGGTGGTGGTTTATTCGTTGATATGACACAGTTATATTTTAAACATCAGTCACTTGAGACACTGAAACATTTAAGAGGGTGTCCATTTTTGCATGGTTCAGATACTACTTTCAACACTTAAAATCTGGTTTGTCTCTCTCGGCTAGATCCTGTTATTATATTGTTACGAGTATATTAGATTGAGGAAACTTCCCTAGGCAAGGTGAAAACTAAAACCACTGCCTGTGCAGTGAGATGACTCCATAAAAACAAAAAGCTCCTTTTCTCCTGGGAAGGGCCAGCATAGCAGAGATTCACAACACCTCGTTGTGTAACGACAGTGGAACTGCATGTACAATCATAAACTTGTGCAAAGGGAATCCCTCTTTAAACATGGGCTTAACCACAGGCTTTAAGAAGAGCTTACTGAAACAAAAGAGTTAAGTGTGCAATCAATGTTCAGTTTGTTCCTATTAGCAAACTTTGTTTGTCAGTTTGACCTTTGTTTAATGTTTCTCAGATGAAACATGTAAGTGACATAACAGAAATGTTGGGCTTGGTCATTACTTCAAAGACCGTATAGTCCAACAAATTTTAGTACAAAAAAAATTTTAGTGGAAAAAAAATGCAAGTCTTTGATCATACAGTTATTTATTTCACCTTAAAAATAGTCCTGCAGTGATTACATGTTATCAGGGGCTATGGAGAACCTGGATTGGGAGGGAGCCGTGCTCTGGAGGAACCAGGCTGATCCCGGCTGCCCTCTGGTTTTGGAACTCTGTTTTTGTTGACATGTCTGGAAGCTTATGCCCTGCTTGGGTCTCAACCTCTGTTAAAAATAAGCGAAGATTAACCACTTTCCTGTTTCATAAAGATGTTTTGTTATTGAATTAATTTCTCTGAAGCTCCGTGAATCTGAGAAATGTTTTACAAGGGTAAAAAAGCTTTTGTATGAGAGAGAATCTCATACAACGTTGAAGTTTGCTGAACCATTTGATCAATGTCTTTTGAAGATGCATAACAGTACAAGTTATTGTTACTGCAATACAAGAAGTGCTTATTTAAAATCAGAATGTTGTGTTTTAGAGAAGTGCCATAATGTGCTTTTTATGGGGAAAACCAAGACTTTCTGAATGTCAGCATCTCTTCTCTGTTAAACACCCTCTGTGTGTTTAAGTATCAGTTATGGACTTGACTTGCAAACCAAAGCCAGACCCCACATCTGATGCTGAGGGGCAGGAGGAGGTGCGGGTGTTCTCCTGACCATTGCACAAGGGTCTCGATGCGTCTCTTTATCTAAGAACTAAGAAGGGCATCAGCATATACTGAAGAGCACTGCCCGCTGCCAGAGCAGGAAACGTTTGCGTGTCCATTGACTTCATCTTAGAAGGTGTGTTCAACGGCCTAAAACTGTAACAGTACATTATTTGGAGTAAAAAGCTTGTTCCTGCGTGTACGATTGTCTGCACTTCTATGGGGTCCGCACCGTGGGAATTTGAATGCTGGTTTGTTTTGGTTTTGTAGTACTCGCTACTGAAAAACCTGATTGTAAAGCTAGGACTTCTGTAAATGAAAGCTGTACCGTAACGGGGTCTTCTCAATAATATCTGACTGAAATTAAACCCCACCCACCCCCTTGCTTTATGTAAATATTTTTAAAAGGTAGATTTGACTGTTCGTCTGACAGGTAACAGAAATGTTTGAAGGACTTGGCAGATGAACCTTCATTTTTTTCGTCCCCTATCCTGTGTCTTTGACTTTGCCAGATTTTCGTCTCTTGTATGCTCTTCTCAGGTTCTTATAGCACCTTCTGCGCTTTGAACCCCTTCCTAGCTGCAGCTCAAAAAGCAGTATTTTTGTATTGTTTGGTTTCATGAAAAATATGATGAAATTCCTGTTTTATCAGTAGCCTTTATAATTATACTTCCATAAGGAAGTAAGGATCTAGTGGTTAATAAATAGACTGAATAAAAGCTGATTTAAACACCTGTTTTTTCAGATGGTGGTAAGTAGAATGCTCTCTAGTGTCTTCTAAAATTACCATGCAGTGAATTCTGCCGTATATTTCAGTAGCAAGAAGCTTTCCATCTTTCCATAAGGAATACTATAACTCTTTTACTGGAACAGACTTTGTAAACTAAACAGCAGTGACTTAAAAACTTCTTGCAGATGCGAATGCAGTATATACTACATTAAGTAAATCTTGAACCATGAGCATAGGTAAAATTTTCTGTTTGAGATATCATGATCTATTCTACTAGCAAGTCTGCGTGACCAAATTGTTAGTGAAAGATACTGAAAGATAATGATAGATAGTGATGGGTTGTGAAAGATTTGTAACAGCCATCAGGACCTTTGTAAGAGTGCATCTAGTTGTAACGAACACCGAAAATCAGGAGAAGAAAACATAGTTTCCCGCCAGGAAAGTTTTTAATACTTTTCTGAAAGAATGTTGGAGTTCCCGCTGTTTAAAATTTGAAGTAAATGCGCAATATGCCGGGCAGTCCTTAAGGCACACAGGGTGCTCTCGGGGAGAAGAGGTGGTGAGGAGATGGGTGCGTACAGACTCTAGGATTATCTGACTAGTCACCTTCGTGATAGTTACGGGAGAGAGGTAAACAGCCTGTTAATGAAGTTTACAGATGGAGTTTAAATTGGGAGGGGTTCCCAGTGCTGCTCAGGAAGAGAAAATATACAAAGAGGCAGAGATGAACAATGTGGCCAGGAAACCCTGTGAGGTTCAGCGAGGAAGGAATAGAGCTTCCTTCATCTGACAGGGAGGGGTAGAGGAAGAGGACAGAGGGAAGTGGGTAAAATACATGAGAAATGCAGCAGAGAAAAAGAAGGCAAGACCGAAAAGTATCGGGGGAGCGGAACGAGACAAGAAGTGCAACGAGAGGGATGTGATGAAACATCTTGATAGTCTTGAGTGTGCGACACGGATGCCAAATGGAAATAAAAGCAGATAATAACCTACTCCGTATGCATGGTATAGCAGAAATTGTATCTGTAATTGCTTAACAGTGTTGACAAAAGTAATTATAGCAGTCTACTAGGTAATTCAATAAAGGCGACTTAAAAGTGCCATGAAAATTACATACAATATCTATACACATCTTACAGGTCTGTGGTACTACTTGTTGCTTGTGCTTATGGAAAAATTAAACAAGTTTAGGTAGCTGATGTTGTGTCAATAAACAAACTTACTACATGCTCTTCTTCCTGTTCCTATGCGGGGAAGAGTGGTTTCATACATGTTCTTTGCATCGAATGTGTCCGAGGCCAGATGAAATGAAACAATTTTTTGTTCTTAAGAGTGTTAAAAGCGTTTGTAGGGCTCTGGAGAATACCTTTTAGGCAAGTTTGCTTGGCTTTAAGCTATGTCGTGTACACACAGCCGGGTCTGGATATGAAGGGTACAATGCACCAAAACCTGAATGTAAAACAGGACAGAAAACCTTTTGGTAGCATTCGGAGTGGGAGGTCTTGGCCTTTCCCTTGGGGAACTTCGCGGCATGCTATCACGGTGTTTTGCCCCTTTCAGCAACTTTCGGATTTTTAAGTCACCGAGAATTTTGCATTTGTTCCTTATCTTTCCTGCAAGAATTACTGTTCCGTCTCTAACGTGGTAAAAAAGAATCTTTACCCTTTCGAGTAAAGTTACTGCTCATGACTACCTGGGGAACATAATCCACATGCGTCGGGAGGAGCACCTTAGGCAATTCTTGATATACTAAGTTGGCGCTGAACCTCAATTCTGGCCTTTAGTACTGAGAAGAACATCTTTCAGTCATCCTCCTCTGTGACTAAGATCTCAAAATCATCAGAAGTATTTTTGTCTTCAGCAAAGTACCCAAGACATGATGGTTTTATTGGTTTTTTGTTTGTTTGTCATGCTCTTGGAAGTTGTTACGAGAGCTGATTCCCTCCTCGCTAGATGATCGTAACAAAGCCCGGTCTCCCTTCGCGCTGCATTTCTCTTATTAAAGATAGCTCCAAGTTTTTCCTCTGCTTGTTTCTTTAGCTGCTGATCGGTTTTCTGGAAGGAAGGGGACATAACACTGAATTTCCCTCACAGGGCATCAAAACCTACTGAAAACATACCTGCTGTCTGACATTGGGGTAAAGTGGAGTGGAAGAAAATGAGTCAAGTAAACACACTGAAAATAAGAGGAGTGAACATTCACTAAAAATTTCTGTTAAATGCAATGCATCTGTATAACAAGTTCACTTCTGATCACATCCATGCGAAACACACCTATGTTTTAAAAACATAAACTGATAGTATTTATGGGCTTCTCTTACCCTGACTAGAAGTCTACCTTCAGTACTGAAACAGTAACTTTGAGGGCTTAAATTTTCTCATTTTCAGTTTTCGATTGAGTGTTGGCTGAAGTGAATTAACAGTATGCACACTGACATTCTGATATTTCAGGAGTATATTTCTGTTATATCTGTTAAAAATACAGTACTCATTCACTGATTGATTTATTTTGGAGGGGAAAATGTTTGCTTCTCCTTCCCACCTTTATGTTAAAGGGGGGAGGAGGATATGTCAGAACCTCTTCAGTAATTCTGAAGTTAATAGTGTTACAGGTACTTGGTAATACAACAGAAATTTTTTTAATTGTGATGTAGGTTTTGGGGTTTTTAGCTATCTCTGCTAAAAGTAGATGTCATTTAAGGAGAGAAGTTTTCTTGCTTAAGAATCTTGTTTAAACTCTGCTTTGGCCCCTTTCTTTTTGGTTCACTGGTGTTTTTTGAGCTTCTGGACTCCTGTTCAAAGTTTAAAGAACAATAACTAGTCAAATGTAAAATAATGTCAATTGAACCAACCTATGACTCAACAGTCAACCAAGTCATCCTGGATCTGCATCAACTGGACTGAGGCCAAAACCTAAAATTGGCACGCATCCCCGTCCCTCTTCTCCATATATTTCCACTGAAGCAGAGCCCAGAATGCAACACGTTGGTTAATACTCCATAATAAACTGCTCCGCATGTACATGTATTATTTTCATTGACAAAAAAGTGTGAAAGCCTGTGCCAAGGGTAAAGACATGTTGTGCGAGGCTTCATACAGACCGGAAAGGAGATGGATGTTGTGCACTGAAGAATTTACCATCTTGACTTCTTTTAGTATCAGTTCCACTTTTAAACAGAGCTTCCTTGAAGGTCTGTAGAAGGAATTAAGGAAGAAACATTCCTTTCTGCTTCTCTTGCCCTGTTGCCATCTTTCGCTCCTCCTCTTCCTCTTCCTTCTCCTCAGAGTTAAGGTTTTATTTCTGCTTTCTTATTTGTGTTTATTGATTTGTATTTCTTTTAATTGTTACTTTTTTCAGCAAAGCAGAAAATAGTTTCTCAGTGCTAATAAAAGCACAAACCGTGTTGAATAAGTCTGTGTGTACACATTGATACAAATCAGTGTCTGGATTACTGTTAAAGGGCAGCAGCAGAGTCTTGATTTCTTTTTTTTTTTTTCCAAAATAGCAGAAAGGAACTTTCTAATTACCAGTCTAAATTTATTTATAGCTTTATGACTCAGTTTGACTATGCAAGTATTATCCTGCAGCTTTTAAAATACTATTCTGTGACTGTTGCAGTTTTAGTTTAATCTTTTACTGCGTTTCTTACAGTACCATTAATATTTTTCTATGTACATTAGAGTCAGCTTTCCAGATGTATCTTGCCTTCTTTCCTAGCAGCATCATTTTGGCAGCCTGTGACTGCAGTAATGTGATTGACACAAGCATTCACGTTAAGAAGACCAGAGCAACATACATAGCTCATGCTAAGGTCATTAATGGAACAAATCCTGTTTAATATTTTGAGTTCAGTTCCTCTGGTACCACATTAATAAGGTTGTTGTACTAAGGAATAAAATACTTTTACAATACAGGCAGACTGTATAGAATAAGCCAAAGTGCTGTGACTGATCTAAGCTCGGGGTCCGTTCTAATAACAACAGACTATCTCTGTGCAAGAGTTGTGCTGTCTTGTTGAATTTGGTGTGCTAGCAAATGAAATGAATATGTTAAAGGACCTATGTTAAGCTAATAAATTTTTGGTGGGTACACTGGCTCTTGGTTAGTTTGCAAGGTTCAGAAAACTAAGAAACCGCTTCCAAGGAAATGTGGCACAGGTAAAACATACCTCTGTAGCTGCTGAGATTGCAGACGGTGCATGCTGCATTCAGAGACCGAGTGAACTAGGAACGTTTTCATGTATTGTGTTTAAAATGAAAAAAAAACCCAAAAACAATTTACTAATCTAATTCTGATCCGATTTTTGAGCTTTCTTCTACTGAGCGCATATTAGTCTTGCAGCCTTCCTAATTAGGGTTTCTTTTTGCAAAGACACCTGCTTGCTCCTTAGTTCGTAATTGCAGAGTGCATATGTATGCATATAAAGCTGGATGTATCTGCAAGATTGAGTTCTCGAAAGTCAAGTTTTTAGATGATCCACAACCTGTCTGTAAATACAGGTAGATAAATGCGTATTTTGTTATCCAGCAAAGCTTAAAGAATTAGGATGGCCCAGGATGATTTGATTCTGTATTTTTATGTAAAGTTTTTATTTAAGTATAAAGGTACTGGCTTCTGTCTTACTCTTTTTTTTTTGTTTTGTTGCCTCTTTATTTACGGAAGCAAGGGTGCACAATGAAACTTAAAAAAACCAACCAAACAAAAAGCCTTTGGAAAAACATGCATAAATTAATTCATCTAGAAATTAAGTCCTACCCTTGAAGGTAAGACTTTTTGGCTGCTTTACTGGAGCACTGTAATAAATATAAAAGTTTAGAACATATAATTTAATTATCATATTCTGGTCATAAATACTTCAGGGCTGTAGTACATTTGAAATCCCAAGAGCTCTAGCTAAGGTTGCAGCTGCAACATCAATTACCATTTATCCATTCCAAGAAAGCTTTGCCTGTGCCCTTGAAACCTTTACGTTCTGGAGAGAATCCAAAAGGGAAAAAAAAAAAAAGTCGCGTCGCTCGCTTGCGTTAGTGTTTCTTTCTCACTCCTGTGCGAGCTCTAAAATGGTAGCGGACGCCATTTCGGAGCGGGGAGAAGGGGTGTCTTTGGTGCCAGTGGCTCTGGAGCTGCCGGAGGCTCCTCGGAGCCGGCCCGGCGCTGGCGTGTTCGTTAAAGAGAACGCCGAGTCACCTGCGGTAGGACACTCGTCCTCAGGTTTTGGAATAAATATTGTGCAGTCTTGGAGAGATGAAAGGGCCCGATGCCCACAGGGAACCCGCGCTATTTAATATGGTGGGTTTACTTCCCTTGCGCTACAGCGGGAATCGCTCCAAACTGTTATTCTGTTAACACGCTATTTGTATTTGCCACGCTCTCAGGGTTTATTTTTGTTTACTAGAGTATAATTTATGAGAAACGAAACAACAGTGCCTCGAACGGTAGTCCCCGCTGCCTCTGCCTAGCAGTAGAGCGACGACACAAGCTCCCTGTGAAGCCTGACCTTAACAACACGTGTTCGTCACTCGGGCTCTCCTAAACACTCGTAATTACTATTCCCGCTTCTCCAGGGCGGCAGATCCTGCCAGCCGGCCGGCGGTGTTGGGGGGTGTGAGCAGCGTTCCCGTGTCGGGGTCCGCGTGTCCCTTCTCCGGCGGCCGCGGCCTGCGGCGATGCCCGGGATGCCGCCGCTCCTGCGAGCGGCCAGGAGAGCGCCTGGTGTGGAGGGGTGGGCTTGGGACGGTCCTGGGAGGAGGCAGGAATTCCTGCACGGTCAAAGCTTCTATCTGCGGGGTTTTCTAATTCAGTACTATTTCTTCATACGCTGACGGAGAGCAGAGCTTAGGTTTGCAGTTCAGGTTCTTCCCAAGACCTCTGGACTGTACAGGGATCAAAACCTCGCCGGCACCGAGGTTTGACTGGTTCTGTACGAAAACGCTTGCGGGAAAGGTGTTCGTTCCAGTTTATTTTGTTTGCCAACGGTAAGTGTATTTTTGTACATAAAATCTTTCATAACAGATAGGTGTAAAGCCTTTTCTTGATGTGAACTGAAGTCACTTTTTTGTGCTGAACTCAGCCTGGATACTTTGGTCAATGTCCTTGTTATGATGTACCTGAGGTCTTGGAAACATAAGCAAAAATGTTTATGGTATTTGAGGTGACTTTATACACAACAATGAATCCTACAGTCTGCTTTAGTTGTATTAAAGGGACGGTAAGTGTATGCTGCTCTGCAGATAGAGAGGTTAGTTATGAGACCTTGGAGCTTTAGGTATGTCTCATATTTTAAATATTCCTGTGAATTAGAATCCCAGTACTTCATTGTAAGTTAGAGATAAAATTTATCCTCATGTAGAGACAATGTCAGAAGGAGGCATGATGGTTACCTGCCCATCTGATGGTAAAATAACATGTTTCTCTGCCATCCAGTTTCAGTATCCAGCAGTGAAGCACATGTGGCCACAGCCTTTCTGGGTGACCTATTCCTGATGTTGGTGTTATCTTGGTCGTGTTACAGGCATGTGCGCAAAACCAGACCGTTAGTTCAAAATCTGTTTTCCTGGTTTATCAAGTCACGATATGACATTTATCTGGGTGCGTGATAAAGGAAATGGTGTTAATCGTCTTGGCTTTCAGAGGGGCTATAAACCAGTAATACTGATGGCTTTTATGCACAGGCTTTGGCTTAAATACTGTAATCTGTAGTAGATTTTCAATTTACTGTGGCATCACTGGGGACATGCTTGTAATCAAGAACAGCGCTTTTACCAAAGCAGTTCAGTCCTCTGCTTTAAGTACAAACCGGGAAAGAAAACTTTCGTACAGGACCTAGCTATTCTTAAGTTATTTGGAGGGCTTGTTTGTTTGCTTGTTTGTTTGTTTTGTGGGTTTGTGGGTGTTTTGGACTTTCAGGCAGTCAGCAAGAATGTTTGAGTCGTCACCCCGAGAACCTTTGACTTTGGGGAAATGGAGGTGTGTTTAATGCCCGCTGACAACAGTTGAGCTGCGTGCGCCCTCGGCAGCGGCTGGACAAACCAAGGACCGTGTGTGTATCTGCACAGAGTTTGTAGGCAGCCCGGGAGGAAAACTTTGGTTCCTACCAGCTCGTACCCGTTTTCAGTCTCTTTAAATTTCATTGAGTACGTTACAAGAGACAGAAGAGACCGATGTAACCAGTGGTTCAGGTTCTCAGCAAAATGCATTTTTGACATTATTTTCAATTGGCAAATATACTTCTATTTTAATACTGTAATGAAAAGTATAGTGTCAGTAACATTGTTTTAAAATTTTTTCCTGCTTGAACTGGAAACTACTTTCTTGCCTAAGAGAGTATAAAAAATAATCAGTAGTTTCTCTATTTAATGAAGAAATAAGCAAGCAATTAAAAAAATGTAATCAGTTGGTGTATGCAGCTGAGTGTTTACATTGTTCACGTGGCCGGAAGATAAGAATGAGGCCCAGATGGCAATGACATTGAAAATCGTTTCTTTACTGTTAGTTTGGTGGTGCTACTTAAGCAGATAAGTAACTCGTTTTTTAAGAATATGTTAGTTCAATACTAAGGTGACTTACGCTGGATAACCAAGACTTAGGGTGTGCAATATTTTGTGGTCTGTATTATGCAAAGCGAATGCAATTCATATTTGTGAGGCAATAGATTAGAGGTAGGAGCAAAATGAATAGTCTTTTTACCCTGCTTTAAACTTAAATAAAGTCAAATTTTGAGCTGTTTCTTCCCACCCTAGGCATATTGCATCCATTTCTTTCCTTGGAGTTAGTAGTTGGACATGAATAGCATTTTCCGAGAGGTTTTTAGGAGCCAGTTGCAAGTGTTACGGTTTTGTAATTTATAATAGCACCAGGGAATACCTTAGTTGTCCATCTGTCTGAAAAAAACTTGTATTATGCATTTTCCCTGACCTTTTCTTCAGGGTAGATTTTTTTTTAAGAGGTGAAAATTGCTAAGGTGACAGCTGCTTCTTTGCCTAGCAGCCCCACGGATTTCCCTGTTCTGTAGCTTGCAGCCGTTTTCCTTAAATGCAATTAGTTTTTAAACTGTTAACCAGGTTCTCTTCTCATTGCATGTGTGTAAGTTGGTATTGGTGCTAATTTAATTCGCATTTTTTAAAAGAATTTACCCTTCAGCAGAACTGTGCTAGGGCTGGGCAGGGTTTCAGACAGAACGTGATCAAGGCTGATCGTCCTAAGCTTTCATGCCTTGGTGAAGACTTGCGAGTTGTAGACTGCAAATGACTAGTACTTTTAGTTGCTGCAAGTATTCGTCTCTTCGTTATCTTACTAGAGGTTTTTTCCATTTAATAACGTAAAGCGGCAGGAAGGTTGTATATTTTTTTAAATAACATAGTGTTAGTATGTTAGGCGAATGGGAGCGTGTGCATTCTGTGTTGTATTGGGGAGGTTTTATATTCTTCACGGTGAAGACAGAAGAGAGGAAAAAGCAAATGTTTTCTTCAGCAATGAAAGACTACGCTGGAGGAGGGTTTCTTCAGAAGGGCGAATAACTTCCTCTGCCGCATCTTTCTGCTCAAGTGTTGATAGCTGGTGACAGAGCGGTGAGTTTCTGGCCACCCGACCTGATACCCCGGCCGTAGCAGCCTCGCCGGCGGAGCCTGGAGCTGGTGCGAGGGACTCGCCCGGGAGGACGACGCGACCCGCGGTGGACGGGGACCCCGAGAAAGGAAAATCCGCACTGCCAAAAACCTTACTACACCTGGCTTTAGTAAAGTTTGAACCTTGAGCTTGGCTTGAAAGTCTCTGGTGAATGATTAACACAGAAATGGCTTTGGTTAAACAACTTGGATTTCTACAGAGCTCATTACTGTTGCTGCATCTCCTTTTCTTTAAGTCTTTCCATTTTACCCCCGTATCTTGTTTCCTTGACTGGAAACCATAAACGTATCTGTACAAACAAATAGAATTAGGTTATATATATATATATAAAAATAGTTTCTGAAAGTACACGGGAATGGAGCTCAGTACCCTTAAACCTTGCCTCCCAAAATAAAATTGAATTAAAGTTTTTACAAATTTGGAACCCTTAAAATTTGGAATTTTTTTCCTCTGTCATCTGTGCTTCTTGACCTTTATTTGGATGAGATTAATGGTTTATTGGGGTTTTGTTGAGTTTAAAAACACTTCTGCAAATAACTGAAAAGTAACTATTATTAAATCATCTCAGAATGTAATGTCCCTCCCTTACCTCTTCCTTAGGAAGTGGCTGTTTGTCTTTTACTATGTATAACTTTGTAAGTAAAAGATTTATATTAAACCTCAGGCCAGTTTGTTGTAGCTCTTGCAAGGGTCCTTATGCACTATAATCCCTCCTGTTCTCCATGTTTCAGGCGAGCAAAATTTGTGTTTTGCACAACGAGGGGACTGTCAGTGTCTGGCAGCTCTCTCCACAGTTAGTAAATACTGGCCTTATCTGATGTAGCCAGGCTTGAAAAGATATGCCAGAAGCCCAGATTAGATTGCTGGCTACTGCTTTATTAATCAATGTAATAATTTATTTTTAGTTTTGTAAGTCATATCATATGTTTTCTCTCTCATGTTACATTTTTCTGTGGTACTGGTACAGAAAATGAGCCTCGTTTAAAAATCAAACATGACTGAAAAATTTCAGTGGAGTATGTTTGGCACACCACAGTTTCTGACAGCAGATGAATGTTTCCTTAAAAATGCTTTTGTTGGAAATTCGTAAGGTCTAAAGAGTTTAATTTTTATATCTAAATTAGCTGTCTTCAAAACTATGCATAGAAAGATGTTTCCATCTTTTTCTAGTTTTAATCATTTTAACGAAATTAAGTTCTCCAGTTATATATTCCTTATTTAAAATCATAGGCTCCTAGCCTGTATTTCAGTGATTCAACTGAGATCTTTAGTGTAAGAAAAGGAGCTACTGGGCCTAAAGCTTTAGAGAAAATAAGGCAACTTACAGTAACTTTTGACTGGCCAGTGACTACTGTTTTCAGTAGGGCGGGTTGTTTGTTCTTGAGGTAGGTGTTGGGTTTGGTCTTTGTTGTTGTTGGGTTTTTTTTGCACATGACACAGCCAGTGGACAATGTAATTCCTTTTTCCGAATGGATCCGTGAGCTGGGGAAAGCAAACAAACAAAAAAACCCCACCAGGACAAACCAAACAACAGAAGAAAGTAAGATACCTATCGCGTGAAAGGAAGCAAGGCTTTGTAGTCAGAATTTCTGGTGTCAGTAGACAGGAGGGCTGTGAGGGGGTGAAGAACCAGGCACGGCTTCTCAAGCCTGAGGCTGCCCTCTTCTCCGCGGGTTCCTTCTGAAACGGCAGTGGAGCAGCAGCCCTGCCCCAGAGCGAAGACGGTGACGCCGAGATCCGCTGGGAGAAGCGGGAGCGCCCAAATTGTGATCCCCGTTCAACACGCGCGCCCCTTCCAGTCGCGCGGCGGGGAAGGGTCCCTCCAGCCGGAGGAGCTGGGCATCGCTCAGCCCGAAGCACAGCTCCGTTGACTTGAGGTTGTAGCCTGCCAGACCTCAAGCTGTGTGTCCAGAAGGCAGGATTTCTGAAAAGGCTCTTTTTTGTTAACCAAATACCACCACGCACAGCTTTGCGATAAGAGGCAGAGGTAGGTTTGAATCCTCCGTTTCCTTAACCATGAGGGTTTTTTTCCTGCAAACCCATAGCCATTAGCTTCCGTCAGCAGATTTCTTCATCAGAGGCAATGGGGCCATGCAAATGGCTGCTTCTGTCGTTACAGCATTCATTCCTAGAGCGTCTCTGCACTGAGGAAGGCAGACGTGCCTTGTAGAAACTAGGGTGAGCGGGTACTTAAAGACGCGTGTCTGTAAGGACACCACATAAATGTAACTGGGTTGAATTACGTTCTGCCGTTACTTGGATGTTGAGCGCTGGGTTGTGCAACCTCAGTGTTTTATTATACTTGGTGCTCTTTAGAAGAAGGCACATTAATTAGGAAACACAGAAAAGCCATCATATGGATCATAAACAGGATTGCAGTCTATCGGTGACTGCCACTTTAGTTGACAGACTAGCTGGTGATGGTTGTCAGCCACTTTGTACAGTAATAGAGCAGAAGTGTTGCAGCATTTCACGAATGTTTTCTGAACGCAAAGGAGCGATGTGACGGGTTTGAGTTCTTTTCCAAGTTCTGGAAAGCATTCTTTCCTGGATGGGCTTTTTTTTCTTCCCTTTTTCCTCAAAGCTGACTTACTCTACTTCATTCCCACTGCCAGCCTTTCTTATTGAAACCCTCACCCTTGTTCTGGTCTGATCCTTCTCTCCTTCCTCCCACCGCTATCCCGGCACGTTCGAGCTGTTGCTACGATCTTGTCTGGTTTTCACTCTTCTGCTCAGCCCTCTTTGCTCAGATACAGCTCACCTTCTCCCTTAGCTCATATTAGGCTGGTTTTTTAGGGGGGTCTACATGTACTTTAGGTCTTTGCATGCCTGTGCTGTCTCATTTTTTTCCCCCTAACACAAGTAATTCTCACTTTCCTCTGGCCCCTGGCTCCGTCGTGGAAGCATGGAATTCACTGACACGTTTATTCTGGTTTGACTTTATCCCGCCGTATTCGAGTGGTAGGATTCTCACTCCTTGTCTGCTTTCATTATCAAATTCCCTCTCGGTAAGAGCAAGCACAACAGCAAAAGTCCTTTGAATCGCTGGACGGGCCGTTTCTCAGTTGCTCTTTGGGGATGGGGCGTACGGAGGTGGCCTGTTCAAAAGAAAAGCCTCCCAAGTGTTGCAGTGTTTTAATTTGGGCTGGAATTTTAAGGGTTTTGTGAATGAGAACTGTGTGTTGGGTGGTTTTAATGTGTGATCAAATCTGGTCAGACTTCCTTGAGGAGAGGAACAGGAATCTTCCATGCAAAAGCCAGCCCACATGCAAATGTTAAGCCCACACCAGGAACATGGAGGTTCTGGAGAGTTTCCGAGTAACGTCTTAAAAAAAGTGTTATTTTCTAGCTTCATCTGGAAAGTGGCTGGAAGCCTGTTGGACAAAATTTTCTGTGAAAATCACTTTAAGTTGAGCATACGGTATAGAAATGGCATTTTAAAAGTTTAAAACTTTGTGAAAATAAACTCAGTAAAATGGGCCTTAGAACAGGAGGTATTGAGGCAGCCTGTAACAGGTAATGCATGAGGGTTTGGGCTATATTGTTTACACGTGCTGAATAAGATTAGCCTCTGAACTTTGGCACAACCACTGTTGGTTCAGCCCTTATGATTAGAAGCAGCTCGAAGGTGATTACAATAGATTGTCTATTGTTCTAACAATGATTTTGTTGTTGTTAACTAACTAACTAACCCTTCATTTTTAGATGGCCTCTGTGTTTACACAGGAAAACCAGATCCTGAAATTAGGAATATATTTTCTTTTCCTAAAATGCTGGGGTGAAATGATCATTTATTGCTGGGAATGTGTATCAATATATGGCTTAATTTGCGCAGCTTCTTGCATAATAGTATCTCAGTTGACAACTCTGTGATGACACTGGAAATGAAGCTCTTGTAGGACTCAGTGCAGACTGCAGAGAATGTGACGGTAACAAAAACAATATGGAATAAGAGTGTGTTTGAAGAGTCAAGTTTTAAAAGCTAGGATAATTGTGCAAGAAACTTGGCTCCAGAAATGCATAAAGGAAGTAATCTTGACCTACACAACAGGCTGTGAAAAATCCATACAGCTTTACTTATGTTTCACAAAATTCATTGTTTAACTGTTTCAGAGTCTAGTGCAGTGTGTGTGCAGAACTGTAACATTTACGGATAAGGGCAATCATTTCTTGCAGTTACTAATATTGTGTGTGCCCGTATCCCATAGATCTTAATTAAAAGTATTTTTATGCCTTTTCTTTTAGCCCTGGAATGAGATCAGATGTAAGCTCTTCTCCATCCACAACCTCAGCAACTACGGGACCACCTCCCAAGCTTTGTCTTGTTTGCTCTGATGAGGCCTCTGGGTGTCATTATGGTGTTCTTACTTGTGGCAGCTGCAAAGTGTTCTTCAAAAGAGCTGTGGAAGGTAAGACATGTTTTGATGAATTTGCTGTTTAAAAATGTAAAATCCGCATACATATCATCCACATTCAAAAGCAGTCTAATCGTAATGGAATCCATGTTTTTGCTAGAATCCTACTGGAAAGTCCCATCCGTTATACCACTGATCTTTTCATAGTAAATAACATTGATAATGGTGTATTATCCGAAGCATAGATTCCATTTACATTTATAAAATGCTCCCATTCACTCGCGGTGTAAAAGGATGTATTGTTGTCTTGGCTTTTTGTTTCTTTTGTTTTCTTTCACTGTTGTTTTTGTTTATTTGTCCTATTTACATACAGATATTTGTCTGTGTGCATTAGTTCTGTAAAGTTTGTGATTTTTAAGTTTAATGTTAGCTGGTTTGTGTATAAAATTGTATGTGAAACTTGATAAAACTGTTGTATGTGAGGTTATGATAGTATTACAATTCTTCCTACAAGCAATATTGGTTAAATTACATACGTGTCCATGCGTACTATTTGCAGGGGTAGTTAGGAAACAGGAACGTGCATGTGGGTTTGGATCATCAAGATTTCTCTCTAATCAAAGGAAGAAAATCATTCTGGAAAACAGAGATGATGGAAAACTAAATGTGAATTTGTAGTGTGTACGGCAGAATAAGTAATCTGTGATTTTGGGGCTGCTTAAGTAGCCATTTTGTAAATAACTAGGTTGTACCTCAATATCTGGCTCCTTGCTGCAGTATCAGAGAGATGCAGAAAAGTTAGACTATATTCTCAGTGTCTCTGAGAGGATAGCGATGCCTCTATTCTGAAATTATGTCATTCTTACTTACAACCTTACAGGGTTTCCTGTCCTCTGCCTTCTTAATGCAGCTGTTTACTGGGTTTTTTGAAGTGAATCAGACTATCGTTTTTTTCTAGTGTTTTTGCAAGTTAGGTTTCGCTGGAGAAGAGGGAAGGCTGTTTTGACAAAGACAGTTTAGTCCTTCAGAAGAAGCACTTTCTCCCAATTCCCAGCTCACTGGATGCAATAGGGAGCTCCATGGAAATGCAGAGCCCCTCAGAGGGATCGGAAAAGTCAAGTTCGTATCACAGTTTTTGTAGTCACAAGGGGAAAGGATGTCAGTTCTGTGGGAAGCTGAGGCTGTTTCTGAAGTATAACAAGACAGTAAGAGCTCAAGTGCGAAGCACTGAGCTGCTTGGGCTCTCCGTGACCCCCAAATAGTCCTGTTGGGAGTTGGACTCCCGTTTAGAGCCAGGCTCTTTATTTGAAGCAAATAATCATCTGTACCTTTGATTAAAATAAGGTCACTGGATATCCCTAGAAGAAGGATTACATGGCAGCTGGATATATGTCATAGCAATGGTTTTGCCTGTCCTCAAGCTTAAAACAAATCACTAAAGTATTGATACATGAAGAAATCAACCCAGTAATTCCTTTTGATCAGTGATGTGACTTGCTGCATCTTATATCAACTGTATTAATGTTAAAAATGTAAGCAG
This sequence comes from Elanus axillaris, assembly GCA_026212715.1. NCBI lineage: Eukaryota > Metazoa > Chordata > Aves > Accipitriformes > Accipitridae > Elanus > Elanus axillaris. The sequence goes on along the minus strand of JANZLQ010000044.1, from coordinate 20,551,140 downwards.
GCTTGTAGCTGAAAAATGGCAACAGATTCTTCAAGGTCTACCTCTGCTTTCATTTTTTTATTGTTCCACAGATTATCCCAACCTTAATCCTTCCAATTAGATATTGTGGATGTTTTCGGGAGCTCTTCCAGGATCTGTTAGTTTTAGTAATCGCTTTAAGGAACAAGTAATTTGCTTTTGTCTCTTACAGGCATTTTTCTTATTAGGAACATATGTAAAAAGAATTTGTTCCTGCAATATCCTTTTTATTAATAGCTGCCAGGCACCTGTTAGTATACAGATCAAGCTGAGTCTGCACATGGGTTATCTAGCCTTTAGCCTGAAACCCTTTTTTGTACCTTTGTCTACACCTGTGTGTACTGTGATAGAAATAGTCTCAGAAACTGGAAGTATCTAGAAAATCAATACAAAGTGTATTTCTTTCAGGGAAGAGCAGAATGAGAGAAGAGGAGGGGTGAAGGTGGGACAGCAACTGTGTGTTTGTACACAGTTCTTCGTGCAAACAGGCCTTTGCTCGGGAACCGAGGGTGGCCAGAGCCATTTTGTCCTAGTTCTTATTTTTGTGGTGCGTCGGAGCCCTCCTGATCCAGTTTCTTTGGTCCCGTTCACCTCCCAGCACGTAACCCCCACCCCGCTGCCAGCCCAGATCCTCACCACCTCTCCCCACCTCCGCTTCCTCGCCTTGCTTCAGCTCCGCGCACCTCCTCCCGGCTTCAGATTCCCCTAAGACCCTGCCTCCTGCTGTGCTCCAGCTTGTCCTCGTTCTTCGGCGTTTTCGATTCCACCTCCCCAAACCCTTCTCCTGTCATTTCTGACCTTTTTACGCGCCAGTGCGCTCAAATGAGCAAAGACTCGTTCGGTCCCGTAGTGCTTCGGAGCCCCGGGTGCTGACTTGTGCTGTGGGTGCCGCAGTGTTGGAGGTGGTCTGGCCTCCGTAAAATGCCTCTCTCTGCCATAAATCCCCTTGGAAACATCTGCCTTTGCTCACTAACAGTTTATACCGGCGTATTGCTGGTGAAGGATCTTTGATTTTTGAGCAGCAAAATAACTGAAATGCATTCCTCTGGGCAGCCGGCGTGTCCTCTGGGCAGCAGCCAGACACGGAGCAGAAGGTGGCATCAACCTTCCCTTCGTTCTTCCACAAAATGTTCATGCGGCAAGGCAGCTTTAATAGAATGTAATACAAAGAAATAGTGTAGCTTTCATCTAAGAAAGGCAAGAGTAGGTAAGTAGTGCATCCAAGAAACCAAACAGTACCTTCACGGAGATGAAGCTCTTTGTTAGGAAAAAAACCCCGGAACAGCTCAGGAAAATCTACACCTGAAGCATCTGTATTGACTGCATGAAACCATGGTCTCATTGAACATCTTTGAGACATGAAATCGTGGTCTCTGTTCGACTACAATGATGACAGATGCTCATCGGTTTATACGTCACCTGTGCATGCATGCATATTTGTTTTATACATATTAGTATGCTAATGGCAAACAGAATCGTGAATCATGCATCTATTTTCTGAGTTATCTTAAACACAAAGGTTATGCAAGGGTCAGTAAGGCTTCCTCTTCTTCAAATGAAAAAGGTAAGGGTGTTCATTCAGAACAACGTTCAGGGCTTCCTTGGAATATCAACTTGAAACACTTCACTGGAGAAGTTCAAGTAAAGCCATAGTAGTGGACTCCATATACCTGTAATTTTCACAGCTGACTTGAAAGAAATTCCTTAACGTTCCTCTTTTTCTGTGAGACGACTCTTAAAACTCCATTGTTAATAACTCAGTATTTGGAAAATATTTGTTCTTGCAATATTAGGCTATCAGGAATTTGAAATACAGTGTAAAAGCCTAGGTTGCAGCTTTCTGCCCTCTAAAGAAACATGTTTCTTGATCCCCATCTGGGAGGAGGATGTATCTTTTAGTAATACCTTTCTCTAACTAAGTTATATTGAGACATTTATTCATATAATTGAAATAATTAAGAATAGATACTGCTCTTCTGTTGCCCTGCTCTTAACAGCTAATACAGTTATTTTAATTTATGTAGTTCAAGTTACCGTATTTCTAGGGTCAGTTCTGCTCTGAATCTGCAAAAATGTCAGAGAAACTTGGTTTGTCCAGTTCAGACTCCATGTTAAACGAGGAGGAGGTTTCATGACTTTCGAAATGATGAAAGCTATGTCTGTGTATCTGCAGAAATGTTTACATGTATACTTTCAAAATGTGTTTATGAACATTACTTACAGCTCTTGTGAAACTCTTCAGGGAATCAGAAACATGCTATAATAGACAGCCTCGAGAACCGTAAGAAAAAATAGTTTTAAAAATAGAATTTGTCTGATGTTAACCAATAGAAAATGGGGCCTCTGCTTAAATTTATTGGCTTTGGTGTCTAAATATGAGAAACCTGCTTGGTGTATAGATATATGAAATCACATGGATACTGATCATATTTTTGCAATAAATGAAATACGGTAAGTAAAGGTATCCTGTAGTCCCTAGATCCTTAAGGTTACTGAAAGAATTAATTTCTTCATCTACTACTCTAATTGTAGAGCTTATGGTTATTTTGTTTGTCTTTGTGAATACAGGGCAGCACAATTATCTGTGCGCTGGGAGGAACGATTGCATTATTGACAAAATTCGGAGGAAAAACTGTCCAGCATGCCGCTACCGGAAATGTCTTCAAGCTGGCATGAACCTCGAAGGTAGCTTAAAATGTTCAAATCCCTTTTTCAGTTTTGAGTCCTAGACAATAAAGGTCATGCTGCTTATGGAGCTAAAGCAATTATTTGAGTGTCACTTTAATATGTTAAAAGTAAGTACTGCATTTTAGGGTGTGTATGAGCATTTTAATGAAAAGCAAGATTTTTCTGTTGCACTTCCCTAACCGTACTCAATTGTGTGTTCAGCAGAAGCGAGTCATACACGCAGAAGAGGGCGATTTTTTCTTTTTTATTCCTGTCAGCACATACATCTTGTTGCTTTTTCACTGAATCTGAGACAGCAGAACTCTAGAACTCCTGTAGGGAACTGTGATGCCTGCCCATCCTTACTCAGGAGAGTGACCTGACACTGAAACTGCAGATGAGAGGCAAAGCCCAGAGACACAGATCTAAAGTTGGAGGGGGGCTTACATCTTCAAGCTGAACAAAAGGAAATTATTTTTGTTCATGCTGTGGATTCTTCTTACATGTCTGTCAGAATCTCTGCAGAAAAGACAGGTTAAATAAAGAAATGTAAATGTACCAGTACATATTTGTTCTCTGCTAACTCCTGGATGGCTTATGAGCAACTGAAAACCACATCAGCTAGAGATTTAGCAGCAGTTGTAAAATGGCATAAAACATTTTTATTAGTGTCAGCTACATTTTATACTTGATATTTTTTCCTTGAGCTGTAGAGATTAATACAGTATTTACTGGCATAGTTATCATGGTGATACTTGTACAATCAAAATTGTCAGATAAAATAAAAATGTCAAAAATGTTATTTGTCAGATACAAATATGAAGAGAGTTTCATTTCAGTCGGTGGTAGTATCCTTTGGTAAAAGGTAAGTGGTTTAACGTGCCCCTTCCTTCAGAGCAAAGGGAAAAAACCCAGCAGTCTGGAATGCTTCCCCTCCCATGACGTGCCTGGAAGTACGTCCCATTCTTCATGGTAGAGATTTGCAGGGAAGAGAGGAGGTTGCCGGTCGGTTTGTTGAGGTGTTATTGTGATCTGTGTGCAGGGTGTGAGGTTACAGCTCTTAACAGCCAAAAATCTACAACAGTGGTAGTACGTGAGTACGTGAGGTTGTCAGCGAGTGTCTCCCTGGAGCTAGATGTAGCTTTTAGACGCTCCCAGTGGCCTGAACCTTGCAACTTCAGAGATAATAGCAGGGTAGTCCGCTTGCCTGCTCTTGGTGTCCCAGGTAGAAAGGTGCAGTTCCCAGCTGGGGCTGGTGTGGCCAGCAGCAAGTAGAGGTAACAGCAAAGCCTAAAGAAAATTTAGAATAATGCAAAACCTCACAATTTTCATTTTCAGGTGGGAAAGAATACATTTTGTTTTAAGACTTGTTTCTACTTTTTTTTATCCATAGTTGTTTTCAAAATACATACATTCATGTATCTGACTATATGAATAAAGCACTTTACTATGTATATTACTCTATAATAGTAAGCCTTTCCATTCCTGCATCAATTTACGTGAACTCTTTTTAAAGTAGACACCAATATCGATGTCTCAGGCTCTTGGACATGTTATTTGAGTTGCCTTTCTGCACCAAAGAAAATTAAAATTGAATGGCGTCTGATACTTGCCACTTCTCCGCATGTAGTTTGGAGCCCTTCCGACTCTAGTTTGTTTGCCTAAATTTTGGCACAGAGAATCCTAGAAAATAGTGACTTTCTGGAGGATGGATATTGTTGTGTAAGTTGTTGGAAAAGGAGGGAGGGGGCTTTTATGACCGAGAGGGAAAAGAGATCTAGAAACCCAGCAATGCAAAAATGGAAGAACCTAAGGTAGTGTGAAGCAGTGAAAAACAACCATGAAAACGACGATTTATTGGACAGATCTGAACAGATGGTGAATTGGTCGTACAGAAGAACTCATAGAAAAGAAAACCGAAAGGCAGCATAAGGTGCAGAAGAGACTAAAAAAAAGGAGCTCCTTTTATCTTGGCTATTTTGGGGTCACAGTTCAGGAATTACTGTTGTTTAAAAGATAATTAAATTTGCATACTTTTTAGACAGTAATTTCTTTTTGAAAAGTCATCAGGTGTATGTATCCTTGGTGCGTAAGTAATGGCTATGAGCAAACCAGTTAAAGAATAGCAAGAGATCAAAATCTCCTAGCATGCCAGTCTGAAGGGCCCTTTCACTTAGCCCTGCTTGCCAGAAGACGTCTTCCATGAATCTCTCCAGTCACGTTTTGAGTATCTCTAGGTTTCTAGCACATGCACTGAATTTCACTGTTAGGTATTGGGTAGAAGACTAACTTGCAAATAAATAGAATTTACCATGCAGTACTTTAATTCTTGCCTGCTCTTCTGCTTAGAAAGAAGTGGCTCCTTGCACAGTAGAAAGATGTTACTTGATTTTCTATTACAGTCTGGTTTATCATCAGTCATACCTTTGCCTCTACTTACCACCCTTTTCTGGAACTTTCTGTTACGTGGGGTTTTTGCATGTAGGAGACTGGAGAAACATAAAACTATCAAGCTGCAGGTACGAGCGATTTATACAGTAGAATAACGATATTTTGTACTGTAGCCTTTATTTCTTTGAATTTTCATTTCCGCTTTCATCGCTAATTGACCCAAGGCATTACTTGGCCGCCTTTCTCTTTCTGATGTGTTTGAAAAAAAGATCTATCGCTGGGTTTTATGCTTGCAAAAAGTAATCCCATAATTTTTTTGGCCTTTCCGAGTGCGTTTTATAGTTGGCCATTTATGGGGGTTTTCTGTCGCCTTCATTTTGAATTTATTGCAGTTTTTTGAAGGATCTCTTCCTCTTTCTAATAATATTCATTGCCCTGCTCTAAGTGCAGTGGGTTTTGTCATCCTAAATCCCAGTTTAGAAGCGAAGTGCGTGGTCTCCATGTCTGTCTGGCAGTGCTTGGTCTTCAGCATGGTGGTAGGAACATTTCGTCACCTCCCGGGATGGTCAACTGCCCGCGTGGTTCGGGTGCACAGGCCATCTGCCCAACGGGCAGGAAACGTGTGCAATAAAATAGGAAGCCTGTACAACCTTGTTGGATGCCGGACTGCAGGGGGCTGGGGTTTTGGGGGGTTGTTTGTTTTGAACAGAAAATCTTGGATGCTTTTATTTCCATGCCGAGTTTATCTGTATGGATTATCTTCTGTAATTTGCCCTAAGGAGCTGGGTTTAAATTTGTGGTATTTTTATATTTGAAAATAAATTGTAATGAAATACATTATCTCAGCGTTCTTTTTTTTTTTTTTTTTTTTTGTGAGTTACAACTATATATCGAAGTCAGGTCTGCTACCATAGCCTAATAAAAATTCTTGCATAATAACTTTGTCTTATCAGATATACTTCTTTTGATAGTAATTTTACCAGACTTTCTGGGCTGGAAATACTCCAGACCAGGTGTCTGCATTAAGCTGAATGCATGCGCATGTAGATTTAAGTCAAAGCAGTTTGTTTGCTTTTGAGAACAAGGATAATGGGGCAAAAACTGCCAGAGTGTTGAACGGATTTGGAGCAGCCATTTCCAAATTTAGATGAGAATAACAAGAAGCTTTTTGCTCCAAGGAAATAACTGTTTCTATTCCCCCATGACAGTCTTGGCAAGTGTGGCCAGTGTATAAGCCTTTGGGAAACTGCAATTTATACAAGGTCCATAGAGAATTTCTTATCTTTAGCAGTTAGTTTCTGAAGTCTCTGTCCTAGCCAGTGGGAGAACCGGGGTCAGGAGGGGGGTTTATATGTTGTTAAGCCACAGAGTTGGTGCATTTTTGATGATGAGAGATTCTGAATAGGTCAGTAGAAACTTTGACTGTGAAACCACACTACATGATGCTTTTATGTGCTACGGATTTATCTCGGAAGTTCCAGAACAGAAATCAGTTAATTAATTGAGGCACAGGAAAAGAACTGGGTTTCATTTTGGTCTCCATTAAATAGTGCGTTGAGTGTAGCAGACTGCATCCAGGAGAGCGGAAAGCCAAGTAGGAGACTCCATTACTGACAATATGCTAATAAAATTGTTGCTCCAACTTTTTTGAGTTAACATCTCCGTGTGATGTTTTATTTGTTTGGCAAATGAGTTTTATGGTTTAATTATGCAGCAATGATTTATATGCAAGAGAGTTGGCAAGAGAAAAATCTCCTTTGGCCCAGCATTTTCCAAAAAATGTTTTCCCTGGCTTGAGAGATGGAGTAACTTCTTACCCATTAAATCTTTTTTTTTTTTTTTGCCTTTCTTCTGCATCGTTTCCCTACTTTAATATTTTAAGGAACTTAATAAGTGTGCAGTCTTGCAGGTATTTCCAGATAGGTGTCGTGCTGTCACACGAAATTTCACTGA
>JANZLQ010000044.1:20525830-20544011 GCA_026212715.1 Elanus axillaris | reverse complement strand
TTCACTGAAATTTTTCACGTAATAGGAATCGTAGGATCAGGCCTTCTATTTTAGGATCAGCCTTGTAATGTACCTGCAGACTTTATTTAACGTTTTGAAACTTTAACATAAGTGTGACTTTCATTAAAACAAAAAATAAACTTACTTTCACGGGGTGTTTAATTCGAATTAGTGTGAAATTATTTACAGTTTTATGAAAAAATGCTCTAGAAGTTTCAATTCCCTGATCTACAACTGCAGGAAAACGAAAGCAGCATTTCCCCTGCTAGGTTTTTATTGCCCTGTGGTCACTTTCCATGATCTAACCTGTGCCTTACCAAAACTTTCCTAGCTCGAAAAACAAAGAAGAAGATCAAAGGAATTCAGCAGACTAACGTAACGGGAACGCGGGATGTTTCTGAAACGCCTGGAAACAAGAGCGTGGTTCCGGCGTCCCTGCCGCAGCTGACCCCGACCCTGGTTTCTCTGCTGGAAGTGATTGAGCCGGAGGTGCTGTACTCCGGCTACGACAGCACGCTGCCCGACTCCAGCTGGCGGATACTGTCAACCCTCAACATGCTCGGAGGACGACAAGTAGTAGCTGCAGTGAAGTGGGCAAAGGCAATCCCAGGTACTACGCCAATGCGTTCGTTACAAAGCGCCGTCTTGTTGTTGTGCTTGGAGCCTGTCTTCGTAGTTGGTATCCTTTGAAGCCTTCGCAGGTGAAGTTTTAGTAATATCTGAGCTAATTCGTGTTCCAAATACTTTTGGAGTGGAGAAGCAGAAAAAAATGCAGATGCAGAAATTTATTTAGTGCAGTTACAAATTAGGTCATTTTACTTGAACCCTTTGACCATTGAGTGTTACAATTTATATTCAAATGGAGATTCTTAAGAGTACTAGAGAACTATTTTTATTAGCTCTAGCTGCATCTCTTAGATAATTATTTCTTGAATATTTTTGGCAACGAGGTTCTCTTGACTTCAGTAGGCCGGTGCTGCTGTACTGGCTTGTCTGGGTCTGCATTCGTGGATGGTTCTTTTTTTACTGCCCTCACCATACCTGTAGTTTCTCCCTGACTGGCCGTAGGCATTTCAGCGTCCAGTCCCATGGCAGAAGTCAAGATGTTTGTTTTCTCTCAAGCGCTGTAGCTCCACGGTTAAACTGCCTGTCACCTGGGGAGTGTGGAAGGCTTGTTGGCATTTTGGCTCCCACCTGAAGACACAGCTAGCAGTTGCCTTATAAGAGACATGCTGTCAAATCAGCCTTGGACATAATGTACCCCATAAAATGCCTTTGGGAGAGGTCAGGGCTGAAAGTAAAGCTGAAGATCTGTTTATTCCTGACAGAACAAAGGCTAGTGTTTTTCTCCCTTTCACTTCTACTTAGTACCGTAAACTACCTGTTTTCAAAAACCCTGGCAAAACCACCTCCATAATGCGTGTGATGCCCAAGAATAATAGTACATCACAGGTCTGCAAAAGAAAAAAAAAGTCTGATAATGAAATTCATGCGTCATAATGGTGTCTCTTTGGAGGCAGGGGAAATAAATTAATAGTGGGAAGGAAAGGCTGGTAAACTCAAATATTTATGTTCAACAGAGATGTGAATAGAGAGATTTGTATGTCTGTCAGGGCTTTTCTGCAATGGGGAATTACGCTGAATTAGCTAAGGTCTGCATTAGGAAAACTTCATGTGCATGTGCTTTCTTCTGGGACGAGTCTTTAGGAGACCATCTGGTATTCACAAATACAAATTTAGATACCGTTTTTGTAAAGCAGTTCTGTGTTCATAATCTCTTCCGAACAGTTTCCCTAATTAGACAAACCCTGCAGGTTAGAACGTAGGCTCTTAATGAAAATGCCAATCCTCTCTTTAATAATTCTATTAATACGAACTATTCTTATCAATTTTTTATCTTTTTTTTTTTGGTTGCTAAGGTGGTTCTTCACGAGTATGTAATTTGTATATACTTCTGCTGGTTGCACACCATCAGACGTGCTAACAGTGAGCCAGCAATGGTTGCCAAACCCTTTAGTTGGGATTTCAAAACAGGCTTTTCCTGAGGAGGGTTTGAGCAAAGATTTCAAGATTGGATCCAGTAAGTTTGAAATAACTTTGAAACACTTTGCTTGTATTTTAGAGGTAGTAAATGGTAGTTACTGCTGTCTCCAAAGCCAGAAGCTTTTTTTGAAGCGGTTAGACATACCCAGTTTTGTTCTATACCCACCTACTGAATGCTGTCTATTAGCACATGTGTTCAGGAAGCAGCACTGTTACGAGCTCTTTAGATGTCGGCTACTTAATGGAATTAAATAAAATTGACTTTAGTAATGATTCAGTATGGCACAGGATTTTCCTGCTAAATGTAGGCAGGACCTAACAGGAACTAGTGTTGCAAATTAAAAGCTGCCTGCATTTTAAGACTGTTTAAGAGACCAATTTTCAGATTTTACACATTTCCTCATGGTTTAATTGACTCTGTCCATGCTACGTGTTCTTGTAAGATTAGAAGCAGTTAATGATGGTAACTAATGCAATACATATTTTGTAAGTTCAGCGTACAATTGTTGTTGAGTAAGAACAAAATTTGATGTTAAACCATTTATTGTCTAGTGGACTGCTCTCACAAACAGTCAAATATACTGTTATTTTTGGAAGATAGCCTGAGACATTATAGTTTATATTAAATACAATTGTTGTCTTTTGTAATCTAACTAACTGACCATCAGTTCCAGAGAAGCACACGCTTCGGATTTATTTTTTTAATGTTACACCCCCTTTTACTGCATGTAGTACCTACCATGAATTAGAACGTAACTAACATCGTGGCTGTCAGAGCGCAGAGCTTTTGGTGTGCGTGCGCTTCTGTAGATGGGGCGCTGAGAATTTATTTTGGCATGTATATAGGTTAAGTGTGAATAAAATGTATAATGCAAAGTTCAAGAGTTACTCTTTCTGTTGCTCTCTCTTGCCTGTTTTTCTGTTATATATGTTTTGTGTGGTTGACAGTTACACGTTCAAACCAGCTCAAGGTGGAGTTACACTGGAGCTTTCTATTCAAACCTTTCAAGTTTCGTGTGTAGTCATATGGTCCAGAAGACTTATCTGGAGTCCTGTGGTTATGAACACTTCATTGCTACATATGCAAAATTTTGGATTGGCAAAGGATTCCTGAGGGATATGCTAACTATTTGAATGTAACTTCAGTAGCTGGAAAATGTCATTGAAATTTTGCACCACTTTTAAAGTGCCTTTTTGTCGTCCAGCAAGAACGTTCTCATAAGAAACCTCTTACTGTTCTAATTTCTTTTTTTCTTCTGCCAAAAATCTAATCTAAAATACTTGACTGAATCAATCAGATGCTTGTAATGTGGCAAGAAGTTTTGCTGTTATTTCAGGTACAGTGATCACAGTTACAGAAATTTTTATGAAACACACTTTAAAAAGTCATAATCTACATGGGTAATACAGAAGTTGTACTGACGATAACCATGGTCCTTTTCCAAGTTACGGGAGGCTTTTTTTCTGTTTTTTTGCAACTGGTCCTGTCACGCCTCAATTTTTATTTTTCCAGGTTTCCGAAATTTACATCTGGATGACCAAATGACCCTTCTGCAGTACTCATGGATGTTCCTAATGGCTTTTGCTTTAGGATGGAGATCATATAAACAATCAAATGGAAATCTCCTGTGCTTTGCACCAGATCTGATTATTAACGAGTAAGTAAGAGACGAGCCGTTTTCCAGGTACCTTGGGGTGATACGGGACTCGCGCAGTATTCCTGGGTTTTCCGCTTGAGAGGTGAATCACTGGGTAGCAAATTCTTGCAGGCATCACAAATCAGTCTGTCATTTGCAACTTGTTTTTCTTTTAGCAGATCGCTTAGCGTTTTTTAAGTCAGTCAAATGAAATAAAGGTATTTTAGATATTAAGTGTATTTATATCAAGAAGTTTTTGTGGGACGTGTTTGTACTGAAATGTTCCATGTTGTGACTGTTCCTGCACCATTCATTATACTCATTCCTTTTATCAGAGCCAGCAGGGCTGAAGCAAAAAATGTATCTGTGATGGAGAGAAAAGTTTGGCAAATTGCTTAATGTTCTGTAAGTTTACCGTGTAAAAGTGATAGTATGGTCCTACCAGTTTCACGAGAGTTCTCGACCAGTTACACATTTATATCTGAGCCTGATTAAAATCTGGCTAAAAAAGACAAGGTTACAAATGGAAAAACTTGCCTGGTTTCTATTTTCTTGTTGAACTTTGTTGTCAATTTTCAAGAAAAGTTGAATTTGCTAGAACATGTGGACATCTTTTTTTCTTGCACCATGCATAATTTTCCTTGTATTTTTCAAATTCGTGTTGTGCAGTAATTCTGTGTTGCAGAGGAGTGAAAGAGGGAATTCAGGACTGTTGAGGTGTTGGGCAGAAGGCTTAATTGGAGCTGCAGTGAGGATAAATATTTTGCACAGAAATATGCGTAGTTACATTACTTTCTATACGCTATTTCAAAGGTGTAGTAGCAGATCAGGTTAGGTTGTGCCTTTCTGCCTGCAGTCTGGAAAGCAAACGTTTTGTCTAAACCGTCTCCTGTAGGAATGTATTTGGGAATCAGTCCCAATGGACTGTCACACTCTCCTGCCTTTTACTTTGAAGCCATTTAGCAACTGTGTCCTTTAGCTGATATTTTAAAAAGCAGCTTCTTCGAGCAGGTGGAAGAGTGTCTGCGTAGTCTGTAACAAACCCTTCAAGTGATCTTTCAGTCCAGTGATGCTAGCAATCGTCATAAAGCCTGTCGAGGCGTTTTGTCTGTGTTTTGAATCAGTTGCTGAAAATATTCTGTGGATGTAAATCTTTGACGTTGCTGTCCAGAGCCTTTCAAAAATCTAGGCTACCCATCTGCAGATTCCAATTAGTAAGATGCTATCGCTATGGATTTGCCATTTCTTTTTTCATGGAATGGCTTAGTCCATTCGTGGGAACTAAAACTAGTAAATACAATTACACAGGGCCTTTGACACATACAGTCAAAAAACTTCTTTAGCACCACAGTTTCACTGACAATAATTCAAAAAGTGATGCAAGTGGTAAGGTTTTATTCGTGTCTCTGCTTTCATGTCTTTTAAAATGGAGGCAATACTAATACCCTTGGGCATGCTTTGAGACAGTAGTCTTAATATTTTTGTTCCTGTTGCACTCCAGTATCAGGTCTCCCAAATCTTTCCTCTGTTTAAAAAAAAAATATAAAAATTGTTACATTTGCTGTGAGATGAGCCATTTACATTTCAGACTAATTCTTTTTCATGTTCATTTTTGCCTTTATTTTTTCCAATGTAAATATTTGTCCAGGCTCTTATAAACTGTAATCATTTCTTTAAAATAATAATTTTTTTAAAAAAGTGAGGAGCAGATGACAGGTGAGGGCTCATCTGAGTACTTATGTTTATTAAGGTTCTTAGAGTGTGTCTCTGGAGTAAAATAGTCTCTGTGTGGTGGAATTGGAGTAATTGATAGTTGTGACTAATAAGCCTAACAACATCTAATTTGCTGTAAGTCAGAGGTCTCCTGCTGTTTTATCAATGGGTCAAAACCACAGAGCTTTACAGCTAAGTATGTGTTGGTACTCTTAAAAACAAACAAACAAACAACAAATCAAACTACCCCCACCCCCTGCAGAAAACCCACCTGCAAGGGTAATCCTATTATACTAAATATTAATTCTCAAATTCATTCTGGTTACAGTTCTGGTACATAAATTGTTTATCAAAATGACACTTGTTTTCAATAAAATATGTAGACTGAGGGAACTGCCGTTTCTTCTCCAGTGTGCTACAGGTTCCCCATAAAACTCTCTGGTCATAACTTTTTATGTACCGTTCATCAATAAAATACAGCCACCTCCACGTTAAACGTGACCAGTACTGAATAATGCATAAAACCACCCCGTAAGTTACAAGAAGCTTACGAAGTGCAGTACCGCAGGGGAGGGCAGAAGGGCAGTGCCACTGGGGAAGCCCTGCTGGTGCTAAAACGTTTAGTAGGGCAAGAGAGACATCATGGGCATCAAGAAAAGATGCGCTTGGATTTAAATGATCAGATCTGTCCGCTCTCTCTGCTTGATGCATCATTCAAAAGATAGTACTGCAGTACGTAACGTCCCCTGAAAACCATTCAGGGGTTTGATACGCATCTCGGTGATCTTTCACCCAAACAACTCCTTTCCACCCCTCACCCTCCCACCACCCCTAAAGCTCTTGCTTAATATTTTAGGTATGCTAGAAATAGGTCCAAAGTAGAGTAATAAGTTAACTTTATTTGATGTAAGAATCAGATACTTATGAAAACACATTAACCGTTAGAAAATAAATAGGTAAAGTAGCATCCTATAAAAGTCAAACCAACTCCATTATTTGAATTCTAAACCCAAGTGTGATATGTAATATCATTACAGTGAATTCTCTGGAATAGTAGGAAAAAAAGTGAGTTCTCCTTCTAAATTTTAAAGCTTGATTCCACTAAATACAGTTACGCGTAGGTGTTGTGTGTGTAACAGAATCAGAATCTTCATTTTGATTGTCTGAAATCTAGGGTCATGGTCACTTCTACAGTTAACTGAAGCCGTCTACATCAGATTTTTGGCTTCCTGTTCAGTAGTTTCAGATTTCTGCATGCAGATAAAGAGGTGGAAGTTGTTCAGACTTGTAGTTTTTGAGATCTGCAAATGACATTTTTACAGGTCTCTTCTTAATACGAACATTTTTCATTTGTAACTAAGAATTTGTTCTGGCTTCGTATCTGTTAATTGCAATTTCAAAGCATCATTTCAGTGGAGGACTAGACCAAAACTGTAAGTCTTTACCCATACTGTGCTAGAATACAACAATTCTAGGAGGTCTTCCGTCTCTTCAAGCCACAGCCTTTAGATGGATGATGTACTTGTTTTTCTTAAATGGAAGTATAAACAAGTTGAGGAGTTGGCAAAAACTTCCAAGCCTCACATGAGCCCCTCATGCAGACTTGTATCATTTCAGCCTTACAAAATAGCAGCAGGTATTCGCGTGGATAGGTTTTCAGTTCTGTCATGTAATCTGAGTTTACACATCAAACAAAATTGTATGTATCGCATTATGCGATAAACATCTCACTATGTATATGGAATTACACATACTTGAATCTCAGTTAGTATGATTTTTTTTAAATACATTTAGCCTACTTTTCACCCCCCAAATTCCTTTAATTTTACTTATAAACAATTGACCTTCAGAAGGGTCATTGAAAAAGTATAGGTGCTATTACGTACAACATAAATCAGTAAGTGGAACAGAGAAGCATCTTATAATCACATTATTTCTTTATATTCCTTTGTATCTTCATTACAGCAAGAAACTAGAGTTGGTCTCAAACCACTTCCATTGTACCACTGTTACCTGTAGCTTGCAGCAGCACAACGCAGGCGAACTATTCAGGAATGTGGATGCAGGATAAGTTACTGAGTAGTGGTTGCAGAGAAGTCAGTAATACTTTATATCTGCTGCTGAGACCTAAAGTCACATAGCTAATGTTAATGGGGGTAGGGGGGATAATACATAACAACAGAGCATACAGTGCCTTCGGCTGTGTTAGTTGTACGGTTACAGGTAAGTCCAATTGCTTGTATTTTAATTTTCTTTGGGTTTTCTATGGGTTTCTAGAAACCATTTATTTTATTCAGTTTCTGGCCTTTAAAGACTTGTCCTCATATTTGGTACAATTCAGTGTCTTCAGCTTCAGGAAGAGAAACTCTGTCTTTGACAGGTTCTCCAAGCCTAGGTGATTTAAATGAACATAACCGCAAAATATTTTTTTAAGATTGAATTCTTTATGGGGATAGTAAGACTTTCTTTAGTTTCATCTATCTGCTCAAGCATCAGAGCAACGTCAGTCTTTCATGCATTTATCCTTGCGCTAACCCTGTGTCCAGTAACATTCCTGTGTAGTTACTACTTACTTAAATGGAGTAGCAAGATCCACTGGCTCATACGGGCACTTCTCAGGCAACTGCGTGTAACTGGGCTGTACATAAAGAACCTGTCTATCCTGTTAAGGGGTTTGTCGTGCTACATTTTCAGCTAACAGATCCTTAGCATCTATAAATATCTTACTGTGAATGCACAAAAAGTTTCCCAGAAAACAGTGGATTTGTTTTGCTTAGTGCTCAGGTAGCTTTAGCTGTGGTAGTGCTGAATGCCACTCTTCGTTAGTACCCTTGTAGATTCCTCCATAATTGAATTTTCCAAGTATCGTCGATGCAGTCTGTGGTGGGCAAGAAAATTAAACTCTGTTCTTCTTATCTTCTTAAGTCTTAAGCTGGCAGCCTAGTCATTTGAGCAGTCTTCTCATAAAAATTGAATATTTTTATGTCTGTACTCCTATCATTTATTGGCAGGGGGACAAAACCAAAGAGAAAATCATCCAATATATTCGAGTAACATTTATCACGTATTGGCTGTCCTAAGTAATACATCTGATAGGGTTGAGTAGGGGGGATTATTAAGTTGCTGTGGTATGAAAATAAATTATTTTCCATAGTATTTATTGGGTGCAAAAGGTTCACTTACATATACATGGCATTGTTCTCACTTCCTATGCTTGTGCTGCATCTGTATGTACAGCTGCTAACTTTGTCGTCTGCAAAAGCAAAAAGAGGGAAAGACGAGTTTCCGAAGATGCAGCTGTCATTTCTGCAAGAATACAGTTCACTTCATCGTTCTCCCTGCTTCCATTTTTTCTGCGCCCCTGGCTAGTCCAGTTGATTGAGGTCTTGAAGCGAAAGGCTCTTTCTCCCCCTCCCTCCTACAAGCCAACTGGTGGTAGCTGGAGGAGGGGTGATCCGACGGGGCCGTGGAGGTAGCAGTGGTCCCGCAGCCAGTTCCTGCCGTAGCCTTCGGGGAGGGAACGGCATCGAGGGCTCCAGACCTGGAGAGCTGGCGCTGGCAGACCTGGGCAGGAAAATGGGAAACATTTAGCGCTCCCTTCGGTCGGTAATCATCTGTTGGGTGGCGATGACTGCCCGATCCCGTCTCCACTGCAGTCGATAGAAAAGCTGCCACTGCATTGCGTAGGCAGACCTTAGTCCTCTAGTGTGGAAAACTGGTATTTCCTTCCCCAGCTAATGCTCTGCACCGGGAAGAACTACAGAGCAGCCAGAGGTAGGTTTTCATCTCCAGACAGGTGGAGGGGAGTCCTAGTCAGCTCTTCATCAAGGGAGGGGCAAAAATGTGTTTTGAGTTATTTTAAGGCTTTGGAAAATATTTTAGATTTATGTTTCTATACTTCGTTTCTGGATAGAAATAATATACTCTAACGGATTGGGGTGTGACTATTCAGTAAGCTCATTTTACATTTCAAAACAAGAGTTACTTTTTTATGGAGTTATGTCTGTATCGGCTGGCAACTTCATATATAATGTATGTATCTTTTTAGAGATAGAGGTATATACACACAAAAACCCCTCCTCGTTTCAAGCTGTTGAAAAGTTTGGCAGCTTAATAAGTCTTAGGCTTTAAACCATCATTTAGTATTTGGAGATTTTGTAAACCTGTGATTTTGTAGTATTGTATAATTGTTTCCACAATCTGTGATGCACAACATGCTTTTGTTGGAACTGGCACTATTATTATATCAGCTTTAGGTCTCTAGATATGTCACAGTGTACATGAAATTACAGTGAGCAACAGTAAGTAATGCACAGTTGCGTTCATCAAGTAGCAAATGCCATTGAATTGCTGCCTAGCTTTAGAAATAAGCTCTTGGAAGTTCCGTGTCTTAGGATTTTGACTCTGTTTGCATGTTCATCATCTTAGATCTTTGCTCTGTTTTGTTTGAGGTCAACTCTTTGGTCTCATTTGTCCTTATAATATGATATGCCATACAGAAAATCTGTATTTGTATTATTTGAATAGAAAGAAAATAACAAGCGATTTACAGTTTTATAAGCAATGTTTTATCAGTTCTCTTATTCCCAGAATTTTTTCCGAATGTACTCTTGTAACTAATTCTGTGGAATCAGTATCATCTGTTTTTCAGAATACCAGCATCTTGTTTACTAATTTTAATCTTTTATAGACTTAGCTGAACTGAATGACTCACAGCAGTGTTGAAAATCATCACATGCTTTTATCAGCAACATGCATCGCACACAGAACGCATATGTACAGCCCGCGTACCTTAGATGGGCGTTCATCGAGCTAAAACTTACAGCTAATGCCCGACTCGCCTGCTCTTTTCTGGGGTAGCTGGTTACAAAAGCAGAGGAATATTAGATACTTCCAGGAAAAGAAGGCGATTCAAATCGGACCAGATTTACAATCACTAAAGCGGGATCACTTCAAAGTGATAAAATGCCATCGGTCGGCCGTTGACGTCTCAGTTTATATGAATGGCGATCACGGCAAGAGCGTCCAACTGCCGCGATCCGCCCCGTGCCAGCGGGGAGCTCGCCGCTGCTCCCGCGGGGCTCGGCACCGGCTCTGCCGAGGCTCCCGAGCGTACGTGGAGCACAGGCAGCTGCCAGACCTTACGGCTTCCCCTGCCTTACCAGCCCTGCTTAGCACCAGGGCTTTCCTTGAAGGCTCCACGAGGTCAGTATGGTTCCGTAGATAGCTTCTGCTAAGGAGAAATCGTACAGTGTCATCACTTAAGTATAATACCTGTATTAATTAGCTCGGTATGGTACCTGGTTTAAGTATTATATCTGGTTTATGCGGGGGTAAATTAATTCATAAAGTTGCTAAATGCCCTCTCTGGGGAGGGGAACCAGGGAAAGGGAGCAAGAAGCGAGCCCCGAAGCCCCTGCTCTTTGCTGGGACTTGGGTCCGTGGCTCGACCTGCACCCTTGGACAGCCTCCCTCGGCGCACAGCCCTGCGGCAGCTGAGATCATCTGATGCGCCCTGGCCAGGAGATCTGCGGGGGAACGTCTGGGACCTCTTCCCAGACCCTTTGCCAGCATTGAGGACTACCCAGTGAATCAGCTTCCCTCCTGTTCTGACGCAGCCTGGATCCGCTGCCCTCCAGGGCATAGTGCAGAGCTCATCTGTGCGCTCGGACTTCTCTGAAGGGAGGGGGCTGTGTTTTCCTCTCGGTTTTTGAGGACTGCAATTTGCCTAGCCGTGGTATTACCAAAAATCCGCATGTCTTCATATAGATTCTCAGACTTGCAGATGGGATTGCATTTGCAGCAGATAGAAATAAATGACAGGCTAACCCATTTCATAATGTTTATTTTAACCTTCTGCCCAGAAATGGTAACGGTTTTACATGAGGAAAACTGCTGAGCCCTGTCTTACAATGTGTTTAAATTACTCAATTTGAAATATCTAAGATGCCCTTTGATACAACCCAGAGGAGTTAGGAGAAAATTTGCCAAACAGCCAAATAGTGGCTCTCTGTCAAGTGCCCTGAGAAACATCCTACAACTGAGCATCTTACACTTACTCCTATTTCGTGCAGCTTGCCTTGGGTGCACTTTGTATTCTCGCTGTTACTCCTTGATTATTGAAGCCTAACGCAGTGCCGGTGTTTCTGGGTTCGTGTATGTGCATACATGGGTATAGCCGTAGATACCGATTGTGTATAAGGCAGTGCCGCACGTTGCACCCAGAAGGGGTTGTCCAACAGCACCCATTTGGAAATGATGCTGGTTTAGACTTGTACTTAATTTGGGTTTAGTACAGTTTCAATAGCTGGTATTGCTTTCTGTCTTTCAAAACCCATCTGAATTCCTATTATTCTTAGGGTTTTGCACCTTGAGAAAGGTGTGCGTTTCTTGTTGCTTTCACTTAGACTTTCTTAGAATGCTTGTGAGGGTACATGATAGAATTCTCTTGCGGGGCTAAGGAAAGGAGAACTGAGAAGTGATCGCAGCTTTGGAGGAACCGGTGTAGTTTCAAAACCCAGTCTTACTCTTAACTTACACTGGGGTTCAGTTCTATCTTTGTTTAGATTATAATATTGAATAGGTGATGTCTTAGGAAAGTTGACACATCAGTAAATCGCTGGCATCACTGTAGAGAGCTTGTGTAGTCGTTGCATTTGAAATGTACTACTTTGCCTATCTGTTTCTCTCCAAAAGTCCACATGGAAAAGCACAAATCTCTCTTATGCTCTTCAGAATTAGTCTGTTCTTGTTTATTTCCCACTCAAAACTGTAATTCTGCAGTATTCACAGTAACCAGCTATAAAAGCACATGTAAAGAGGATTGTTGTGCCAGGTGAGGTGCTAAATAAAAGGAGGGGTCCTGTCTTGATGCAGGGTTTCATTAAAATAGTAAAAATAAAAGGAAAAAATTTATAAATACATACTGTTTGTCATTCTGATTCCAAGGAAGGGCTTTCCAAGATTTTCCTTTGATTGTCAACATGCCTTTCCATTTATGCTTAGAAACCTTATTATTACCGTATAAAGGTAACAAAATTTAATTGCAATACTAGGCATCTTCTTAAGAACGTAAAAGGAACACGAGAAGTCTAAAGTCACTTTGAAAATCGAGAAGGTACAGCAAGTTGATGCTATCACTAGTGAGCAACTATGTATTAAATTTAGGTGGACTTCTCAAAGGTATTGACAGAATTAGAGAAATCTCATCTCATCTCTTAGCAGAGTATACCGTCGTGTTTCTTTCTATGGATTAAATACGTTGGGACTGCCAGACTTCACAAAGTTGGTCACACAGTGCCTAAACTTGATTCTTTTCTTTTGTCAAGTTTGTGATGAACTGTTACGTGTTCTCTGTTGATAACAGAGCTTTCTGATCAGTCCTTGGCTTTTACAACACGGGGATTTCGTACGTCATCCTCCCCTCACGCTGCAGTCCTAGGCCAGTGTTTATATGTGGTGGCGAAGGCAGTTGCCCTGAATGTGTTCACTGGAGAAAACCAAAGACTGTTTTGCTGCAAGATTGACACATACTAGTTTGTCATCTGCCTCTGCAACCCCTGCTGCTCTTGAATGAAGTGTGGAAAAACTTGGATTTAGAACTTTTTTTAGATAGCTAGACACTTAAGTAATTTTTATACTCTCATTTCTCAGGCAGAGAATGAATCTCCCCTGTATGTACGAACAATGCAAACATATGCTTATGGTTGCCCGAGAGCTCTCACGGCTTCAAGTCTCATATGAAGAGTATCTCTGCATGAAAACGTTGCTTCTCCTCTCTACAGGTAGGTGAATGGTTAAATACCTATGTGGACAACGTAAGTTTAACTTGCCAGTATTCTGAGTGTGCACGTGTAGTTTAAAATTGCGTTTAGGTATCTGATAGCATATGAAAGTCAAAATGTTCTGCTTGGCACCTGATCATATAGGGTTAGCGAAGGAAATTCTGCTTTAAGCAGATGCCAGACATTTGTGCTAAGACAGTACGGATTGTGTTCAAAACTTCCCAAGTGCAACAGAGGAGCCTAACTCAAAATTGCAATCTGAAATTCTTCAAAAGCACATAAATCACAAAACTGGCTGAGGAGTTCAGGACCAAAAGAAATGGGCAAAGCTATGACTTTGTGCCCATAAAATACTTTAAAAAAAAAAAACAACCAAAAAACCAAAAATGCTCAAACAAGCAAAAAAAACCCCAAGCACCAAAACAACAACAACAAAAACCCAACCAAACAAACCAAAAAAGAAAGAAAAACACCAAAACAACAACAAAACCAAAAAAACCCAGAGAGGAGAAACCCCACCACCACCTGTGAGGAATTTCTGATCCAGTGAAGCAGTCGTCCCCCCCCCAAAGTTATCAAACTCCCCCAGAACTTAATTTAAAATTGTTAAATACAACTACAACTTTTTGCATGTGCATCTTAAAAGTCTATGGTGGTTTTACGGTAGGTATCATAAGACAGATTAATCTAATATACCAAAGCTATCTAATCTATTACATGATGGTTTTTATGTCTTCGATAGGCTACGCTTGTAGTTAAAACAAGTCGCAGCTTAGTAGAGTTCTGCTGCCCGTACCGCATGAAACGTCAGTGTCAAAACAGTCCTTTTTAGAATACACAGAAATACACCAATAGGAAACACTTACAGTGTTATTTTTACCCTGCATTCATACTCGTTGGTACCTGGTGGGTTGCTTTTTCCTCTTCGCGCACGGTGGGGCTGTCGTCAGCCCGAGGAAGCTCAGTTGTAACCCTGCCTCCGCTGCAGTTCAGGGACTCTCGGTAGTAAAGTGAGTGTGTGTGTGCGTGTAGGCACGAGCCGGGCACCTCGCCTTGCACCACTTGGTCTGTCCGAGCCGTCACAGCCTGTGCCTGGCCTGGAGAAATCCCGTCCCGTGGCCGTCACACCGATACCCACGGTCCCGCAGGACTGAGAACGGCATCTCTGGGGCAGCGACTGCCGTTTCCCTGGAGCCCTCGCTGCTTCTGCTCGACAGAGGATTATTTTTGTTTTAGTGTAGCGAGAGGTATGCTAGTACGTTTTAAAACTACCAGTAAAAGCAACAACGCAAGTAAAGACTTTTCAGCATAGTACTTCTACACGATTAAAAGCACATAGTTTTAAATACGTTAGACAGTTCATTACACTGAGGGCTCAAACGTTCCTTCTTTAATAGTTCCAGGGAATAATACCGTTCATTCTTGGAAACAAACGAGAACTCGGTAGCTTTGGGCTCTTCCCTAATGAAAGCGGGAGGATCTTGCGCTGAAGGCACCGCGAAGCCCCGGGTGACGCCGCCGCGACCGGTTCCTCCCCGGGCCCGTCACCTCGGCAGCCTGGCAAGGACCGGCGCCGCCTCGCCTGCCAAGCCCACAACTGGGACAAGGGCTCTTTTCAGAGGAAACTTTCAGCTCCGCACTGCCACGAGCTTTGTAGGAACTTGAAACTTCCCCAAAACTGCAGGTTTAAAGCAGTTGCTGAAATCTCTCCCAAAAAAATTCCTCAAGTGTTTTGGATGTGGTGTAGGCCAACTTTCCTTGCAGGAATTGGAAATTTCCTTAAAGGAATTTCCATGGCAGAGATGGTGAAGAGGCAACACTCGTAGAATTAAGCCCATTCATAAGTGAAGTGGCAAGCACTGGTGTTAACCGGCAGAAGGCCTCTTTGTTATATTTACAGTGAAAGACAATATATTTTCACATTTCTTCTTGAGTACACACATTGTGTAAGTGGCACATTGTGGAGCTTCTGAAAATGGAATAGCTGAAATTTGTACAGCTTTTTAATCCATGACTTCACAATTTTAATTTCTGTTTATTGTGTCTCTCTGTAAGTTTTCCAAGAGAAGAGGAGGAGGAGTAAAACAGGAATCCCGTGTGGGTCTAGACACATAGATGTAGCTCACAGGCCTTTTCCATTTAAATTATTCAAGCAGCAGTGGACATGTTGTCATCTCCTGTGTAGGCAAGGCAGTCAAGACACTTCACTCCAACATCTCACGGATGCTGACAGTGTAGTGAGGGCTGGATTTTTTTTTAAGGAAGGAAGTGCGCTTTAGTGGCCTCTTTCCTCCCCTGCTGCTTTCGGTCAGCTTTGTCTCAGCTTCCTTGTTTCTCTATCCTCAGCTTTTTCCCTTCACTTCACCAAGGTAATCAAAGGCTTCAAATCCAGCATCCTAAGGACCGCTGGAGTCCATATGCTTGACCTGTCCCGATTTGCTCATTAGTCCTTGGCCTTTAGAAGGACCATCCTAGTAGGAGAATGTAGGCACCCGCACTTGGCACGGATTTGAGTCTGAATACGGGCCTCGGTCCCCACGCCTTGGCTCTCTAACCCACAGCTCCTCATCTCTTCGGCACCATCTCGATGTCCCATCCCGATTCCAAGAAGCTCTGTCCAGGACCGGAGTCCTCCTTGGCTTGGGCAGTCACTTAGTCGTCCAGTCGCTGTTACTGCCTTGCCTGGACGCGTTACTCGATCCACGTCAGGAGGCTTGGAACTAGATGATCTTTCAAGATCCTTTCCGAGCCAAGCCATCCTGCGATCCTACCTTTGTTCTTCCCTCGGCACATGGAATTTTTACGGAATCTTTCCAGTGTGACGTTTCCCCAGGCTTTGAGAACACAGGAGCTCCAGCCCTGGTGGTTCTCCGTCAGGGCACTTCCAGGGCTTAATGTTATTGCCTCCATGGTCTGGTTCCCTTCCCTCTATTTGTTGTTGGGTTGCCTTTGGGGGGTTTTATTTTTATTTTGCCGGCAGCCCTATGCTATTTGTTCAGCTAGCCATCTGTCTCGGTTTCTGCTCTCTTCCCTTGTCTCTCAGCTTTCATTTCATTAAGTACAAGTCCTTTTTCTTTTGGTCATTTTTGTGTAACTAATGTAAGAGAACTATAAATAATGACACAATTCATAGATGTATAATGTCTTAAAGGTTCGTATCAATGTTACAGTTCCTAAGGAAGGCCTGAAGAGTCAATCTTTGTTTGAAGAAATCCGTATGACGTACATTAAAGAGCTGGGAAAGGCCATAGTGAAGAGAGAAGGGAACTCAAGCCAGAACTGGCAGCGATTCTATCAACTGACTAAACTGTTGGACTCTATGCATGATGTAAGTTCTTAGAGGAATGCTGTAGACATTCCAGATAAATAAGTTTGGGGATACGACCGTAATCTCCTCTGTCCTTTTATTTAAAGGGATAAGTATCTGGGAGGGGCGAGGTGGAGGAGGTGGTCATGCTTCCCTACTGTCTAACTGAAGGCTAATTTAAAAAGGTGAACGTGGTGCTTTCAGACTACCTTTGCAGTGGGCTCCCTCCCCAGCAGTTAATACAATTTTCAGTCTCTTTAAAATGGAGGAACTCAGAAATGTAAATGATTTTGCAGTAGTAGCGGAGATGTGAAGTTTAAAACCAGTATTATCTCAAGAGGCAAACTATTCAAGAACCTGCGGAATTGTTTGAAAACGCATTCAGATAATGCATCAGTGCTATTTTTAGTATTAGCAGCGGTCTAATTTTGCGAGGAGTTTCAGAATTCAGGCTGTCTCCTTTTGCGATACGTGCTCTAAATTACGCGTTCAGTAGAAGGTAGTCCAAGTGGTCTTTAAGCTGGATGAGGCGAGGGAAACTTTGAGACCTCCAAATTTTTTTCTTGTTAGTAAAACAAGCACCTGGAAAGATCTAAGCTGAGGATAACTGTGCATTATCTGTATCATCTGAGCAGGCCGTAGGCGTACTTGGGGCAGGTCGCCGGCCTGCGCGTTGCAGCACGGGCAGAAGTTAGGAAGAAGGAAGGATGTAGGTTAATAGTTCTTCGGTGTGCGTTCACGTGAAAGTAATTCTTTGCTTTATCACTTGTAGGTGGTTGAAAGTCTTCTGAGCTTTTGCTTCCAGACATTTTTGGATAAATCCACAAGTATTGAGTTCCCAGAAATGTTGGCAGAAATCATCAGCAATCAGATACCAAAATACTCAAATGGAAATATCAAGAAGCTCTTATTTCATCAAAAGTGACTGCCTTAATACAAAAGGGTTGCCTTAAGAAAACGTCAAATGATCGCGCTTTTTTTTTGTAAACAAAAAACCTACAGAACTTGTTAATTTTGTCCTTGCAGCGTGTTCCTTTTGTAATTATGCACTACATGTGGTTTACAGAGGGCCAAGATTTAGGCTATAGAAGCAGCGGATTTCTCACATTTGGTAAATAACTGGGGAGAAAGGAAAGGAAAATAGATCTTATTTGTCAGAAATTTTATCTCTCCCCTCGTGCAACATCCATGGATGCATCAAAACCACCAGTGACAAGATCTGAGGCTGTGTTACGAACATTCTGCTAGTTAATTTCTGCAGTTGGCTGGAGACAATTTTCTAGGCTTTTTTTTTTTTTTTCTAGTAAAGTGTTTTGGATTTTTTTTTTTTTTTAAAGTTAAGGTAGCATTTTGGTTTATGCATGTAACCTGAAGAAAGTTTACAAGTGTATATCAGAAAAGGGAAGTTGTGCCTTTTATAGCTATTACTGTCTGGTTTTAGCAATTTCCTTTAACTTTATATACCGTGAACTAGGCTTGTTCATTTTTTCTTACATAATTTTTTTGTAATACTTCAAGATGCCTATTGTACAGCTGGTTTTTTAAGGTGGGGCAGCTCGTAGCTTTCCTAAATGACCTCTAGACCGTAATCCTTGAGTATATTCATGTGAAAATGGGTTGGGCTTTTCTAACCTAATAGCTTTGAACTGTCAAAGTGACCATAAAAATTTGGCATTTTTTAAGGGCCAGGGTGGGTG
>JANZLQ010000044.1:20473301-20505151 GCA_026212715.1 Elanus axillaris | reverse complement strand
GCCAAAAGCAGAGCTGCAGGGATGGGCTCACGCACGCAGCCGGCCCCCAGCCAGCAGGTACAGGCCACAGCAGGGCTCCGGCAGAGTCAGAGCAGAAATAAATGTTTAAAAACGGAGTCTTTTTCACCCAATGGCAAACACAGGTGTGCTGCTCATCAAACCAGCGGAGCAACAGAGCACGGAGGAGCGGAGCTTCAGGTTCCTCTGCGTGCCTCTTCTGCTACGACAGCCCCATCTATTGCAGGATGGCCATTTTCTCTGCAAAAGTCACCACTGGCATTGACCGGTGAGAAAGAGCAGAAAGACACAAGTGTTTTAAGTCCAAATATCTCCACGCTTTGGGAGACACCAGTCCTCACCAGTGTGGCAAAGGCCGTCACTACTGGCTATTCCCGCAGAGGAGTATTAGTATTGTACACAGTAATGTAGTAAGGAAAAAAGAATCCAAACCACAGAAAACTAACTGGTTTTAAGAGCCACAGCATTCTGGCTCCTAGAATAAAATGTTTACCTCTTCGGGTTTCACTTGTGCCAGTTTCTTTTTCCATGTGTACACCCTCTCACACCCAAGTCTTGGGACTTTTCTATTACCAAAGGCTAAGGCAGTCTGCTCAGAGGAAAAATGCCACCTCCAGCCTGCAATGAAAGCCCCCAGGGCAAAACTGCATTACAAGCTATTGCGTTACCTCCCTTTGGGTGGGACTAAAGGCTTTACAGTGCCCCACCAGGGGACAATGGGCATCAAGAGAAAAGAAATTCTAAGTGGGGCGTGTGTGTGTGTCTGTCTTCAAGCCCTCTGGTCTCAGCAAATGGGCTGGGAAAATGCTTTAACCGAAAGTCACGTGAGTTCCCGCTACTGCTTTTCCCTTAAAAAACCACTTATGTCCCAAAGACAGCCACTTATTTCTGTGTAGGTACTGTCAGATAGAGCGGGGCACACGAGCAGATAGGGAGGAGAATCCCATCCTCTATCACAAAATTAGAGCACAAATGCAACACAGCGTTCCTAATATAGCATAAAACTTCAGTTATCTAGCAGCAGCAGCTCAGCTTGGGGGTTCATTGCTTCAGAATATGGCGTTTTCCATTTCCGGGGCAATTGTTAGTTAAAAACACAGGTGAGCATCCCTTTCCTGACCCGTGGCTCTCACCTTCCCTGATTTCAGGCCTCCAGGGACCCAGGACGTCCCTCCCATCCAGCACCACCACAAGGGCACGCAACTATCAAGTGCGCAAGACCTGCTGGAAAATCCAGGTTTCATATAACTAAAAGGAACAACGCTACAGAGTTTAAATGCGCTCCTCAAAACATGGTGTAATTTATTATTATGTGGGTGCCGCTCGGTGTGGGTAGCAGCACCCCAATTTCCCAGGCAGACCGAGACGCTGCTCTGCCATGGGCAACCTCAGAGAACCTTAAAGTCGGACAAGAACCTGTCTCTAAGTATTTCCAAGATCCATTTGCTTTCGCTGGGTTTTGTAAAACCCCTTCATCATAACACTTCTACCAAGCACTGCTGTTTCTAACTCACTTCCCCCAGCTAACGTGAGCCTCGGCTATGCTGCTAAGTGATTAGAACATGCTGTATATTTTTTTCCCTTGAATAATCCATTGATTTTTATCTAGCAAACACAATGTATTTAATTCAAACTTGTTCCCCTCCTAGCTGCTCTAATTCCCACGGGCTCTCAAAGGGGAGACCATGTTTATTTATAAGATAACTATGGAGCTGCTTAGGAAATGTATTTTCTTTAATTCACATGTATTCATCCTCTTCCCCTTTCTGCTGTATTCTCATATATATCCCAGGGCAAAACCAGTGCACGTGGTAGCAGTTTCCCAAATGACAATGCTTAACATATAAAAGCCAAGAACTACTTGGAAAGTAGTAAAAAGTCTTTTCTCTACACTGGGATTACATCTAAACCAGAGCTGCTTCATTCCACGGAGCACAGCCTCTTTCCCCTGATGCAGGAAACAGAAAATCTATGTTCATTAACATCACCTCCAAGAATCTAACCGGAGCCCACCTATTCCAGCTCTCGGTATCCAGAGGCAAAAAGCACATGCTGCTTTTCCATCTCCTGCATGAAACATTATGGCAACTGCATAGAGTATTTCTGGTGCCGATACTTGGAAACTAATCTCTCCTACCCAGAAAACCATTGAGGAATGGCTCTGTATATGGTAAGCGCCAGCGTCAGTGCGGTGCTCACCAGTTTCTCCCCCAGGTTTAGCTCACGGATCCGTGCCCACGGGAGGGAGGCCGGCGAGGTCGGCCAGCACCGGGCTCTGCGCGGTCCCACCGGCGCGGCACGAGCCCCTCGCTCTGCCGGCAGCGCTGCTGCTGCGGCACTGTCGGCGTGCCGCGTATCGCTGCGGGGAAGAGCTGGGGCCCATGTACTGCAAGGTCTCGAATAACTTCAGCGACCAGCTGGAGCGTCGGGAAGCTGCCAGGAAGGCAAACGGCGCAGAACCTGGGGTCAGCGCTGGGCACCGGTCCCTGCTCCACGACCTGCCGTTGACGTGGCATGGCACAAAGGTGACACTGTGCCTTGCCAAACTTCTTCCTTTTGTTTTCTTCTTTGGATCAGAGCCTGCACTTTGTACGCCCACGCGTAGCCTGGAGAACCTCTGCACACCCTCCACGCAAGGCTGCACCTTCCCCTACCAAACACAGCCAAAACACAGCTCTGATCTAGACAAACACGGTCACCCACGCACGCCCTCGCCTCGTGCCCTGTGGCCGCGTGGCCGCTTCCACTGCCGGGGCCAAACTACCCGTCACGCCAGGCTGGCGGCTGGGACACCACGGGCACGGGCAGGGCGATGAGTGGGACGTGGAGTGGGACCCGCTGACCCAGGCTGGAGGTGGGAAAGTGGACGTCTCCGCAGGAGTGGCCTCCTGTGCTCTCCTCTGGGGGAGAGGAGGGGTATCGCCCCTATTCATCCCTCCTATTTTACACGTCTCCCTTAGGATGAAATAAATCAGGATCTCCAAAAGGCAGTTTTCACACTGATCCTAAAAGGGGGCTGGATGATCAGCTGCTTTCAGCACGGATACAAAAAGTAAGGCAAGATTCACGTCAGATTTAATGTCTCTCCGTTTCAAATATCTCTGCTTTCTTCTTTCATGGGATTTCTAGTGGTGGAAACGGGATAGCCCTTAAACAGCGGACTAAAAGGAAACCCATGAATTGAGAGTCAAATCATTCCCTGGGTCACAGGAAGAAAACCAGTAATTGGCAAAACTCACTGCTAAAAAAAGTAATAGCCAAGCGTCCTTCCCTTTAGCTTTACCCGTACTGCTGTTAATACTGGCTCCTCACACATACGTTACATGAAATGAGAGATGCTGTCACAGAAGAAGAGTGCCCATTTTGAAGTGAAGGGGAAATCTGCAAATCTACCACCCAGGCTAAGAGCCACACTCCCTGCAATGCTTCCCTGGCAGGCGAGGTGGGTGGCTGCCAGCAACAGGCAATGCCACGGTCGTTAGAAGGAAGCCAATTTGACGGTGTGTTACAAACACCCCGGGTACGTCCCCCACCCTCCCCTCGTGCTCTGCCTTTGCTCTGCAGCAAACCCCGCTCCAGGTTTGCTCCGTGGAAGCCGAACACCGGGCATGGAGCGAGCGCAGCTTCTACAGCACCGGGTGCAGCTCTCCTGATCCAGCTTTCCCAGGACGCCAGGAACCACAGCCCGAACACTGAGCTGAAAAATCTCCTCCCGCTCCCACGAGGTGCCTGGCACTGCCCCGTGCCCTCCCTCCAGGTCGAGGACTCACCATTATCAAACACGGTGCCCGCCGTGAAGGAGAGTTCTGAGTCGTGTTCTGCTTTACAGGCGTACAAAGCTCGGGCTTTCCGCAGCGGTGAGCTGCAAAAAGAAAGCATTTATTGGCATAAAAAATACTCTACTTGTACACAGCAGCACTCCCCTCCCCACTGTGTCGAAGAGGGGTCCACACAAGTGGTGCACGCTGAAGAGGGGTCCAAGGACCTCTACCGCTCTGCAAGGGTCACACTGCTCAGGGGAAGGGTGAGGAAGATGCCAGAGGAGGCTGAAGGCTCTCGGGGATGAGCCTCCGGCGCCGCATTTCACCAAGCTGCAAATCCCGGTCCGAGCCCAGCTGGCACAGCCAGGACCAGAGCCTGTGCCCGGTGCCCACAGAGCGGGCAGACCCGAGCCAGGGGTTCCCGGCAGAGCTCCAGGTGCTAGACGGGAAAAGTATATCAGGGAGCTGGAAATGTTTTGTGAGTCTTCGATGGGCCATAACTGACTGGGAGGGCTGGTGCGGAGCAAAGGTGGGCAGCAGGTGCTGGCAGCGACCCACTGCCCACCAGCTCTGCTCGCTGCCAAACCCATTGCTCTCCGGGTGCAGCTGCAACCACAAGCAGAGTTTTACGAGGAAGAATTAGCACTTGGGGAAGGGTATTTCCAAACAGAAAATCAAGTAGGTCCATGAAGAATTTGGTGCACTTCTTTAGAGACTGTACCTGAAGATAAAAGATTTAACAACCATTAGATTTTACTGGGGAAGTGTCAGTGTGCCCACACTGCGGGAGGGTGAATTAGAGCAGAGAGATCCAGAAATGGAGCAAATCACCGGCAGACACAGGGAGAAAACGAAGGACCTCAGGATCCCACCAGCAAAGCACAGGCACCCAGAGCCTCCTACCCATCCTTTCTGGGTTTGGGCTCGAGCAATGCTGGTGGAAAGCTGGGACACTGCCTGGCCACGGTGACGGTGACATTGCAAACCTGCCCAGGCACAGTGTCCGGCCACATCCAGCGCTGCAGCAGACTACCTGGCTATGGTACGGCCAAGCAAAGTGATGGAAGCACCCCCAAAAGCTGCTGGGGTAATGAACAAGGCGTCACCATTCCTCATTTGAGCGGTTTCACCAACTTTTATCTTCCCAAGGACTTGAACTTATTCTGAATTCCCTCCGAGTGAGCCCAGGGAAGCGGCACACTTTCACCACGAGATGAAAGTGCTTCACCTTCACACACAAACCACAAACCAGGGAAGCTGTGAATGGTTTTGGTTTCGCTGTGAAGACAGCCCCAAAGCGGAGGTCTCTCCTCTCCGAATTCCAGCTGTCTGACACGAGCAGCTGCCAAACACTCAAAAAACCAGGATGGGCAAACCCTCCTCCTGCTCCCGAGAGGGTCCTTCCCTGCTGGGGAGGCACTGCTCACGCAGAGTGCTTGAGGAGACTGTCAGATGAAAAACAAAAGGTATTTTCAGGCTTACTACCTTGAATTATTCAACTTGTTGCTTTTCTCCCCCTAAAATGACCTCTGCAGCCCGGTGTCCCCGTGGCCCCAGCCTGCCCCTTCGCCTGCCGGCTGCTCTCTGGGCTGCGACTGCACCCATCAGACCCCCGTGGGGCTTCCAGGAACTGAAACACTGGACCCCAGCGATCGTTCTTGTTAGGTTTCTGCCTCCAAGCACGACACAAGGCCAGAAAAGCACTCAGGAGCTTCACCCGTCTGCCCTTGCGCAGTTTCGGGAGTGATGAGCCTCCCTCCCCCAGAGAAGGAAGGCTGCTTGGATGGTTATTACGCCATTGTCAGCCTTTGCAGATGCATAGCAAAACAAATAAATAACCCTGCCAAACAGGCAGCCGTCGTACAGGCAGCATTTGTATGGCTGGAGGTGCAGGGGAAGAGCTCGGTCTGTGCCTGTAATGAACAAACAGGTTTGACACATCTCCCTGAGAGGAGGGATTGGTGCCCCAGCCCCACGCTTGCACCTCCCAAGGGGCCGGGAGCTGTGTCCTCTGCCAGCAACGACAACAGCATCTTGCTCCACTGTCCAGCCATGGGCTCAGAGGAGAGAAATCCCATCCAAGGGCACCCTGCACCCAGACCAGAGGCGATGCTGCCCTGGCTTCCCCCACGTGAGCACCCCCCACGGTGCGCTCACGGCACGACTGCATCTCCGATGCCAAAAGCCATGGGACCCCCAGGCAGCGCCCGCTCCCGCGGTGCCGCGGCCAGCGGCATCTCGCACCCCGGAGCGAAGGGGGGACCTGCTGCTCCAGGGTTCCGCTGGAAATCTTCCATTAGTCTGCCTGTAACTTTCAGGACCGATTTACTCCAACCCCCTGAGACACGGGCACCCAGCAGGCAAATGTCTGTGTTGGCCCATGTTCTTTACCCTCCGTAGATTCCAGATAAGAAAAGGAAGTGGCCAGAAAATGAGGTATCACCGTGTTTTACAAAGGCTTGTTATTCCTCGCAGCACCTGGGAAGGCAGTACACTTCTTACCTGTTGCAGAGCAGAGCAAAGCAAACCGCAAGAGCTGAAATGGCTGGGCAAAACCACAGAAACCACCAGCGACGCTGAGCACTGCGAGCATGACCTGCAAGCGCTGGCTCCCACTCGCCTGACCACGGGGGCCAGCGGGCACCCACCGGGGTGGGGGGGGGCTCAAAGCGGGGATTCAAAGGGTCTCCCCTGGGGCAAAAGGTATTTGAAAGCTCCTCTCTTGCTGAATGCAGACAGCTGCATTGGGGGAGTTTGAGCAGGATGCAAAGAGAAAAGGAAAGTGAAGTGGGGGAAACCAAGTAAATTAAACAGAAATAGCAAAAGCAACAAAAAAGCAAAGCGAATTCTGCAACAGACCTGATGGGGGATGAGTCGCTGGACGTAGAGGAGGTGGGCATAGGACTTGATGGCGCGGAGAACATGGGCCAGGACGGTGAGAGGGGTGACGTTGGGCTTGGATTCTGAGGGCTGCAAGACATAACCAGATACCTTATCAACGTGCAACCACAGAAACAAACAGCAACCGAGAGACAGTCAGACGACATTCGACGATAGCGAGTGCCTTGGGGAATATTCGGAGCATGAGACACAGCTACGAAATGAAGTGCCGAGACCTTGGGAAATGTTTCAAGGCCAGATCTGCATTTCTCTGGACAACAAGAGCTGGATCTTCCAATTAAACCCTGCTCCGTCATCCCGTCCAGTGAGCCCGATACCCTGCGTGCAAGAGCTGTCTCACTGCTTGCTGCTGGCAGCCCAGCCACTTACCTGCCTTGTTTTATTTCCGCCACTGCTGCCAGAAATAGTTGATGGTATTTCTGGAGGTTAATGATGCTTGTGTGCAGCCTCCATCCCCCTTTTGCGTGTCAGTTGTTGTGGCATCCGAGTCTGGGCTGCGATCCACAGTGCCCAGCCACAACCGCCTGTTTACATTTCTAACCAAATGGGTCTCGCAGGCTGGAGCCCAGAGCAGTTCGTTATCTACAGGACGGAGCCAGCCAGGGCTGGCGTTTGCGTGCTATCATCCATCTGAAGACAACTCGCCGGAGAAAATCTCCAGCCCACACCGCCCCGCAAGGGTCAGCAGCATCAGAGGGCTGTGCTGGGACCCCAGCGAGAGCCGGCCACCTTACAGGTCATGCAAACGGCTCGCATCGACGTAACCAATGCCACGCTTACGCATTTGGTACTATAAAAACTTCATTGATTTGTTTTCCACATTTTACATTGATGAACTTTTTTCCCCGTCATGCAAACTGCTCTTGATTCCTCACTTTTAAGCTACAGCTGTCAACAGAAGTTGAATCAAGTTACTGAACTAGTAAATGCGTGCAGAAGTCAAGCGAGAAGTGTTTGGTTCCTTCAAAACTGTTCAATTTAGGTTGTTCTCAGGTTCACTGAAAAGCAATTATTGTACTACAATACAATTTGAGTCCGATTCATCGTCTACTGTTTCCATGCTTAGCGACTCATCTGTATTCTCTAATTCAGATTGTAAACTCCATCCCTGATAAAACACCAGAAAATCCTCTCCACACTGAAAGTGTTTCTGTAAAAACAAGAAGTTTTGCAAAAGCATCATGATTTATGTTTTTTTTCTTGAGAGAGGGATGGTAGCTCTGATCACAGGGGTCTGTGATGAGGTGGGGATAGCCCACAGGCAATCCCCAGGCTGTCCTTGTCCCCTTCCCCTTCCTCATCCCCATCCCCATCCCGAGCTGGGGGGTCCCGAGGGAGAGGGAAGGGATACGGGGAGGAGGGAGCTCCAGAGCAGGGGGGGAAACCTCAGCCTTGCAATAACAGCAGTTTACGGGTCCCACCAGACCAGATGGATGTTGGAGGGAGGGAAGGGGCTGCACCAGGACTAACAGCATGTCGAAGGCCATCGCTTCATCTCCTCTCCCTCGTCTCGGGAACTGGCGCTTCTCCGAGGGGAACGGGATGAAGCTGCTGAGCTGCTTTCTGACAGCACCAGGGTAAGTCCCGAGGTAGAGGGAAAGGTGGCCCACGCATGGGAGAGGGGCAAAGCCCTCCCTCTCAGCTCCAGGCTGTAAATATAATTTGTTCCAAATACCTGCCTGGGATTATACAAACATCTTCTAGATAATGTTTTAACTCAGATTTCCTCTTGTCAAGGTGCGGTGTGCAGGGATGTGCCCCCTTCACGCTTGAGAAGAAGCCTCTCGAGGAGCATGGCTTGGACCGGCAGCCAACTTGGAAAAAAAACCCCAACGTCCCGAAAGGATGAAAGCAACCCCCTCTTCTCCAAAATGAGCAAAATGGGCAGCACCAGCGCAGACACAGTGGGACAAAGCGCGGGCAGGCTCATGTGTGGGCAGCAGCCAGGGGAGCCTACGCTGCCTCTTAAACCTTTAATAAAAAGATGAAGTCTCTGTAAAAAGGGTAATGGGTTAATCCATGATCGTTCAATACCTGTTCAATCACAACAGCAGAAGTTCATTGTTTCAGCCCCAGCTTCTGCTCTTTAAGCCCAGAATGAAACGTTTTGTATATTACAGAGAAGAGAACATAATAAATATTTTTCTTCCATTTCAAGCTGAATGTAAAACGTCAGCCTCTATTATTTAAAAGCATCAACCTCCCCCAACATCTGAGAGGGTTTCCAGGAAATATTTATGATTAATCTCGAATTTTGTGTTTTCTTGTCATTTTCTTCCCTTCAGTTCAGTTACAATATTGCACCTTAAAACTAAAATGTCTCTCTTGGCACACCGGCTTCCCTCCAGTTCATGCATTTGTGCAACCAGCACCCTGAAGCCTTCCTCGCCTGCACCAGGCTCGGCTCTGGGTACCTGGCTCTTCCACCAGTGCCGGCACTTGCCAAGAGGCCGGTGACTCTCACCGGCGGTTCCCGCGTGCCCTTCCACGTGCCCGCGAGTGAAACTGGCAGCCGGCACTCCCTGGCACGCTCTGATGGTGACAACTCAAAATTGAAAGGATAGGGCTGTGGATTTAGTCCAATTTCCAGGGGGAAAGTGTCCATGTCATAAACACCACCACCGCAATGGCACCTAGAGGACACTAAAGAAGGTTAAATTGTTGGCATCAACTACTCTGAGGTCTGTCTCTGCTTAAGGCCAAACTCTTGGCTTCTTTACTCTTCGCAGAAGCTGTGTCACTGCATTCAACAGAAACTAATGCTTTCCCTTGGTAATTATGGGCAATACCTTTATTACGTCAGAGGATTACATGCATATAGAAATGAGATACAGCAGTGCATCACAACTTTCATAGGAGGGCTGTAAAACAGGGGATGTTCACAGGCAGACTATTACAGAAATCCTCAAAATGTTCTCCTAATATTTTGTCAGTATTTAAAAAACAATCTTTTTGCATTTTTCTATCATCAAAATTGTCGGTCTTTTGAAAAATAAGTAATTACCTGTATTACGTAGTCTTTAAGAAATCTGTTAGACATTGGTACTTACCACATATGAAACCTATTTCCACCTTTAAACAGAAGGAGGTGCTACAAAGACCACCAAGTTAGCCCAAATCGCAGAAATTAACCCTTGAAGCACCAGTTCTTGCTTCTTCTTTTTCTTTCTAGCAGGTGTAGTTGTCTGGCCATTCGCGACGACGTCCTACCTTCCCTTAACGCAACAAGCTATATGGCACATAGGGCAGGTAATTTTGTTTTGTTTTATCTGTGCATAAGCATGCTTCTGCCCTCTAATGGAGAGAGCATGTTAGATGCATTTGAAGACATGGAGAGTGCTCTCCTCTGGGCAGCAGGAACTAGAACACTTCCTTCACTGTTAGCACTGCAAGAAGAACCAGTATATCGGAAGCCAGAGCCTGTTGGTTGTAATACCTGTATGCAATGTTCTCTGGCTCTATACAGCTAAGCCACTATAGCAAGCCTCCAAGACGGTACACGTCTGCGTGGTAAAGGGGATATAAATGCATGAGTTCATCACCTGGAAGGCAGAGGACCTGCTAGGTGTGCCTTTCGTCTTACCATGGCCTCTCACTGTTCACGTAGACTCCTCCATCCTGGCGATCTCAAAAAGCTCTTCATCAAGATGCACGTTACCTGCTCCACGCACGGATTTTCTGTAGGCAAGGAGCATTACCTTGGGAAGCAAACCTCCCCGGCTCCGGTGAGGTTCCTTCCCACTGAATTGTCTGCAGGGCAGGATGAGTCCCAAGACAGCATAAACACCTCTAGCCATCAGCCCATCTTCTCACTGGTCAGAAATCCAGCAGGCAGCAGTATCTAATGGACCACAAAGACCCCACACTGGGGTAGGAGAGAGCAAACGCATGGCACGGCAATGCCCTGCTCAAATCGGAGCTTGGCCCACAGTCAAGGTGGGCCGTGGAGGGGGCGATGAGCTGCAACGTGGCTGGGCTCGTCCCCCCGAGCGCAGTCACCGGCACCCACCAGCCCTCCTGCCGTAGCTCCCACCGCCACCGCGGGCAGCGGGCTCTGGGTGCAAGGAGACATCTCGACGGCTGTGCCAGGGATGGTGTGCCCGCGGCACGGGACGGCCACCCCCTCCGCTACCGACCCCGGCCCTCCCCACTGCACGACGGAAGGAATAGCTGACCGCACAGGGCTCTGGGACTAGAAATTCCCAATGCACTTTTTGAGATGAAATCATTTTAAAAGAATGCAGCTCTCGCTACTCATAAAGTCGGCTCTGTCATCGCTCCACCAACTGCGCAGCCTGCTACACTAATTACAGTGCGTAATGCAATCAATATGATTCCCAGAGAAGAGAGCTATTTCTGTGATGTTGCGGTAAAAAAGCCTTACAGCAAGAACCGGCACTCGGGCCGGCCTCTATCTAAGAAGCTATCAATAATTTGGAGCGGGATTTTGGTGTCTTCGGATCACTGGTGGCAAGGAAAACACCCTCCATCCCCACCAAAGCAACTGAGAGAACTATTAACTAATGACAGCATGTGGATTTTTAAGTATGAAGACCATCCTGTTTCAATCAGGTTCCTCACAGAAGAGATGAACGTGGTCCTACGAAGACCGAGGTGCCCCTGCACAGCCTCACGGTCCTGCTCTGCAAGTCTTTCCAGCACATTTCCTCGAGAAGAACAAAAGGACGTGTCAGGACCCCACCTGACCTGGCCCTCCCAGCACCTACAGACCGTGGGGCTACGATGTGCATGAAGGGTTCGTCTCCCTTCCATGAAATATAGTTAGTTATTTTCAAGATGCTGCTTGAATGTCACCTTTTTGAGCTTATGTGACTGCAAGACCTGAGTCCTGTCTCGCTGGAGAAGCCTGCGCACGCGAGCGAACAGGCTATTTCTGAGGTCTCTGGCACTCTGGAAAATGGTTTTCTTGTAGGATCCAATTTCCTTTCTGTTTCTCATGGAAAGAGCAGAGGTGGTGAGAGGCTTTGGGGAAATGTTGGCTGCTGCCTGCCTTCGGTTCTGCCTGCAGAAAGCAAATGTCATCTGGACCTTTTTTTTTTTTTTCCTTCTTCTTACTCTGGAGGACTTTGCGAGAGGCTCTTCCTGTCGGGTGCATAGTGGGAAACAAAACAGAAAAAAATGCTAAGAACCAAAAATACCAGAAGCAGGAAACAAAGAAGCGGCTAAAATTAGAGACTTCCGAGGTAGGTATGGACCTATCCCCAACAGAAGCAGCAGAGGGAACTCCACAAGTCCGTAGCCCAACGCGTCCCGAGGCTTTCACCTTTCCTGTCGGTCCGTCTGTGCCCCTGGAAAGCAGCGGCCGCGACCTGCAGCCCAGCGAGGAGGTAAAAGTGCCCTGGAAAGGGCAGGGTGCAGGGGGACGTCGTGCCGCAGGGGTCAGCCCACCAGCTGCGGGGGCACCTGCGTCCCGTCTGCCCCTTGGGCAATCCCAGTAGTCCAGCAAACAAGTGTACTTAGAAACGTATTTAGAAGCTAAATCCTCCTCCCTGCTTCCCATGCCTGCTGTACACACTGCCTTTCCCATTCTGATGTTTAGTTTGCTGCCTGAACATGCAAAAAAAGCAGTAATTCTCGTTTCCAGACTCCAGTCTCCTTTCCAGTTGCTGTAGCTAAAAAATCTCTTTTCTACTCCCTTCTCGTAACCTGCCTCTTTTCAATTCCTCTGCCTACCCAGACTGCCTCTGGCACTTCTTCTTTGTACAGCTCAAGTCCTCAAGGCATTTACAGGTCTGAAGAGCTATTCTCAGCAGGGTTTCCAGACAACTTCTGCTGCTTTGTTCTTCTGGCAGAGAGGACATCAGTTCCACTTCAAAAATGTTTACAACTTGTTCTTTATTTTTGTGGAACTCAGGGCTATTTCTGACACAGAACATCTAACAGCTATGAATGGGCATAGTCTACTGATGAATTAAAGCCCTTTCATGAAATCACCTCAAGACTAAATAACAATATTCCCATTCTGACGTTATCGATACCTGACTGCATTAAAATACATCAAGAACCACCCAGTTCTTTACCTCCTGATCCGTTCCTGTAAAACAAAGCTGCAGAACATACAGCTTTTCTCAAAGCTAACCAGAAAAAAAGCGTTATAGCATCATTCAATGCCAGGGAACTTAAACTCTTCTAACGCAAGGCCAAGATTGCAGCTCACCAGCGGACATGGCTCTGTTGCCTAAATGAAATGGAAGGCAGCCTTGGGTTGAGAAGCTCATGGAGTTCATGCAATGCTGCACACCCTAGCAAAGCTCAGAGCGCAGGTGGATGGGCTCTAGCAAGCAATTCCCCAAGTTCTGGCGTCACTGCAGGTTAGTGGTGGCACCACACATGACCCCATACATCGCCATTAGCTCACAGGGCTTCAGACTGGCAGGATGCTTCCTCTGGTACTTTAAATGCAAGAAAAATTATGTTAAACTCTCTCCAGTGTTATTCTCTCAGGACTTATCTTGCTGCATAACCATTCAGGTGGAAAATAATGACACACTTAGGGAAATAAGCAGCCAAAATGCATTGTGGTCAACATCACTTGACCAAACAGGTCCAAAAAAAGTTCAACTTCTTAGCATGGACTTTCCCCACATCTCCATTTACTAGTTCCTCTGTCGCCTTGAGCAGAGATTACAGAATCTTCTTTTCAATAATATGGACGTGACCCTCTTTGTAATCTTGAAGATACCCAGCACATTGGTTTCTCTTGTCACTTTGCTGCTTGGCTTATTTCCCATAGGTAGAGATATATTTCCCTGCTTTAGTAATTTCATAAACCATCTAAAAGCTTTTCCACTTGAATAAAAGAGAGAATGGGAAGAGTTCTGCCTTTGGGAAGGAGACCTAGAGTTTCTGTTGTCCTGCTTAATAGACATTTCCATTTCCAGATACAGATGGATGATGCTTGATGTTTCAAAGGGATGCAATGACATTGCTGGTTTGGTATAGCCTTCTGGCATGAAGCTTAGAGACTGATGTTAATGCTGGAGAAAGGCTGAGTGAATAAGCAAAGGATCAGAAATGGATGCATTTTCAGCAGGTGGAAGCGTCGGAGGCTCTGCAGAAAGGAAGCTCGTTGGACTGGTGCGTAGGTGTCTTCCCCAGTGGGTGGGACCCAGGCGATGGGAGCATCACGCCGTCTTAATATGAAACAGCATTTCATTAACAGTTGTACAACTATTTTGTAACAGAGAATTTGCAGTATCATGAGCAAGTTACCAACCCACCAGTCACCGCTCCTACAGAAACGTCAGACCAGCACTGGGAGGGGGTCAGGCGGGAAGAAACGGGGCCGGCAGCGGAACAGAGGCAACCACGGGTCCATGCTAACGTGTCTCCGGGTCCTTCAAGGCACCTGGCCTGGACACGACACGTTCTGCCTCGCTCCACCATTTGCTCAGCAGCTCTAATTTCTGCACCCCCCTCCCTGCTTCCTCTCTGCTCAAAAGGCTCTCAGCAGACTAAAAATCAAGCTGGTGGGTTTTATGTTGAACCAAGTGCTTTCAAACTGTGTCAGGGCTCTTAATTATTAATAGCAAAGGTGTAATGTGCCAGTAGGAAGCCAAACAGCAGTTTAGGAGGGAAGTGTTGGTAAATCAGGAGCCAGCATCTTAGTCATATCTTTTCCATCACGCCACTGCTTCTAACACATGAGGTAATTCTGCAAGTCTGGCTGCATTAGTCACCAACAAATTGTATTCACAATTAAGGAGAACTCGACGCTCCTCCTGAAATCTCTCGTTTTTCTCTGGCATTCAATCCACTGCGATCTTACGTCCCCCAGAAAAGAAAACTCTCCCATCTGCCACCCCAGCAACCATATGGGATTCTTGGAAAATGAAGGCAATTAAAGTCCCCGTGGGATCACAGCTCCCAGATCAGCTGGGGGGTGTTTGGTAGGATCAAATATTTGAGGTAAACACATCCTGTGCACAGGGCGGCCCTGCTTCGCTGCTGAGCCGGGTTTGCCAACCATAAGCATCTCCAACCCACCGTACGCAGTTGAGGGTGGCCTCGTGACGGGAAGTCAGAGCCGAAGGAAAGCCGACCGACGCGTAACGAGGCTGTCCTTGCTGCCAGCCATCGCCACCCTCCACCCGGGGCAGGACTCCCCCGACCCTCTGCCCGAGGCTCCTGGAGGACCTGCACCGCAGCCCCGTCGCCCCGGCCCCGAGAGCCCGCAGCAGCCCGGCTTCAGGCTCAGGGCATGGGAAATGGGTCTTTATTTCCCCAAAGCAAAACTCCCCTTTGCTGGCAGAGATGTCCTGCTGCAGGCAGCCAACGAGGAAACAGCCAGCCGTACGCCCTGCAGGGCGGCCAGGGCAGCTATGGAGGGAGATGCCAGGAGCTGATTGTTTTGCCCCACATGCTCTCAGACTCGAATGTGAGCCCCAAAGAAAAAGTAATGTTCTGCAAATGCCGAAGGAGCTCAGTCATTACGGGACGGGCAGCAGCAACCTACCCCACAAGCTGTCACTGTCAGCTCTCCGAAGGAAGAAAAGTTTCTTTTACTTTTTAAGTAACTTCTGGAAATGATCAGAAAAGCTACTCCACACCGTAAAAAATTAATTCCTGGCTAAGTAATCTTCCTCGCGTAATTTGATAGAAGGCCATTGCCAGACTCAAATGCTAACAAAAAACAAAGAGCGTTTATTTAAGCCTTCATCAGCACCACAAGCTAAACCTCTTATTTTTGTATCATGCAAATATTCTTCACGCAGTGTAAAGAGCTAACACCTGCCCACATAAGTCATACACATTGGGAAAAACAATGAGGATTATTTTGGCCTGTGAAAGTAATTTGAGAATAATGGGTGAGTAAAGTCACTGCATAATAATTTTCTGTATTTACTCGATTTGCCTGATTTCCTTTTGTATATTTCTTGTGCTGCTTTGTTTTGCAAGTATTCTGCAAACATCAGTTATAGAGAGCTGATCAGAACATTTCACTCCAAAACCCAAAGACTGAAATGATCCAGTTTGATCTTATCAAAAGAAGTTCCGCTTTTGTTCTGTTCTTTCTTTTTTCATCTTTTTTTTCACTTGAAAAGCCCGAGCTTTGTAATAACATTTTTGCCTCATCAGCTCTCATCAGTAAAATCCTCCTCCTCCAGTTGCACATCCCCTCCCAGTGCAGCCCAGCTGGGAGGCGTGAGCACGACAACCCTCCCAGTTTACTGGCCCAACCTCAACTCCTCTGCCTGCAGTCAAGCTGAAAATGTAGCCTTTTCTCCCTTCCCATTAATCAAATACAGCAAAGATTAATACATTCAATTAACTTTTTTTTTTTGGTTTGGTTATTATTTGGCTTCTACTGGTTAGGTTTCACGTGCTGGCCCAAGTCTCCCTGCGGGCTGCACCCACCGCTGTGGCCAGAGCACCCCGGGGTGTTTGGGGGGGACCCCAGGAGGTCTCCGACCCAACCTGCTCAGGCGGGGGGGGGGGGCTGTGAGACCGGAGCGGGTCGATCCACCGGGGCTTGGAAACCTCCGAGGACGGAGACTGCAGGCATGGATATCACGTTAGTATTACACCATTCCGCGTGGAAGAGCCTGCCTCTTGCAAGAGCCCTGAAAAACACTTTTTGTCATGTCAAACGTAACTAACGCCACAGAAAGCCACGTAACTTTAAGTCCCATCTTGGGCTGGCATACTTAAAAGCTACAGAGGTATCGGGCAGACGTCATTAGTTGGTGTCGTTATTTGAAGGAGCAGCGGTTGGGGGGCATGGGTGGGAAGAGCCCCAACCGCCCAGCGGTCCTCAGCACACAGCTGGGGCTCAGCCTTGGCTTTGTCATGCGGAAACCTCTTTGCCTTCAAGCTCACGTGAACGTGGCTCCACAAACCCTTCCTGACTAAGGCACCGCTCCTCCAAATTACAGCAGGGCGAAGGTCCATGCCGCTAGCCGAAGGCTGATGCTGTTGAAGGCAGAGAGCTGCTGAAGCTTTCCCGCATCCGCCACCACCACGATGCCACCCGGCAGCCTGCAGATGGATGGGCATCCCGAAGCGGGGATAACTTTTCCCCGCTCCTCGGAGCTCCCTGGGTTGGGCATTTGTTTAAAGCAGGCAGCTCTGTTTCCACGCCTGCGGCTCCCTCTCCTCTCCCCCTACTCCCAACCCTTCAGCCCGGAGTCGGCAGAAGCCAGAGGGGATTTTCCTCTCCTCCGCAGGGGACGCGGCTGCTTGCGTTCATGTTTTTCCAAGCGCCGGTGCAGACAACAACAAAAGATGAAATACTGCTCCTTCCTCCCGTGATTTCCTTTCCCACTGTCCGGTAAACCCAGCTGGGACACCTTCACTGCAGGAAGCCTGCAGATCCCTCCAAACCCAGCTGGCCTCCTCGGTGCCGGCTGCCACCGCGGCCAGGTGCCGGCAGCCGCGGGGCTGAGCCGGGCGAAGGGGGAGCGATGCCAGCGCGCGGGGGCAGGCGAATAATTAGCGGCGGTTCTTATGCTACTGATAATTTCCCAGCTTAGCACAGCCCTGTCAACAGTGTCTGCACAGCAGCTTGTGCACAGCCAACGTGCAGCTGGACGGAAAGCGGACAAGGGCAAATTAATCGGCGGGCAGGA
The DNA here is from genome assembly GCA_026212715.1 of Elanus axillaris. Lineage (NCBI taxonomy): Eukaryota > Metazoa > Chordata > Aves > Accipitriformes > Accipitridae > Elanus > Elanus axillaris. The sequence goes on along the minus strand of JANZLQ010000044.1, from coordinate 20,487,882 downwards.
TCCCTTACGGCGGCAGAAAGGACCAGGGAGATTGGGTTACCTCCATTTTAGGTTAAAGTGGTGGCGTTACAGCTCCAGCTAATTTATGAAGTTAATTAGGCACAAGGATCTTCTTTCAGAGGGAGACAGGATGTCTTTGTGAGCGAGCAGCCCTGTTTTCCTCCTGCCCCTTTGGGGGAAATTGTCAGCTTTCTGCTGGGAAATCGGATCGCGCGGGAGGAGGGGGTGGCCGGCCCCAGGACAGCCACCCCGGAGGTGGTCCCCATCTGAACCCCGCTCACGCGCTGCTCTCTGCCCACCCCAGCTCATTCCCAGACCTGGCAGTTGTAGCTGCTGGACGACTGGGGAGGTTTGGTACGTTTTCAGCATTTTCAGTGCCTGTGTGGTACGGCTGGAAACCAGCACTGCCTTCAGAAAACACTCCCACATTCGTCAAAAGACTTTTACAAGGCAGAGTCTAGGCTACGTCCTTGATTTTGAATTAAATCTGCCTGCAGAAAGAGGAAAGAAAGAATGCATTCGGCCATTTCTTTCAAATATTTTGACTCTGGTGACATTTATAGGTGGCAGAAAGACCTAATTTACTATCATTTTGCTTTCAGCAGTCTCAGTAAAAAATTTGGCTGGGCTCGCGCTCGGGAGATTCTGCCCAAAAGAAAGGCGGACGCAGACCGAGCAGAGGTGCCTGAAGCGGAGCCGGGACGCAGGGGCTGGGGTGAGTGCTGCACGGCAGCCGCAGAGCAAAACACACGCCGGCACCCACAGCCTGGCCGAAATCAAAGGGGAGAAGGGGGACACGAAAAAGAAAGGACTGGCCAGCAAGAAGATGAGTCTGAGACCTGCCCATCAGCTCGTAACAAAATACAGACTGTTCCGCTAGCTGCCCCAGGGAAGGCTTTGTTGTAGCATCTTCGAGTCCTGCATCCATTTCCCCACAATGGCCGTAATGTATTTTCAAATACTGCTTTATTTGAAAGTAAAATTTCCATTAGCCAATATCTGTCTGAGGCAGTTTCTTTGAAGAAAATACTGCTATGCAGCGATCTCCGCGCTAATTACATGAATTAAGGAAGCAATGAAAGCGCAGTGCCTGTATTTTCTTTCCTGGGCTTTCACGAAAGCTGTCTTTAGCACATATGTGCCACTGAAGTTTAAGGTGCTTTTTTAGATCTCTTGGAGGGAGATCTAATTTAATTCAGTTTGCGAGAAGCACCCTTAGATGTTCCCAGAGCAAATCACGCAGAGCGGTGCTGTTCAAAGGCAGAAAAGTCTTCTGAAAGACTTCTGAAAAGTCTCCTGAGAGGCAGCACTGGGAAAAGCTGCGGACAGCGGGAGTCAGGCTGGAGGAGCTGCGGGACAGCCTGGAACACGGAGCCTCTGAAGAGGCTGTCCGCCTGTCCGTCCGTCCGTCCGTCCGCAACCGCCCGCACACCCCACACAGGCGCTAGCTCCCAGAGGAGCACACCCACGGTAACTGCAAAGCTGCAGATTCAGAGCAACCACATAACTCATTCCTGCTGAGAAAGGGAAGATAGGCGCCGGATCCCATTAGTACAAGGGCTCTTAGCCTGACAAATTACCTTTGTTTTAATCGATGAGCCTGTAGAAAATATTTTGACGTATGACTACTAGTTCACATGGGGTTAGCCGCAGAACTGGAGACTTATTTTATGAGAATATTTGGCTCAATTTTCAAGTTCAATTTGTGGAAAGTTTCTAGACCAAAAGCCAACTAAAAAGTGAAAGAGCTAAAGCTTTGAAAAGTTGTTATGCCAAACTCTGGGGGATATGAAAAGCCCACACAGCAGAAAAACAGATAAACCATCCCTCTTCAACCTTTTCCTTCCACGAGCCCAAAGCAACGAGCCTGCCGAGCAGAGGTGCCGGGGGAGGCTGGCATTCCTTCAGCACTGGACTTTTCCTCTTGGCCAAACAGCCTTAAATATCTCGCCTCAAATGGAAGTTTGTAATTGCCCTCTGCCCTCCCAAAACAAGATCACTGCTCGGTGGCCTACAAGCATCGCTCTTTTTCATGTATCTTAAAATACCGCATGGAAGCATACAGATGCTTAGAAAATAAATCCAGGATTATTTAAACACAACATAGGAAAGAATTATGAAATATATACATATACAGGTATATATACGCAAGTTTTAAAATGTATTCCCATCAGCAACTAAGCCTCAAGTATATTTATCTGCAGAGCCTACTGAGTACGCTGCTTGTGTTTTTCATGAAACAGGTTTAAGGATGTTTGCCAGCTCCTTGAGTCACTAAAGTTTATGGAGCTTTCTAACTGCAGGCACAATCTAGGACTCCCAAGTTAAAACTGCTTTAAAAAAAACAAACAGACACCCTTATAACAGTCTGCACCAAAAAAAATAAGTCATAAGATACTTGGAATATTATGTCATCTGGAATAAGCCAAGCAACAGACTGGGAATTTTAGCATCTTTTCTCAAGTAAGAAAACTAGGAGAGAGGCGGTTTCTGTTTTAAACTGGAAATAATCTCTAGTCCTCTTGAGCACAAAGCCAACCCCACGTCTAAAATACAAAATGCAGTGCACCCCCGGAGACATCTGCCTAAACCGCCCTGCCTGGCCCAGCGCAGAGAAATGCCCCTGGCTCCTCCGGCAGATATCTGGGGTAGGAAGCTCGCTTTGCCGGCTGGACTATCTGCCTTTTTGTCGCAGAGATTCGGCATTTTCCCCTCTCCCCGGGTCCCAGCTCACCCTGCAGTGCCACCAAGTGCCCTTCAAACCACGCTAATGGTGAGCCTCTGCAGCAAACTCATTTTTCTTGCTGGCACAGAACCTGACACCTAATTTTTGCTGTGCTGTCCCCAGTCTTGCTCTTGTAACCTTTTAATATTTCCTGTGACTCCAAACAGGAGAGGAAACAATTACATTTGGGGTAACTTCACCCCAATCTGCATCAAATGCCACGGGCAGTTTCATGGCTGAGAACCCTCTGCCCCTCCAGACAACATTATGTGCAGATCAGTTATTAGGGGTGTCCCAGGGCATTCCCCATTTCCATGAGCAACACAGCAGCACCCACAGCTCTGTTAGGAGACGGAAAAGACGCAAACCCCAACCAGACATATGAGGAGGTATCGAGGGAAGGAGGAGACAAAATAATTCTGTATCTTGACACTGCTTGGAAGGCAATGCTTTGAGCAGCAATTTCCCTGGGGACCTGGGGTTGGGGACCAAAGGTTGGGGAGCACCCGGGACACCTCTCGCCCCAGCTCCGGGCCATCCCACGCTGCTGGGAACACAAATGCCGAGTGTAAAACCCCCCAGTCCCAGCATCTGACTGCAGTCAGGGACAGGTCTGCTCGTCTTAAAAAGAAATTTAGATAAGGCTTTTCCAGAGGAGCTATGATCACAAGATTTTACCTAATCCCTAAAAAATGCCATTTTTTTGTTTGGCAGTCAGTAGATCGGCCCCTTGAGGCTGGCCTTCGCAATTAAAACCCAGATTAGGCAAAAGCCCAGCATTTCGGGGTCTGGGCCGAGCTTTGCGTGGCTGCACAGAGCAGGGCTGGTGGGAGACGCTTCTCCGTGGCTCGCTGTGTTTCACCTAACGGTGCCAGGCACGGACCGGGCGCTCAGGGCTGTACTCGTCCCCGACGAAGGGCAGCAGAGGACCCACAGTGGTGGAGGAGGGTCCCGGGGGGGGCCCCAGCTCCGATCGCTGGCCCCAGCAACGCCTCTCCCAGCTCTTGGCTTTCGCCGGAGCCGCAGTGGCTTCTGGCCAGCCGGCCACAATGTGGTGGAAGGAAGAAGAAACAGCTTTGTTTTGCCCAAAGCCTCACAATTAATCAAGTTTCTGTTTCCTCGCAGTCCCACTTTACCCACCCAAAACGCACCAGGCAGTTTCTACCACCATGTTCTTGAGTCCAGACAACCTGCGCCTATGACAGGGTTTTCTTGGCAGTTTCGTATGAACAGAGAGAACTAGAAAATGAAACTAAAGTAAAAAGAAACGTCTTTACTACATACAGCAAGCACAGCTAGGACGGCATTAGGAATTCGATGCAATGTGGGAACCTCCCGAGCAGGCTGGCGGCCCCGACTCTGCCCACTGCCATCCCCCGGGACACCCTCCTGGGCACCAGCTCTCCCACCCAGGAGGAAGAGGACCCCTCTGTGCATAAATGACCCCATTTTTATAGCAACACACATCAATACAAAAACCCAGTACCTTTTCCCAGTCTTTCTCTAAATTAAAAGTGGGGATGAATATTGGGGTGGGGGAAGAGCACGTAAGAATCCAGGTTTCGCAGGGACGGGAGTAGTTAATTTATGAGAAAATTTCTTAAACAGAAGTCCCAGAGTTGCCATTTCAGAGAGACATTCCCAAAGAGGCTGACGGGAAGGTAGGGTGAGGGTGGGACCCGCTCCTGCACCTCTAATTGCCATTATTATTCAGGAATATAAACAACATGAGCAAAAGAGGAGAGCCACGAAAGCCTCTGCAAAACAAGGGCAAGTGAGCAAAAGGGAGAGGAACTGAAGAGGTTGTGCAGGTTAAGGGCTCATTTCTGACACACCACAACCCCCTCTGGATGGGGGACGGATGGGCAGACGCAGCATGGGGACCGCTGCCTGCTCTCTCCTGCCTGCTCCATCCAGCTCGTCCTGGCGCGGAGGCAGCTGGACCCTCTGCCAGCCCACCCGAGCCCCAGCCCCTTACCAGCACCACGTCGAGGGTTCACCAGCTCCCCCGGTGATATGCAGGGCAGATCCTCTGGCTAACGGTCTCTGTATGGTCTTACGTTAGCCTGTAGATAATTTTTTTCCCTTTTAAAAGCATTGCTGGGCTCCTATCTCCTGAACCTCTTTCATCCTTCCAAAATGGGCAATATACTTATATGGAAAATATAGCTCGAAACCATGAAGCGCATCAGTTCTGCACCTCACTTACATCACTTGATAACGGGGAGGGGATTATTTCAGAAATACCCTGACCTGTAAGCCTGACCTCCAAGAAAAGCTGGTGCCCAAAGGGAAACAGAAGCTCGAAAATTCCCTGGCAGGTCCATGCTTGGAGGCTTTTCCATACCCCTGGCACTGCCGCCCTCACTGCACCCTGCCAAGGAGAACCAGCTGCTGCCTGATCCCAGAGCTGCTCTCAAACCAGTTACCTGTGACCAGTTAAACAGCAGGGACGGCTTTAATAAGCAGAAGAGGAATAAACAACTCAAAGGGGCTCGGCCGCACGTACACCCTTCTTCCTACCCGCATGCATCAGCAAGCAGGGGCGAGCATGGCTTCGAGCGCGTAACCACTGCTGGGACCGGCGGGAGGTGATCTGCTCCTCCGGCACGCTGTGCTCCTGGGCTCCGCAGCTCTGCGCGGGATGCGCGAGAAGGAGCTGCAGGAGCCGTGTCCCCGGCACAGGCAGGATGCCTGTGTTCCGCCTGTATCGCCTCCAGGGATGTGGAATCTGGAGAGGACTCGCCTCAAACCAGATGGGGGATCCCACCTTCGGCACGTGACAGTGGTGGCCAGAAAAGCCAGCTGAACTTCAAACTGTGCAAATTTGACCCGTACATCAGCAATGGGAAAATGAAATCCTGTATTGCTGTTTGCAGAGTGGCCTTTCTGGATCTGTCCAAAGCTCAGACCCCAAGACTAACGGGGCTTTGCAGTTAATGCCAGAATTATTTGTACAATTCCAGCAGAAGACAGGAATGGGTAGTGAAAGAGGGAGACAAAGAGGGAAGCGACATTTGACATGGATGTTACCAAGGATGTACATATAACCTGCCAGCTCCCAAAGCCCTTGCGAGGACTGGGCCGCACTGAACAGGGCAGCGGCAGCCTGAGACGAAACAAAACTGCCGGACGGGGATGCGGCTCAGGCACACAGCTCTGTCCCAAGGACAGACGGGATGGAGGTGATGCTGCTCTGTGCTGGCAGCACGTCCCCAACGCCATGGCTCAGCTGGACGGCAGATACAGCCCCGGCAACCTGCTCTGCTGCTGCCAACACTGTGCCCGAGGTGCAGACCAGACCTCGGCAGCCTGCTGGCACCATGCCCCCTCATTCATCCCAGCAGATGATGTCATTTTGCTCCTTCGGACACCCAGCAGAAGCATTCGGCTGACAAGGATGGCAAATCTTTCTACCAAGTCAGCAAGATGTTGTCTGGTGAGCGCAACAGTTCATTATTAACCATCTTCATTTGCACTTTAAAGGTATGAAGAACGCAGCAGTGACTAAGGAGCATCTCTCCTGCAAGACCGGCTGGTTCCACTTCACCCAATGGCTCATCCAACACCACTGTCTGAATTAGTAACTTCAGCTGCAACCAGACATTTTCCTAACTTGAAACTGAACACTTCTGAGCAGCCGCCATCCCAGCTCTTACTGCTGAATCCGGTGTGATAAAGATGTGATTTACTTTTGGGATGCAAATCCCAGGGCAGGACAGAGGGCAGAGTCAAGGTGCTGCTGCTGCTGCTGCCCCTCGGACAAACGGCCTTGGCCTCCCCAACTAGACACTCAATATATCACAAAGATCTGTAAAAAAACCCCAAACGAAGCTAAAAAGTGGCTGAGCATTTCTAGAACTTGAACTAAAAAGGCAGAAATGACAGTATTATGAGACAGCAGCTGACAGACATGGCTATCGTCACTGACAGTAACCATGGGTTACCTCTGCGGCCACGGGAAAGCTCAGCTTTGCCAGGACTGCACAAGCTTACCAGTGTTTTAAAGCACTGTATTTTATAGGAAAATAGATCCACTCTTGAGGATAGGTTTCTTCCACGGCATGAGTTAAACTGGCCTAGAGTCAGGGTGGCAGGGCGACCGCTGTATCACCCACTGGGAGCAGCATTCCTCGGAGCACCCACAAACATAACCTCTTTGCTGTGCTTTCGCCGAGCTCTGCTCGGAGAATAAAATGGCCCCGTCTCACAACTTCTCTGTGCCGAATAAAATAAAAGCTGAATATAGCTGTAAAGAGTTCTTGGGCTTTCACAGCCTGCAACTCACTCCCTAGACACGCTCTCTGTGTGGCTTCAGGGGGGTCCTTCTGTAAATAAAAAAAAGTTTATTCTAGCTGTCAACTTCACACAGCATCCAGAAACCAAGAAACTCTCCCCTGAATTCCTAACCAACACCAGCTTCTGCTGCCCTTTACACCTGGCTAATCTGCCTACTGACAGGGTAGGGACATGGCTCCTGAAATAAGAAGGATTTGTTCTTACAGTAATCCGACTAATGAAGCAGTGTACAGTAAAGTTCATATCACTCCTACTACTGACAACTCCACAAAAGTTAAAAAAAAAAAAGAAAAGCTAAACTAAACTATTTATTTTTGCTGCAGAGATCTGCATTCTGTACGGGTACAGGGAGCAGAGCCGCTGAATAAGGCTGTGTCATCTTCACGTAGTCATTTTTCAGAATGGAAAAAGTGACTTAAATTCTGTGAGGAACCAGCCGCATTTAAAGGTCTATTTACTTACAAGGGCACGTCACGGCCACCAGCACCACGGCTGCAAGTCCCCCTCTGCCCGCTGCCTCCTCCGCCAGCCCACGGCTCCCTCCCGGTAAGAAGGCACTGGTGGAGGCTGTTTTGCAAATAAATTAATACTTCCAAATTTTTCTCATTTTCAAGCAGGGAAGGAGAAATGTTGTTCAAGTTTTAACTGGGATGCCTAATGAAGATTTATTCTGGTCCTGTAAATCAAAAGCACGTGGGAATAACCTCTCTTCCTCAGACTAACTGGGTTATTTTTTTCATGACCGCTAGACCTTAGATCCACTCTTCATTTCTTTCCATACCCGCGAAGGGCGGGAAATGGCCATACTTGGTCAACGAGAAAGTAAAGTAAGATGCAAATAGGCCCGTGATGACTAAATCCGAGTTTCCCAAAGCTACGATTTCCCTCAAGGCAGAGTCCCGGGGGGAAGGAGGTGCGGCGGACTCGGGCTGGGTGGCGGAGCGGGGGCTCGGCCTGCCCCGCGGCCCTCGACGCCTCCGGTGCCCGGAGCCTGCGGGTGAGGACGGATGCCGCCATCGGTCCCCGCCGGGAGCCTCGGCTCTGGGCACAGCCTCCCCCGGCCAGGCCCGGCTTCCCCGTCGTCTGGGAAAACCCCTGGCTTTGAAGGCCGCCGCCACGCACCGGGATCGCCGACGGGCCCGGAAAGGTGTGGGGAGGGGGACACCGTCCAGTGCAGGCAGTGTTGTTAGGTTGGTTGTTATCTCCGTGAGAAATCGGGCAAAAATGCCCAAGAATATTTCATTTTGAGGGAGTGATAGATGGTATTTTCTTCCTCAAGTGGTTTTCTTTTTCCTGCATTCGTTATTTTTGACTTGGCTTGCACCTAAGAGAATTCCGAGGGAAACCGGTAAAAGCGTTGATTTTCTGAGGGGAGCTGCTCTGTAAATTGCCACGCTGGCGGAAACCCCAGCAGACGCTGACCAGCACGTGAACTTATCCTACGTTAAAAGGGCATCAAGACTGCCAAGCCATGCGCTCCAAAGCTGGGAAATGCTGGGACAAGTCAGCACCAGAGCACTGGCGAAGCTTCGCCCTTTGGCTGCCCGATGGCCGGGCATGCGCCGGGCCCCCCCACCTCTCCAAGGGAAAGCAAGGAGCGTTGAAGGACAGACCACATATGCATGAGAGCAGGGAAATCAAGGCCACAGGGGCCATAAGGCAGCTTTAACTGGGGATTTCCTCGTGCGTGGGGACCCCCAACCTCGGGGGATTCCCTTCCGAAGTTGAGGGGCTTCTCAGGGCTTTAGAGAAGCAAAACAGACCGAGCAGGGTCGTGCTGGGTCAGCCCCAGGCAGGGCTGAGCCTGTCAGTGCCCAAGGTCTGGGCTATTTAACAGCACAGTCCCTGCTATTTTTAGAGACACCCACTCACACAGCTGACGCTTGAGTCCCACCCCACAGAAGCAGGCATATTTCTCAGCCCGCTCTGCAGATAAAGCCTCCTCCTGCGCCTCCCACAACCCATCCCGCTCCCATCCCGCTGGCCCTGGGCTCATCCCAGCCCTGCGGACCCCAGACCCAGGTGCTGCCCCCCCCCTGCCCCAGCTCCTGGCCGCCTGCTCGACACCCAAGCTCACGCACGCCTTGCACCCACGGCGCTTCCTTGGGGCGATAAACCGAAGTCATACTGTGTGCGAAAAACAGCCAAGCGGCTGCAGAGAGCAGGAGCAAACAGGCTGTGGGGAACAATCCCTGTCCGTGGGACGATTTGCGGGAAGGTCTCTTCTCTCTAAGCTCTACCCGGGGCTGGGCGCGCAGCATCTCGGATGCGATGGCCATGGAGGCAGGCTGAGCTACAGGCAGAGCTCTGCCTGTTCAACCCGACACGCAGGACAGCGGGAGACGGTGACACGCCACGTACCGCAGGACTCGTGATGCTGAAGGCAAACGGGCAGGTTTGCACGGATCCCGGCCCACAGCTGGGGAAGAAAAGGTCGGGCGAGCAGTAATGGCAGGTCCTCCTGGGGCACCCTGCCACGAAGGCAGCCCAGAAATGGGATGGTTTTGCCTCTGAGAACACTGCTAAATAATCTTCCAACAGAGACAGAGGGTATTATAACTTCAGAAATCAACAAGCCTCTAAGAGAGCATTAGAAGCCTGTAGGAAGCGACTGTTCAGAAACATCCCTGAAGTCCTGTCAGGCTGCGCTTCACTTCAGCAGAGGTAGTGGAGCAGTCCTTCAGTGGCAGCAAAAAATTTAAAAGGGCATGCAGGTATAAAATAAGTGCTCAGAGCCACCTCTGGGAAACATTTCTGCAAAGACATAGCCAAGGACTTTAAAAAAAATAAAAGTGCCCAGCTTTTGTATTCGAGTCCCATTTGCTGGGCACGAAATGGCAGCCAGCCTGTCCTCCCAACAACAGCCACCCACCGCTCCTCTCCCTGGGAGAAGCAGCAGGATGGAGCAGGTCATCCCGGCGCTCGGCTGGAGCCAGCTGACAGTGGGGTGCACGGCTATCGCTGAAACGGGGCACCTGCGGCACCCGGGCAAGCATCCCTCGGGCTAGCTGCAAATCTTGGGTGCTCTGCCACCCACCCCAGCCCTTCCTGCGCGCTTCTGCTGCTCGCCTCCCCTTCAAAAAGAAAGGGCAGAAGGCCCCTGGGTATCATTTGCACATTCATACTCTCAAGAGCGCGGGCTGGCAATTTCGTGGAGTCACGATGCAAAAATGCAAGCTCATCTAGGTACCAGGCTACATATCATCTGGCCCCACCCCACCTTCAACACAGCCCTGCGCAACAAGAAATTACTGTGAGAGGAGAAACTGAAACCCTCGCGACTCCATCTACCTCCTCCAGTAAGTTTTGGCTGCTGTTTATTTATTTTCCAAAATGTAACACAGTAGTTGTTCAGCTTTGCAAAGCTTGCAACCAGTCGCAGGTAGGAAGCCAGCCAGAAGCACCCAGTACTATACCCAACAGCTGATTTAAGGCATTACACTTATTTTAAGCACTAAAAGGTGATTCTAACGAGGCTGTGTAACGCAATCTGGCTACCGCTGCCTGTGTTTGCAGGACCCACCTCTGATGTGGTCTCAGCCAGATTTAAGCACCGAGTGGCTGCCCGTGCACCCAGCACAGTGGGGCCCTGCACACAGCAGAGGTCTTTGAAGAATACAGGGGACACAGGTGAGACTAATAAATAAATAAAAAAGGGAAGACAAAATACAAAGCAAGCACCCATCAAGGCATCGGTTATCTGCAGTGATACAACCGAGGTTTCACAGGTATGCATTACAGAGCCACCACGGCAAGATCCCTTTTTTTTACAGGATTTTAAAACCAGCACTAAATCTTTTGTTTCTCACGAACACACAATTTAGCTTGAAAACTTCCCCCACTTCAGCTGGAGTATGTATCTATGCTAGAAACACAGCACTTTCTGGTTCTTGTTTTGCCATGTTTTCTAAGGAAGGCATTTTCTGCAAGGGCAGGATAAAGAAACCGATGCTCCTTCAGAAACAAATCCCCCTCCCTGGGGCTTTGGTGGCCCCGGGCAGCCAGCCCTGGTCCCTCCGCACCCTGCCGCCGCAGTGACAGCTCCTGGCATGGGACAGCAGTCCTGCTGACTCACCGAGTACAACTCCCGCCCAGAGCAATTTTTCCATAAAAATAAAACCAGCCCTAATAAATAAATGCATTCCCATAGTAAAACCCCGATTGGTGGCTGGGAAGGAATAGCCTTCGCCCTGCAGCAAAACAATTTCCCTCCTGGCTGGCGAAGAAGGTCCATGTTGGAGCGAGGGCAAGTCTGAGAACGACCGCGTTCCCCTTGGGAGGAGGACAGGGTAAGAGCACCGAGGCGAGGAGACCTCGGCCCCAGCACGGTCACTGCTGTGACACTCATCACGCCCAGAAGTTAGCAAAGAAGCGGCACACAAGAGTGGGATTTAGGAATCGGCTCAGCTTCCCGTGGAGCAGATCTGGGGGAGACATGAGCATTCAGAAGGGAGCCAAGAAGCTGTAGTAAACAAAAGCTCAAACAAACATCCCTCATTTCATCTGATAGCGTTCACGATTTTTCGCATCGCACATTTAAAGGCAACCTTTGAATGCATCACTTGCGTTCTCACTTGCATGCTCACTGCAACAAAAGGAAAACAAGAAATCCCCGCGACTTGCAGTCCTTAACATTTATATTCCGAGTCTCCCACCTGAGATCAACGGGAGTTATTTCCAGAAGAACAGCAGTTACCAGCTTAGTAAGAAGCAAGAACATCAAAACGACCCAGCTCCTTTCCCTGCAGTTTCCCAAAGCGCTTTTACAGAGGACGAGTAGCTGTGCCTCAGCTCCCACGCAGTCTGCAGCCACCGTGTCCAACACGAAACGTCACGCGTGGGGACACCCCACCTGGGCTCTACCCAGGCTTAAAGGATGAAGGTGGAAGCGCTGCATCCAGCTGCAGCCTGTGGGGAGGAGGCAACGAATGATGGGAAAGGTGTGATGGTCCCAGGCACACCGCTGCCGTTGGCTGGGCTGGAGAGCAGCTCCGAGGTGGATATCGCTTTGGGGCAACACAACGGCACAGCTTTCCCTGAGCACAGACAAGAGTTCGGTACCTTGTGACCAGCAGAAAAAATGTGTTTTCCCTTTCACAGCCGTCACGCTCTGCCCGCTTCGTGTGAGAAGGTGACGCAAAGGCACTGAAGCCACGAGACAACACAAGCAAAGATTTTAGAGCGACATTAATGTCGAAAGGCTCATCGTGTGCCCGCTCTGCTCATTGCCCTCCCTAGGTGGGCACCCGTGTGGGCACAGCTTGAGCTGAGACTGGGGCTTCAACGGGACGCCGAGGCTGGGCAGGACACTGGGGTCACCGTGCCCACCCTGCCCACGTGGGCGAAGGGCGAGAGACGCACCAACACCTAAAGGCACCAAAGCTCAGAATAAAGCAGGAAAAGGCCCTAATTAATGAAGGCATTTCCCCTGCACGGAAGTCTCCATCAGCCCGTTTTTTCCAGCGATGCATTTAGCAGAAAATAGGGAGTAGATCAAATTCTGGTCAGGAGTAGTTTTTAATTTACTCACCTTTGCTGCTGTCCCATTAGGGAAGCGGAGGTCCCTTTCTCGAAGGGAAGGAAACACTGAATCCAGGATTCCTTTGTATTTTTTCTCTTAAAGAGTTTCTTGTTCAGAAAGAAATCCCTTTTTCTTTCAAGGAGGAAAGCAGCACTTCCTGGCCTCCGCACACCTGGAATTTTACAGCCCTTCAGCTGCAGGGTTTGAATTTTGGCGAGCACTGGCTCCCAGCTCAGGCAGCTGATCAACTCGTGGGCAGGCTGCCAGGAAAGCCAACCTCTCCTAAATGGGTCCTCAAACAGGATGGCCCTGGCCCACAGCCGAAAAATTAGAGAAAATAGTGAAGAAGACAAGAAAAAACCCAAAGTCCTGAAGCAGAGCTCAAAGATGGGTCTCACAGGACCAGCAGAGAATTTGAAGGAGAGCAAAGGCACCCTGAGACCCTCCCCACTGCCTTATACCCTAATTGTGGGTCCGGTAATTACAGGGGAGCACCAGAACCCCTTGCACGGCAGTGACAGATACTACAGACCGACTGCAGCGTGCGTAGCTGCCCAAGGCTTCCTGCAAAGCCCGAATTACTCAGCTGGTTAAAAAAACAGAAGCAGCTTTATACAGATATTATTTGGGTAGTCCTGCAGAGCAGCAATGACAAAGCCGCCGGGATACTGGCACCATTCAGTCACCCTGCCCTGACCCAGACTGCAGCCTGGGAAGAGCCAGGGGACAGGGCTGGGGGATAAACCTGCTGCTGGCAGCCCTCCTCACCCTCCTCATCCTCGCGACTGCAAAGCAACACCCCCCGCAGAGCGCTGACCGCTGAGGGCAAAACACCACAGACCTGCTAAAACCACGGGCACAGACTTGGGCTCGTGGGTAAGCGGGCGCAGTGGGGCTGAAGTGACACCTCTATATTCTTTAAAGAGAATAAAATGACGTCAGATACTTCATTTCTCATTCGAAGATTGGATTAAAGATATTTGATTTAAATATTTGGGGTTATAGGGAAGAAAATATTTGTCTTGTGGTATTATTCAGCTTAAGACTCACTTTTCAACCTTTAGCTCAACATGGACCGAAAACTTGTGTATTCCCACCTGTGTAGAAATGATCACATAATCACTGGATTTGACAGAAAGCACCGAATGTCAAAAACACCATCAGAGCCATAAGAGCTGCCGGTGCTACCCTGCTAATCACTATTTCACTTCGCAGAATTGTAAAGGCCCCTTAACTGGCGGGAAGCAAACGGTTTCAATGCCGGTCTGCTCACTTAATTCCTCAGTAACAGCAAGAAGCCTCTGTTCCCCAAAGCCTCGCATAGCTTTAACTGATTTATTCTGCTGAACTTCTTTATAACTTCCTTTAAAAAAGAAATTACTGGAAGAGGCAACTCTTGGAATCTGAAAAACTGTGAAGTTGGCAAACAATTCCTGTAAGGTCACAGCAAGACTCAGGCTCACAAACCTTGCTGTATTATATGTCACATAATTTTTTTACCCTCAAAGGATAAATAAACTAAAAACATCCTGTTGGGGGAATGGTATGTGACTGACTTCCAGAGCTTCAACCGACCGTAGGGGCATGAGGTATCGACGCATCTTTACGCAGTACATGGTATATGTAATGCACAGCCTTAATTTGGAGGCCTCCTACCTTTCGGGCGCTCTCTGCCACCACCACACTCCTTGCAGGCGGCTTTCTCTCCGTAGGTACATCCACAGGCAGCAGGCGAGGCGCAGAGCTGAGCCTTACGCGCCCCGCTCCCAGAGCCAACGCCAGGAGAGGCCAACAAGAGGCCGGGCTGGTTTGGTACTCGTGCAGCTCACGGTTTTAGTGGCAGGAATGGTGAGGAGAGAGGCAGAGCAGATGGATGAAAGGCAGAGCCTGTCCTCTGTTCACGCACACGCTCGCGCAGGCAGGAGCTCCAGCTGCCCGCTCCGTACTTACCTTTCTGCCCGTGCAAACCGCTGCAGGCTGGCAGCGAGGGCTGCGCCCCAGACCCCCCCCCCCCCGCAGGGTCTGGGAGGGGTGGC
>JANZLQ010000044.1:20462509-20473201 GCA_026212715.1 Elanus axillaris | reverse complement strand
AAACCCCAACCCCTGCTCTCAACCAAGCCAACAGCAACAGGCTTCACCATCTCTACCGGTACCTGCCCTGGCACTCGTCCATTTTGAGCCCTTAGCCATCCTTCTGCTGATAACCAGAAGAGAGCAGCTAAAGCAAAAAATGTTGCTGTCTGCTCCCAAGGGACTGGGGGCTTCTACGGTTGAGTGGGAACTGGAAGTGTTCAGAGCCTGTGGGAGGACTGGAGGGGTGGGAAGGAAGGTCTCCCTTAATTGAGAAGGTCGCCGCATACGGCAAGGCCATAAACTGCTGTGGCGGGAGCAGCATTCCTCCCAGCTGATCCATAGGGACGGGCAGGGGCGTGCCGAGGAGCGCTGGGGGGAAAATTGGCTTCAGCTTGCAAGGACTGCAATGGCTCCTGAAGATCTGAGCAGATCTTCACATGTGTGAGGAGGGGAGGTTCTGTGGGAAAATGCTATCGGGGCCGGCAGAGCCACGGCAGGAAGGAAATTCCCCCAGCAGAGACGGCCATCGGCGCGAGGGCTCAGCTGTGTCAAGTTCAGGGGACTTCATAAATAACTCGGCCGTCCCCAGGGAGTCATTGCTAAGGTCGCTATTTTTTCCCTTGAACTTTCCAGATGAAGGAAGCAATTGCAGAAGCAATGGCACAGATTTGGCCCGAGATCAACTGTACTGACAACAGTCATAGAATTTAACTCAGAAGAAAAGTCCTTTGTGTTTGCTGGAGTTATCACCAGATGGGTCGAGCAGTTCAAGCAGCAATGTGGAGCTCTGCTTGAAAAATATTCCACATGTGCAAAATGATCAGAGCTGAAACTCCCCGGCAGATACAACCCACAGTCACTAATTCCACTGCTCAGACCGAGTTAAAAATGCAGGGCACATGCTAGACACCCATTAAAAATTAAAATGTTAAATTGTATTCTTCAACAAACTGCTGGGATTCAGAGTAAGAAACAGCCCTGATTAAAGATTAAGGACGGAGAGCCTATAAAACACTAATTACCACTGTACTTACAGTGAATTTGGCCTGTTGGGTTTAATTACTTCTAGTTCAAGATCACTTGAGTTCAGGCTGGGCTGGGGAGCGCTGTTGGAGTTGAGGAAGCTGTTTACGTTTGAAGAGATGACGGATTCCAAGCTGGAGTTGATGATGCTGTTCCTGTTCTCCTCTAAAAAAAATCAAAACCCAAGAATCGTCAGCCATCACACAGCTGCCATTGCACGCAGAAGTAAAGAGCATACTGCTGCAAAGGCATCGAGCGTTCCTAGTGATAATCCTTGCCCTAATGCAAATAGGGCAGCTTCTTCCCAGATCTTGGAAGACACGCAGTTAGTTTACAGAGATATTATACATTAAACTATAAGAAATACCAGGTACTCTTTTTTTTTTTTTTTTTTAAGGTGCAGCTACATTTTAAATTAATACCTTTTTTAGTGAGAAAATACTCATTTTTCTCAAGGCATTAATATTTTATATTTCCAAAGACATCCAAAGTACTACACAACCTGAAAAAAATCAAAATGCAAACTACATACAGGAATGCATTTCTCTGTGACTGAAATCGGCTGCCAAGGGACTGAGCGTTTGTGTGACAGAGTAGGACAACATTTTAGAACAAGTAAAGGACAGATCACCCAGAAGTTTATCTCAGCAAAAAATGCTCCAGCCTAGGACTTGATGTCAACGCCTATTGATCTCTCCTGGCCAGGTCTATAAGGAGAGAGGGGATGGGCTCTCCGCTCCACTTCAGCTCAGCTCTTCTGAGATACAGAGCAGCTGTGGGTCAGAAAATTGGCTTTATATCTGATCCAAAATAGTGCCTCATGCCCGCTCCCGCCGTGGTGCCGGCTGTTGGGGAAACGCTGGCACTGCTCTGCTGGCAATCTGGAGGTTTCTTGAGGTTTTCGTGTTTCCCTTGATCATATCCTGTTAAAAGATTTCCCCCCCCTTTATTTGTGTAACTTTAGCAGTGAGAAGTGAAAATATTATGCACCCCAAACCGACATCCACAGCATGGGCTCCCTCCTCAACTCTACACCGATTACCTAAAATCACATTAATTCATTTTCGTAAGATGCCTTTTCCCTATCAGCAGTAATTGTAATTGTGAGAAGCAATTATCATCACTGATGGCATGGAAAGCAGCCCTGTTGCAGAGAACTGCTACTTCTGTGTTGACGTTTTCTTGAAGAATAGGCATCTGCTGGAAAACATATTGAGTCCTGCTTCAATGATAAATCTTTCAAAAAATATTCTTCCAGCGCACACTAACATGATCAAATTACTGCCAGAAAGCACATAGAAATAGGGAACCCCTTATTCTCAATCCCTTTAAATTGTACACCTCTGCTTGTGTTAGAAGGAGAACGTGTAATATTCATCCATACCCTGTAGACATTTAAAGAAGGATAAAAGAGTGCAAGAGGAACTCCTGCGATTTATGAAAAGTTAATCCTGAACATATAGCAGAAAGAAACCGCCTATATTTCTGGAAAATAGCTTGGCAGTAGTGTTGTCTCAGGCGCAGACGAGCATGGTGTTGTGGCAACTCTTTGCCACCACTTCAAAGAGAAAAGTCCACATTAGCAAAAGGTTTGCGGATGCCAGGGCGAGGAGCAAAGTCTAACGCTCCTTGTCACACTCCTTCACTGGACTTGCTGCATTTTCCTGGTACCTGGACAGAATCAGCACCTACATGGCAGCAAGACAGGGCTAAAACTTGGTTTAGCTCAGGTTGAGCTCATCTTCCAGAGATTAGCCAAAGCCAAGGATGCGTTAATTACGCTGATACATGTCAACACGTTCCTGAAATTGCATTTCGTTAATCTTGATCTCCAATAAGCCACCAAGAGAACAAGCAGCACATACACCTCTCTGTCCCCAACTTTGTTCCTCCCATGCGCCCAACAGAATTTTTTGCCCAGCCACGTTTTCCAACTCACTACCGCTTGACGTGCCAAAAGGAAAACACGAACAATCTTGTCAGCTTTGAGCCATCCAGTGGCTCAAACGACAAGCCGTGCTTTCCCTAAGCCATCAGAAACCTCGTAACAAGAGCAATTTCCCCGGAGTGCCCAAATTTAAAGACATTGATTGGCCTATGCTTTACGCCCAGCCCCAGCAGCAGGTGATCAGTTTGGTGCTGGAGCCGCAATTCAGCCGGAGGCTGCGGGTGTTGCACAGCGGGACAGGCTGACGGAGGAGAGCGCAAGTCCGGCCGGAGCCCGAGCAGGTCCTCGGATACGAAGCTATGCGCTGGCGCAAGCCCCCCTGGACTCAGGAGGCATAAGCACTTTGTGATGAAAAAGATGACCCGTGCAGAAGATAAGAAGAGGCACAAGTGAAGAAAAGCAGAGCGCTGACCTCCACAAATACTGACAAGCAGACGCGGGAGCCGGCAGATGACATAAGAGGGAAATTAAGCTGCCTAAGGACCTAAAAACCCCAAAAGGCCAATCCGAATCACTCCTCTATTTTCGCATCTGCCCGAACAGGTTTTAAGCAGTGCCACGACAGACCACCTCCGTCGTGTATGAAGAAGGCCAAGCCCAGGGTCGGCCCGCACCGAGCCCCGCTGGACTGAACGGCCGTACCGGAGGCTGTGAGGAGCACGGACCCGAGCCGATGGAGCGTGGTCTAACACTACATCTTATTATTTCCAAACATTTTCTGCCGAAGGCTGCAGTCCAAAAATAAGCCCTGTAAGCCTAACAAATCAGTGTCAATTGTCTGGCTAATCTCAGAGCTAGCTACCAGCCAATATTGAATTAAAGTCCCTATCAGCCAAGAAACTGGAAGTGTTTCATCTAAAGAGGAAGGGAGATGAAGGGCAGAATCTGAAACTCTTGCTTTATTTTGTTTCCTCCTTTTGAAAGGCTGATACTGTATTTTGCTTCATGTTTTTAAAAGCCTATGTGAAGGATTCTTCGCTGTGAGATTTAATTTGGTCTTAGAGCTACAAGAGCAGAACCGCCCATCAGCTGAAGCGTGTTTCTTCTCCATCACACAGAAGGCAGAAGAGCCGCTTTGCAAACCGCCGGCACAACTGGGTGCACGGCAAACGCTCTCCTCGCAGACCACCGGCACCCCTCGCAGCACAGCCCCAGCCCCTGCCACTGGCCCCAGCTCCTGCCTGCGTCTCCGCTCTGCCGGCACCCCGGCCCACCTCTCGTCACCGGGAGAGCTACTGCCAATAAACCGAACCAGCAACGTCTCTCCGAGAGCCCCAGAACCACCTTCCTGGAAAGGAGGGGCTTCAGGGAGAGCTGCACTTGGATATCTTTTGCAGCCCTCCCTTCCGCTAAACGAGAAATTCTCCCATCACTGAATTGCTCAGCCAGTGCAAGTTCCCTCTCTTCCAGCTCAAGAACCAGCAACACATCAAAGTGAGTTTGAGTTTCCACCACTTACCTAAACCCTTGTGAACCTTAATGAAAAGTCAGTCGGGCAGAGCCGCGGTTTGCTCCTCCAGCAAACACCACACCTTGCCAGAGAGCAGAGCGGCAGCTGCTGGCTGATAACCTGATCTAGGGCACTTGGGTGAAAGTTACCCACAGGCACCACAGAGGTGACGACAAAAGCATTCTGCATAGCAGAATACAAGCAAAGTCCCAAAACACTATTTATAATGAAGAACTAATAAGGAACAAACTGGTGCATTTGCTGTGTTAATGACACTTGTTTCACAATGGGTCAGTTGTGGACAAAAATGTGAACGTTTAACGATGAAATAACCACCGTAATTATCTAATCTGCTCTCTTACATGATCCTGCCTGTTGAACATTATAATTTTTGACTTACAGCTTTGTATAATGAATTTTAGTGAAAATATTAGAAGGATATTTGACTTCAATGAAGAGATTTCAAGTAATGAAAAATTCACTGTCCCACTTAACTTCTTATGGCTAAATTGCTCTCAGTCTTCAGAAATATGCGCTCCGTTTCCACTTTGAAGGTCTCTACCTTCAATTTCCAGCTATTAGGTCTTATTACATCTTTGTTTGATAGACGAGCGACTCCTGTGGCATGCGTTCAGTGCTCCCATTGTGTTTGGGGCTCCTCTGAACCATCTTTACCTCTTCCAACACAGATTTTGAGGCATGAGCACCCAAGCGACCGCATACTTCAGGGCTCCCCGTCCCTCACCCCCGAGACAGCCACCTGCAAAGGAACGAGGTGCTTCCACCAAAGCCGGGTGCAGCCAGCGCTCTGCGGCGGGGGGGCTGCTGAAGGTGCCAGCTCGTTCTGTGTCACAGCGGAGCTATTTCTGTGTCACAGCTCACGACACGATGCAGATGTGGCACTCAGCTGGGCTTCAGCCGCTGTCCAAGCCCTCACGCTCCAGCCCGACATAGAGCTTTGGCCCATCTCCGGGCCAGTAAGAAAGGAAAGCTCACGTTATTCCTCAACTGACATGTGCAGCAGGGATGGCATGCACTGAATAAAAAGGTAATGGCTTCCCATAGACACGGGAGATTACAGACTGTCAGGTGGAAAGTTGAGAAAACATTGCTTCTCGTGGCAATAAATAAATGCGGAAATAAATAAATGAACTCGGTTCCTCTTCTAGGCAAGGGGAGGGTGGTACACGATGGCTCCGGCGGCCAGGTGACTCTAGAGTCTAAGAAGCAACTGCTTAGTTAGCAGTAAATAAATTACTTAGGCTGAAATTTTTCAAAAGCAACTTTTGATATTTGAGGCTCCACTGAGAGTGCGATACACTATTTCCAGAGCACGCTTTGGTGCTACCACTGCTTCCTTAAACCCACATGTATCATTATGACATCCTCCGAAATGAGAGTGCCTGATAATTAACAGTAACTCAATCAGAGGCAGACGAGCCCACATGTTTTGAGAGTCAGCGAAGTACGCAGCAACCACTCCGTGCACCTGGCAGTTTTAAGTCCCGGGGAGATGAGTTTACTCCAGCCTTCCCCTGCCCCTCGCTCCCTGCGCTCACCCACCCGCCCAAGCCAAGCAAGCCGAGCTCCTGAGCGCTTGCTCTGCTCGCCAGGTTGCTCTCCTGCTTTTTTAGCAAACTGGGACAGTTCCCTGTGCAGCTGGCCAGTTCCAGGAGCAGCCCGAGGCAAGGGTTGGGAGCACACTGCCGGGAGGAACCAGAGAGCTGGGACTTGGGCTTATGCTGTAACGTGAAGCAACAGCCTGAGCAGACACATCTCTGCCACTCCACGAGTAGGGACGGGGCACTGACTCTTTCACCTAAATATCTGGAGTATCAATCCGTGACAGAAATGGAAAGATGATCTTCAACATTTTTAAACTGCCGTAGCACATAATCCTCAGAAAAATGCAGAACCTCCTGGCCGAGCTTTCATGTCTGTAAAAGGCAAAGTGCCTGAGGGCATCCAAAAAGGGTCACCTTTTGGAGATGCAGGCGGGAGTCCACCCTTGCCACATGCATCGCGCCCGGCGTGCAGGAGCACGTCTCGGCAGCTGATGATGGCGAGGACGGGGGTCGAAGAACATGAGAACGGGAATGTGCAGGGCCCGTCAGGTGCGGAAGGGACAGCAACACTTTATACTGTGCTAATGCAGCCTCTTTTTGAGCCCCTGGTTAAGGGCTTGGAAGCCAGGCAATCTTCACACACCCTGTCAACGTGGCAGTAGAGGAAACCAAAGCCTGACCCTGGTATGGGAATCATCTCTTGCACTGACACCAGTAAAATTGCATGGGAATGGCATGGGAATTACAATCCATTAGTCACGACTAGGGCAAAAACTTTGTCGAGTGGGAAAGCCGGGAGCTGCGGCTCGGCACACTTACGCTTCTCGTTGGGCTGTGCTGTGTGGAAGAGCGTCAGTGGTCTCTCGCTGCAGGAGGGAGGCTTCGAGTCCGTGCTCTTCTTGCGAGATAACAGCAGCTGCGAGTTCGACGGCGGAGCCTCTGGCACCGTGTTAAATATCTGTTAAAAATAATAAACAAGTTGTTCTTTGGCATCACCCCTTCAAACAGAACAGCTGTCTACCTGCCTGGCCTGCACTGCTCTGCGACCGCTCTGCAGAGCAGCATCTAAGGAAGACGTGCGTCCAGCAAGGCGACATTTTGGGTACAATTTCCTAAATTCCGCAGTCCCACCCTGTCTGCACTCCTTTTCTCTAACCTTCACCCAAGAAGCGCGTTGCAAGACATGAAGAACCCCAGCGCTCTGGCACTCTGCTGAGTTTTCGAGGGCACGTGGTGCTCCAGCAGGCGATGACAAGCCAAATCGGCGTGTCCCCACGCACGCTTCCCCGCAGCACAGCCCTCAGCACCCTCGCGCCCACCGATGCCGACCGGCTTGGGAAAGTCTCCGCGACTTCCAGCCACAGCTGTCAGAAAACTGAGTAATCACATTTTTCTCAAGGGGATGGCATCTTAAAACGGCACCAACTTGAAGTGCAGCAGCTTTGTTTGTTGTTGAAGTTTGGTTATTTCTTGTTTCTTTTCTGCAACTCCAGGCTCAGACAACAGCAGCGTTGCCTCAAGCCTTGGCTCTCCCAAGGTTTCCCTTCGCTAAAGCATATTAAACACCACTCCTTGGTGTCTTCCCCGGCTCGACCCGCCCCTGCCAGGCAGCCGACCAGCCCTGCGGGGGGTGACCAAGAGGAAAACCGTGTTTCAGAGGCAGCTCGCTGGGGTGACTCCTCCGGAGCACGCAGCCGTCGCCGCTGGTCACCGGCAGCCCTCGCCTTGCGGAAAGCCATCACATGCCACCTGCCAGCGGTTAATTGGCTTGTTTCGTGTAACAACAAAATCCTCACACGCACACAGGCGTAAACCCTCCACGCCGATTTCTACGAATAAACGCTAAAGAGCCAAGATGCATTAGCCAAAATTTTTAATGTCACATCTCTCCCCAAAAGCATGAAGAGGCGGGTGTGAAGGGCAGCACTTACGGCCCTCGGAGAGGAACTAATGAACCGTTCTCAATGAATCAAACACTTCGCGGCTAAGGACATCGCTCCCCAACCCTTCTGTTGGCGGGGATTTGCTGCCTGGGCTCAGGTTTGGCTCCCGAGCCTGCCGATGGGATGAGGTGTAGGAAGCAGCGATGAATCACTGTGCAAAGCTCCTGGGCGCACGGCGGGTCCCGGCCCCGAGCAAGTGAGCAGTTGAATCCGACTGTGCAGAGTTGGGCATGCTGTGAAACAGATGGATGGATTATGGAGTCCTACTGCAACCCTTCCTGGAGAGCTCTGCTGAGCTCATTCACACATTCCTCCTGGGCTTATGGATTAGCGGAGGGAGAAGCAGCCCATGCCACGCTTTCTGCATGCAGCACCGCTCGTTTTCACCCCACGCACGCCTGCCTGCAGCCATTCCCACCTCCAACGCGGCTGTTTCCCAGGCTCCCCCCAGGAATTTGGGGGCCAGTGGCTCCCCAGCCTCTTGCATGGCTGCTGCACTCCGCTCCCTGCACCCCACCAGCCCTCCCCAGCACCCCAAGAGTCCTCCCCAGCACCCCACCAGCCCTCCCCAGCACAGGCACCGCTGCTCAGGCCAGCTCGCAGGTCCCGGTTAGAAGGGCTATTCGTAGCGCATTGCTTACCGTGCTAAAACATTACACAGCCGCACATGCTTCAGGTGCCTGTCCCGGCTGCTGGGACCGCTGCCGTGAGCCCGTCGCTCTACGTGCTAAATGCAGCTTCTCTGGGGCAGGACCCTCAGCATGAGGGGGGCAAAATCGGTACCGGGGCACCTCGCCTGCCCTGGGCTCCGTTCCCCATAGCAGGCACTGCCACTGCCTGCTTTAACATGCTCTTGCTTTCAAATTGCTTTTCAATAGTAAGTTCTACTTGGGAAATATAATGAAATATATAAATCAAGCAAGATAAAAGTATTGATTTATGAATTGCATTTTATGCAATGATTTCCCACAGCGTACTTGAAAATAAACTTCCAGGGTTTTTTGTCTCCTCTTTTTGCTCTTTAATGTGAGAAGATATATATATATATACTCTTAAATTATGAACTCAGTGACTAAACCCAGCCTCAGCTCATAAGGAGGTTGCATTTTTAAATGCAGCTGGAATGTCGTTATGAAACAATTTTAATAAAAAGCTTCCACACCTGACATCTTGCACACTCCAACTCACCCTAACCAACTTTGTATTTCAGCTAAAATGCCTCATCAGCCCAAATATCCGCACTGCGGATGGGTCCTGCACCGCACCCTCATGCCGCACGCTCTCAGGCCGCACTCGCGGAGGCAGGGAGATGTGCAGGCAGGGAACAGGAGGCAGGGAACAGGAGGCAGGGATAGAGGCAGGAACAGGCAGCCTGCACCCAGCAGCACACGCTCCCACCATCTCCTCCCGCCTGCCCTCCCCGTCGCAGGCTCCCATACGCTCGTGCTCCACTCCAGCCCTTGGATTTACAGCCTGTGCTTCAGGCGCTGACACAACTGCAATCTTAAGGGCTCCGTAAATACACGTCTGGCCACGTTATAAATGTCTTTTAGTAAGCCACAACCTCTTCCACCAGCACCCTTCGCCCCTCGAGCAGTGAGCATCCCAGGGGAAGACCGAGAGCCGCGGCAACAGCGTGACACGGCCTCCTGATGAAGCAGAAACACCAGTGCTTCTCCAAGATGGTCTTCACCCACGGATCAGCTCGGTGTCCCAAGCCTGCTACGGCATCTCCACCAGGATAAAGCCAGAGAGGGGGGAGCAGAAGCAATGTGGAGGCGGAGGCAGGGCTATTAAAAGCCGTTCTCTCTACCACCTCTGAGCACAAAGCACAGAGGCTAAATTTAGCCGCTCACAATGGAAAAAAGTCAATTAGCAGCTACATTTAAAAAAGCACAACACTGATTTTGAAGGTCTAAGGAGAGACGCCGAGAACTGTAAGATAAAGAGCTCACTGTAGATGCGGCTTTGCCATGACTGTGTACCAGGGAACGGCACAGATCTCTTCAGCAGCAAAGGAAACCGGCGCTGCTGGACCAAACCTTCCCACTCCATCTCCCTCAGCCCAGACATCGCTTGCACAAAACCCCCACTCTTCTTCACAGGAAAGTTTCTCAGGTTTGTTTCATTTTTTAATTTAACAAGAATAGCCGAGACATGCTCCTCACTACGCAAACCTGTGTTATAGCTCTCCCAGTCACAGAGTCCAATTAACGGGGAGAGAGAGACAGTTTAATAGCCGGAGTGGGAGAGAAGCAGCCAGGATTCATAAATCACATTTACAGCCGTACCGTGCTCGTTCGCTCAGCCTGACACAAGCGGCAATTTCGTGGCTCCACACCTTCTCCCCTGTCTGCAAAACGGCAAAGACCCGGCAGCACCTCATCTCAGATATTAGTTTAAAGGCTTTTTTAAATCTCTCTCCCACCTCTGAATCAAACCCATCCAGGTGCTGCTACATCCTTTATCCTGCACCTCTTCCAGAGACACCGGCCCGTGGCCCCATCACCAGCACCGAGGACCGAGGGTGTTCCCCCAGCCCCGACGGCTGCTCTGTGCAAGGGCAGGGATGAGGCACGTGCGCTTCCCAAGGGTTTCGGAGGAATTGCTCCCCGCTGCCAGGCTGCCCACGCTTGCACTGGGGGTGCTGGTGGGGCCGGGGATGGTGTCCCCTCCGTCCCTCCCTGTGCCCCCTGCAGTGTCCCACCCCATCCCCTTCTTGTCTCCGTGTCATCTCCTCCATGTTCCCTGTCGTACCTGTGTCCCCATGACCCCCCTGTG
>JANZLQ010000044.1:20439328-20462409 GCA_026212715.1 Elanus axillaris | reverse complement strand
CCCGGCACACACTGGAGGATCTCCTCCTGTTTGGTGTTAATTACCCCACTATGGCCATTTTGTTAAAAGGAAGGTGAAAACCAGACGGATGAGGTATCCTGCCCAAAGCAGAGGGATGCGATATAACAGCATATAAAGGTCCACCCCCCGGTCTCCGCTCCGGCCAGCAGCTTGGTGTATTCCCACACGGAAAGCTGCATCTGCACTCGCTCAAGGAACTTGGGAGAGTAAGAAGCTGTTGTGACGTTCCAAACGTCGGCGGTACTGAGCCTTATACAAGGACCGCCTAAAACTGCCAACGACATCACCGAACATTTCAGCTCATTACAGAAAAGAACAAAAAGAAGACGAGGTGCTGAGGCCTTTGACTTTAGTATCAGTCCTTACCATTTACTGAGGCGAGTGTTTGCATTTCTGTGATTCCCTGTATAAACTAGTCCCCTGTTTGTCATCAATACTGGCTGCATTAACATTTCACCTGGTCAATCTTTTGTCTGGAGGGAACATCATCAAGACAGTAAATCGATCTCTTAATTTTGTAACACTTCAGAACAATGGCCTTTTCCAGAGAGCTCTAAAATTTAAGCTTTGGAAAAGAAAATGGATGGACATCTGCAATTGTCAGATGTAATAATAATTTAGTATTACTTTTGGCTAACATTTAATTTTTAAATCAGAAATATGGTCTTAAATGGCAATCACTTGAGTAACCAGGCATACAACACAGCACCCTTTTCTTTTTTTAATTTTTCGAACAGGATACGTTCTTGGTTTGCCTGTCACGGCAACATCCAGAGCCATAGGAGAAGAATCATTTTATCCATTTAGTTATATATCATCAGGACATATTTTATAACACATTACCTCAACGTATTGTATTCACAAACATACACAGAAAAGGCTGAGAATGGCTAATGGATATAACTTATTAAGTAGCAATTTGACGTTTTATTGGTTCGTTGGGTAGCGCTGGGCAGCCG
This sequence comes from Elanus axillaris, assembly GCA_026212715.1. Classification (NCBI taxonomy): domain Eukaryota; kingdom Metazoa; phylum Chordata; class Aves; order Accipitriformes; family Accipitridae; genus Elanus; species Elanus axillaris. The sequence goes on along the minus strand of JANZLQ010000044.1, from coordinate 20,461,429 downwards.
AAAGCTGGGCACATTGCTTCTGCTCGGCTTTCTCAGGGTTCCTGTTTGCTGCACTGGAACATCTGGCAGGCAAATGGAGCCATCGTCCCCTCCTCCCCAAGCCCCAGTGCTACACTCATCCCAGCGCTATTCCACATTTCCAGAAGATCTGGTGCCAGTACAACCCATGGGAGATCACCCAAAGTGCAGCAGTTCCCAGTGACAGCAGAGACCTTCTCAAGGAGAACGTGTCTGAGAAGCTTTAAAAACTGTCTCAGAGTTTACTGCTGTTATTGCGAGTATAACAAACAATTTGGATCCGAGACCTGGAAACCTGTTAAATCTCCAGAAACAATTTAACTTTTTGGATTACACACAGTGTTTAATGGTCTGTGTCAGACGCTCTGGCAACATAGAGAAAACCATAATTCACCAGTCATTTCGGGAACCTTCAGAAAGTCCCTGCTTTGCTGCCTACGATTCCAAACTGCACATCGCTCCCGAGGCACACTGGAATCATCGCGCGTGCAGGGCACACGTTAATCCGGAGGTACCGCCAAAGGGAGCACAAATTTGTGTTAATCAGTGAAGACATCGGACGATCAGCACCGTATCCTGCAGCATCCTTCTCTGATACTGTTATGGCTTCGGGACGAATGTTCATCCCCAGGGGTAATCTCACATGGAAGATGAGCCAAATCTCAGGTGGGGTGACTGAAAATGCAGGCAGGTGGGCAGGGAACGCTGACTAACCCCCCTGAAGCCCCCTCCACTGCCCCGGCCATCCGATAAGCCTACTGAAGCAGCCATATAAACAAGCTGCCAGCAGTTATTCAGACCAAGAGATGTCATCACCAAGCTCGCTTTTATTTTTTTGGCTGCACAATGACAACAGTAATTTTGATGGGAGAGGCATTCCACTTACCTGGGGGAAATATAATGTAATACCAGACAGTTGCTGATTGCCAGGAACCATTCAAATCAATTACATTTTCCCTGCGAATGTACTTAATCATAAACAGTGTCTGTGAGTCACCGGTGTAAAACAATATAAAGCACCAGCAGCACAAGCGCAGGCAACGTGCATATTGCTAATCACCCACGGCAGCTCCTGTGGGGAACCGTCAATGAGCTCGAATCAATTCAAATTAAGAAATACACCGAAACGAAACAATCCTAAAGCGGGAGCTGAACCGGCACTAACACTGCATTTAAAATGTTTTCCTCTCCCGAAGTTAGCTCCTCCTATCTCCCTCCTTCCCAGGATCTTTTCCCGGGAGCCCTGGAGAAATGGGGATGCAGGTTCACTCGCAGTATCCTTGTGCGAAGTGGCAGCCGCAAACAGCCCCGGCCCCGCGAGGGCAGCTCAGCACCCTGCAACTTCAGCCCTTGCTGCACCCAAGCGCCCCAGGCTGCAGGTACACCTACCCGCGGAATTAATTGGCGACAAATGTACGTAGCCAACCTGCAGATTCATCCTTCTGCTGGTGCCGTAAATTATTTCTAAGGAGGGGGAATCATCGAAGTGCCAGGACCCCCTGGGGTAGGAGCTGTAATTTGGCTGGTGAGCAGAGATGAGCCCTGCAGCCCACCCAGATGCGCTCATTGCAGAAATCTGTCATCGATTCCTCCACAGATGCCAGCGGATGGAGGGCTCGGCTGGCACAGCAAGAGACTAGGTTCAGGCAGAAAAAAATCAATGTCTAAAGATGTGTTTCTATAAGGGCCCATGAGGGAAGGGCTCCATAAAGCACAGTGAGGGAAAGGGAGATAAAACACGCTCGCAGCGACGCCGTGCTGCTCGTGACGCAGGCGGCACAGCCAAAGAGCTCATCACCACCAGGGAGAGGTGGCGAATGCTTCCCTGTACTGACACAGGGATGACAGACAGACAGAGGTGACCATCAAAGGCCGACATGAGGTTTCGTGCCAGTTCCTCCACGCAGGACCAAGGCTGGGGGAGCTGGGCTTTGCTCACGACTGCAGGTTCCTCACCTCTGCTTGCACACCCCTCTGCACGGCACCTCATCATTAAGCCATCGTTGCCGTTACATTCCATGCAGAGAAGAAAATAGCTCCTACGTCCTAAAAAAATACCATGGCCTTTATGTGCTTGTGGAAGCAACTTCTCCAGGAACACAGCACAACGGACACTGTCTCCCCGTCCCCACTGGCTGCACATTTGATGCCCCTTTGCAGCCCCACACAGCCGTGCCCCTCCACTGCTGCCCACACCGCACGTACCAGAGGCTCAGCTTTGCACCTTAACCTGCAAGAAACCCACTCAAGACATCTACAAGCAAAGCCCCACGCCAGAGCCGCGATGCCACCCCGCCACGGCAGCCCCAACCAGGGGCGAGCCTGCCTCTACTTCTTTCTTTGCAGCCCGAATGCACAGATTAGTTATTTCTTTCCAACCAAAACCAGACGAACAAAAGTTCGTAATCAGAGAACTGTTCGAACTTCGAAGAAAATGGCATTTTTTTAGCACTGCTGTCTGCATGCAGCCACCCCACGTGGCCGGCTGGGAGGGACAGCCCACGCCATGCCCCCACCGAGCTGCCTCTGCTCCACTGGCAGACAAGAACGCCCTTCAGCAGACAAACACAAACGCACCATAATTTAGGAGATTGGCGTTGTGAATAAAGCCAGTACTTGAATAAACATGGATTTAGTCAGAAAAGCAGGAAGCCAGCCTAGGTGTGCATCTCACACTGTTTCTTTTAGCGCTCATCTCTCTCGAAACTAAGGACAAATTCTTATCAAGCAATGAAAAGGGGAAAGAAAGGGGGATTTCTGTAAAGGAGATGTGGCCATGCCGACTCACACCAAGATGACCATAAAAAAGGCTGGTTACCAGCTGCGCTGGTGACACGACTACAGCCGAAGAACTGCCAGTTTTGGAGCCTCTCCACCATATCCCAAGTCGTGTCCATCGCTGGTCGGAACACCTGGGAGGTACCAGGTGCTGCTCCCCCCGGCACAACCCCACTGCCTGCAGCAAAGCCACCCCCGCTGGCGCTGCTGGCCACGGGGGGCAAGGGGGGAGAGGGGGCTGCAGTTGGCAAAGAGAGACAAATTCATTTTCACAAATTAACTGCACCGAAAGAAGCAAGTAAAGCCATTACCTTCTCATGGTTTTCTATTAAAATTTCAATCACAATGTTCTGAAACTTGATGTCCATAATGGCAGCGACTGTTTCCTCTTGAGGTCGAAGCAGTGTTGGCCCAAACACCACACCCAGATTAGCAACAGTCATCAGGTTCTGCTTGTGATTATTTGCAACTCTGGAGGAAAAAAAAAAAAAAAAGTAGGTGATAGAACTAATCCGCATGGAAACCCCCTCCCTGCCTCATGGCTGGCACAAAGCTTACAATGCTGTTTACATTTTTTACACTCCTGGGGAGCTCCTTGAAGGCTCAGCCATGTGGAAAAGTACAAATTTAACTGTTGTGTTACTAGAGACCTTTCAGCCTCAGTGAATTGACTAATCCCACAAAACCCCAACCCTACGCTGGCCACTGAGTCTCATGTTGCAAACCACTCCCAGGAAAACATCTTGAATCATTAATGCTTAAAACCCTTCTAAAAACAAATTGTTGGACCTCTGACACACGCTGCTCTCCAACTGAATGAGTGACCTAATATGTTCCAAAATCCAACTCCTTCTCACCCATTTAAGCCTTTGCCTGCACCAGAGGTCAGCCCCATCCAGCCCAACCAAAACAGGCTGGAAGGCGAAGATCGGGCTTTACCCCCGGACCCACGTGCACGCACACGCGTTCTTCTCCACCCCGCCAAGGAATCCGCCCGACACGGACACCGGCTCTCCCAGGGATCCACTGACACTCAAGCCTTCCTCCCTGCCATCTCCATCTATTTTTATGTTCGCAAGTGCTGCAGCCCAGCAGGAGCAGAGCAGTTCAGCAAAGTGAAAACGGCTCACACTGAGGACCTGGTACCGTGGCTAACGTGCCTTGGGGAGGGGATTATTTTGGAGTAGCTCCGGTCTGGCCCCTGATCTTAGTGGTGCAAAGCATCAGCAGCCCTAATGGGGCACATCCTCTGCCCTGGCTCAGCCCCAGAGAGCCCCGATGCCATGCTGCAATGCGGGACGCAGCCCGGAGGTCCCTGGGCTGTGTCCAAGTGGGAGTGCCGGGGCAGCCGGGTGCTGGTTGAGGCACAGACCAGCCTCGCTGAGCACCACGGACTCCATCGGAGTCACTGGAGTCGCACCACGGCATGTAAAGCGATGAGACGTGCGCGGGGGACGCAGCGAGGACCTGTGGTTTTCTTCTGACCTCTTCCACCAGGAAACTCAATGACCTCAGGCAGCGCAATCACGCTCTTAGCTTAAGCGGTTTTTTAAGTGTTTTTCCCTTTACTTTTTCTCTCCCGTTTTCCCTGGACAAACACTCTAGGCTAGCACAAAGCGAGGCTGAGACTCAGATCCTGCTGTATTGGCCCAAAGAGTTACTGCCATGAGCTTTTATTATTGATCTCAGGGCCAAGACCCCACAGTGCTGGTTTCTGTGCATGCTTGGCTTATTTCAGCACACTCTAAGCTAGGGCTGGCTTTGAAGAAAAGATGCTTTCCACCCTTTTTCATCCAAATCTCACTCGATCCAGCAAAGAACTCCTCATCCCTACAGATGGCACATCAGGCAGCAGAAGAGGACCTCATCACCAAGGGATGCTCAGGGGCTCAGGATCGCTGGCTTAGCTCCCTCCCCCAGCAACTTCAGCCCTATTTACCGCCCAGGCCAGAAGTCTCACCCCTGGTGCCTGCTATATCCCTGGAGAACATGCAGAGCTGTCACCTCCACCAAGTCTGCGCTTGGGTTTACAACTTCAAAGCCGCAGAGGTCCTGGTGAAAGTCCCTTGGGAGCTTGCGGAAGCTCCCTCTTACCTGCAACTTCCCCCACTGTCAGGAAGCTCTGAATATTTTATGACAAGTGTCCGAGAAATCTCCCGAAGGCTCCCGGTTACAGAGGCGATGCCCTGTCCGGGGACGTGTTGCCTGGCAGGGCTGCGGCCACCGGCTCTGCCCATCGCCTGCACCCAGCCCGGCCGGCCATCCCTATCCCCGGCCGGCCATCCCTATTCCCGGGCAGGCACCGAGCCTCTCCCCATCCTCGCCGGCGACGGCAGGAGCAGGACAAGCTGCGCACACAGCGACGCCGGCACCGGGCTCCCAAGCGGCAGAGCTGGGGGAGTAGAAGCAAACTTTCCTTAGGGGGTCACAACCTTGCGGAGCGGAGAGAAAGGCAGAAGAAGTCCAATAGGAAACAAATTCTTACTTAGGAAAAAACTTGCTTACAGGAAAGAAAACTCCTCCTTACATAGGGATTCAAACCTTTTCCCCCACTCCAACCCACCTCCTTATCAAGACACTTACAAATGCCAATGACATTTTTACATTGCAACAACATCTATATTTCAGACACATGTTCACATGCTCCTCTTCGGATTTTGAAACAAGCAGCTGTAATTCAAATAGTTTTGAAAGGTACTAATAAAATAATAATTTTAATGATCTTCTGTGGTTAGTAAAACAATGTTCATTTATAAAAAAACAACTGAATTGATCCAAGTCTTACAAAATTAGGTCCCTCCATTTCTCATTACCGTTACCATGTAATACATCACTCTAATAAATTGCATTGTCATTGACTCATTACGGCTAGGCAGCTGTGCACGGTCCTGTTAATTATTTCAGACTAAACTATTAATGGCTTCCCAACCAGGACATGGTCCGGCAGCACCAGCCGCAGACCCGGCTCTGCCCTTTGCCCGAGGAATGCCCACGTGCCCAGACACGAGCGCTGGCCCTCGCCTCTGTCCCGCAGCCGGCACCAAACTCCTCTTTACTGTGTTTGCTTTGAATTTGTAAAGCGTGGAAGCCATTTTGCAACCGTGCAGGTCTGGTTCCTTTCTGGAATAAACCTGGGTGGCACATGAACTTCTGATCTGTACCACGGGTACTTTTCCAGCAGTAGTCTTCACAACCCTCGGTTCCCAAAGCTATGCTACAAAACATGATTCACCTTTCACATCCTTCAAATTCCACATCCATTATCCACCTGATAATTTACTATAAATTATACCTCTTCATCATCCTTTGTACTAGAAGATAATGCCGCAGTTTCTAAAGATGAGGTGTTCTCATCCCAAAGTGTGCTCAATGTTGGTGCTTTTCAGCAGGCATTGTTAGTGCCGTTCCTGAGCTGTCCTTTAGAAGGTTTCCAAGTATTCGCTGTATTTTGCTTTTAACCTGCTGTTTCTTTCTGGCCTTCGGTGCATTCTGAAAGCAATTGCACTAGTCTTAAATTAGACGGGTCCTTTTTCAGTTCTCTCTCCATCCACGCTTCGCAGAAGTCACTTCCAGCACAAGCAGGAGGTGGGAAGCAACAACTAATGGAGAAAAGTGCAGAACAACCTCTTAACTCCTGCTTGGTGCTTGCAGTGTGCCGGGCTATTGCTGACTTTTGGACTCTGGGCTGCTCCTCCTCCTCCTCCTCCTCGCAGCACACGACGCTTCCCCACGTGTCTCCGGGATCAGCCTGGCACCGTGGGACAGTCTGCAGAGCCCCTCGACCGGGGGAATATCTGCACCCAGCAACGCACCACCAACGAGCAGCCCTGCAAAGGGACTTTGTTCCACGAAGACCTGACCCACTTGGTGCGAACCCAAGAGGCGTGCTGGCTGCTGCAAGCACCCAGCCAAAGGAGCCGGAGGCCGAGCTCTGCCACCCCAAGGGGACAGCTCGGCTCCCGTGGGAGCTGAACGGGCAGGTTGTGTTCCCTGGGGGTGTCCGTGGACGCCCGCCCAGTTTACATTCACTTTCAGAAAAACAAAGGAGAATGGGAGCAGAGTAAATCCATGTTGTGTGTTAAATTAGATTATGCCTGGGTTGCTTGGATACTGTATAATCACCGTCATGACCAAACATAATTTAATACAGAGTAATTGGTAGTCAAGCTTCAGTGCAGAGAAAGCATACACGAACAGTAAATATTTCTTTGTTGTGCTGGCTTGCAATCAGCATCGTGTAACAGAGGAGAAATGCAGCGGAGCCAGGGGTGCTGCAGGCTGTGGGAAGCACTGCGCTGGCTCTCTTTTATTTTACAGATGTTAATAATTTAAGTTTCTTCAGCCTGGTCAACAGCTCATATTTATTTTCATAGAAATCCAATTAAAGAACTCATTTGCTTCTCCAGCAACCTATGGAGAAACCTGTATTGTGGGAGCGGCGGGGGATGCTCGGGCGCAGCCTGCGGGAGCTGCCCACTCCTCCCAGTAAGACGGCCGAGCCCCCACACCAGTCCGGCGCTGGGCGCCAAGCAGCAGCTGCGGGCACCGCAGCTTAATCCACGCACGGAGCCGAGGGCGGCAAAAAACGTACCGGCTTGAGACTTGTGGGCTGTGAACTGGCATCGGTGGGATCATTTAACGCCGGCGGATACGTTGTCCTGCTGGTACGTGCCGTTTCCGCAGGGAACGCGGTGCTGTGACCCGGCCGTGCCGGGCACCGGTGACCGCACACCTCCAGCCGTGACGGCACCTGGGGCACCCGGCTCTGCTCCCCATGGAACTCTTGCTTTCTGTGGCTGGAATCGCTTTGTGTATGTGTTTTATATATAAAATGAACATAGGTAAGCCTCAGCCAAAGAGCGGTGGTGTTAGTTCAAATATCTTCCCTGATTCGGAGAAAAAAATCTCTGAGAAAACAAACATCTGAAAGGGAACAATGGCAAAGTCTGGAGTGTTTCTATTTCCATGCCTGGGACAAACCTTTGAAAACAAAGTGCTTGTTATGGCTGGCCTAACAAGACCTTATAGGATGGAAAATAATGCAGCTAATTCATATCGCTACAGGTAAAAATATATTTCATGTCTACCACCACCATTAGAGCTTCTATTTAACGTGAAAAGCCAATCATGCAGAGGGCCAGCAATCCCCCAAATTACTTAGGCTGCTCTGGGGAGTTTGTTACAAATTAAACACATTTGACTCTGGACATGAATGAAGATAAAAAGCACAGCGAATGCAGACAGCACGCTGAGCAAGAGGCATCTGTGGATGCACCATCCATTTGGTGGCGAGCGAGTCGGTACGTGGAATTGCTGCCGGAGCCCACGCCGGCAAGACCCAACCGAGACAGCAGCCGCGTTCCCACCAAATCCTCGCAAAAAAGTCCCCCCACAGTTCCTGCTTGGGGGAGAGGTTCAGGCTGCCGAGGTTTTCAATAGGTGCCTTAATTCAAGCGAAACCCTGCAGCCCGTGTCCCTGCCCTCCCAGCTCCCCCTGTTTCCATCCATTTAATTTGGATCGCGCATGCTGCTGGACACAGAGCAGGCGGCTGCTAGCGCACACAATTGGTGGTATTTATCGGATAAAATCTAATGAGTTCTGGGAAATGTTCCTGGGCGCATTCAAATCATCCCTGCACATTATTGAGTTTAATTGGGCTGCAGCTGATGAGTGTGTAGGTGGAGAGCTGGGCGAGGAGCAGGGCGAGGGCCAGGCTGGCCACGCCAGCAGCTCCCACCGCTGGGCTCTCTCCGAGGGGCCGGAGGAGCTATGCCTTGGGAGAGATGGCCCTGCAGCTCCTCGCTCGATCCCACCGTGGGTTACCCAGCCCCAGGAGCCCACCTGCCTCGGGAATGCCAGCCGACGGCTGGGAGCACGGCAGGCGTTGTATTGCAGGTGCGTTGTAGAACGCTGCACTGCAACGCAGAGCTTGTGAAACCCGTCTGTGCACGGCCACCTCCTTGTGCTCAGAAGGAAGACGGAACGGTGCTAGCATCCGTGCCATTCCCGGTACCCAAAACCAGAGAAGCCCAATACCGAGTTTTGTCAAAAGTAAACCTGGGTCAGGAAGGAAACAGCTCTGTTTTAAAATAAGACTAATAACAATAATCATGAAAATATTTCAAGTTACTAAAATGAGATTTTTTAAAAATCAAAGCTCCTCTCCTGCGATACCAGAAACAGAGGAGATGAGCAATAGAAATTCTTCAAGTGCCCTCACAAACACAAATGCCACCCATCGCTCACAGCAAGAGGACCAAGAAGGCTGTGGCACATTAAAAAAAAAAAATTACACCTGCAGCACTCACCACTGGTGTCCCAGTAGCTAAATCAGTCAATCATGCACGTGGATCATCATTCCTAAAAGGCACACGTGCACAGGAGGAGGTGACGGAGGGACCGATCGCAGCGGCCCGTGGCAGCCAGCCATGCCGGCGTGAACAGCGGCAGGGAGCGGAGAACCAGGGAGCACGACCAGCTCCACTCCTCTCCCAAGCCGGGGCACACATGCATGGAAACAATACACTTATGAATTGCATAACCATAATTTATCCTGTTTATTAAGGCTCTGGATGTGCCTGTGCTCTTCTGGACTGCTCTTGGATGAGGGGAGCTCTGCAGAGGAGTCTGGAGCCGTGAGAGGACGAGCTCAGCCGCCACGCGGTCGCTGCATGTTCTCAGCATGCAGGAACAGGGACGGGAGCATGGGAAAACAGCACCGTACGCAGCCCAAGCTTTTGCAGGCTGCAGAGACTCACAGCATCGCAACTTCTACAGCACTGACGCTGGAGCGAGGAGCAGGGAGAGCCAAGTTCTGAGGAATGCAGATGGAGGCCAGCAGATCCAAAAGGAGGACAGATCACTAGGGAAATACAAAACCTCCCAGAGAAGATAAGGAGAAACTTTCTGAACGCAGCTGACAAAACCTTCAGATGCAACATTGAGAATTAAAGGGGTTTTCAGCAAGCAGCCGCATTTCTCTCGGGTTTCCCCGCTCAGCTGGGACGAAACATGCGCTTGCACTGTTTCTGGGCAGTTTGACGTGCTCCAACAAGAGTCTCTTTTTCTCCCCGGTGAATCTGGCCACAGCTGGATGTTGGGTTCAGTCCCAGGGGAAAAAAAAAGGGCTCATATCACACTGAACAGATGCAGAGGCCAAATGTGAAGTTCAGTATTGGTAAGCCTAATCGGCGTGAATACCATGCAAGCTGTGACTTGCAAGGAAAAAACACATGGTGCTGCAACGCTCCTCTGATTCAGGCTTTCCAGACCAAGTCGCCTCAGTTTCCAAAGGCATCCTCCCTGGCTTTGGGCAAGCTGAGCTTGGTGGGAGATCTTAGGGGGATGCACTGACAGGGGGATCCCAAACCTGCTCCACACCCCAGCACGGTGTCGGCAGCACCACGGGTTTCCACTGACGCCCCGGTGAAAGCCATGGACGGGCACGGCCACGAGTTGATATTAAAATGTCACTGCAGTTTCCACCTGCAGAAATACAGTCAGCCAAAGGGGACTTCACCCTTAAATGTCACAACCCAGAGGCAACAGCAGGTGAAAGCAATTCCTATACCCCACGCTCCAGCCTCGCGCTTCTTCCCTGAATTTTGGCCGTATGTGTGCAAGCGCAGCATTCGGTTATAACTGCAGTCTGCTACACTCAATTACATCTTTCCTCTCTACAATAATAACAGTTTACCCATCAGCAACAGCAGCGGCTCGTGCTGCAGCAGGGCTTTGGCCGGCTCCACGCTGTACCCACAAGAGCTGTCCTGTGCACGAGCAGCACCAGCCCCAGTGCCCCCCCAGAATCCCCACTGCACGGTAGGGTTTTCCTCTGAAAACAGAAATTGCCAATGCTTTCACATGGCAATAAGAAAACCTACGTAGCCAGCAGGGCAATAAAAGCCTGAAAGAGCAAGTATAAGTTAACAAGAAATCCCTTGAAAGATCTGCGGCGATGGAAGGCGACGTGCCGAAGCCTACCTGAGAGATGGAAACCAGCCAAAGTAAACGGGCTTCCAGAAAGCCTCCTGGCAAGAACCGGCACTGGTTTTAGCAAGTGCAGCTCCCGCTGTCCCTGCAGGGAGGCATGGGAAATAGTTCCCAGCCGAGAGCCAGGTCGCAGGGTAATGAGCAGCCTGGTGTACACCTGTATATTCATGCGAGTGCACTGGCCACAGGGAAGAGTAACACAGCAGGGTTTTTTACTTTTTTTTCTTCCACCCTACAGGTATTTTGGAGCGCATTCACTTCACAAGTGCAAGGTTAGTGCCATTCCCTCCAAAACATTGAATTCCTAAAAACAGAGTGTTGGAAAGAAAGGGAATACAGAAATAACCAGCTTTGTAGAATAAATTAAAGTAATGGTTAACAACAGCAGGTAAAATGCTCGTCCTATCTTTGCCAGTGGAACAAGGTTTTGCCCAAAGACTGGAAAAACAGCCCCCCTCCCCCCCCAATTTTGTGCACCCTGCCAAACACACGTGGGCAAACCCACTCACCCCACGATGCCCTTCCAACTTTTCACGGCAGTAGATAACCATCAAATTGTAACAAACTTCCATGAAACGACGCTGGAAGAGTACAGTAACTATTTCCTTTAATAAACAACAGCCTGCTACTCCCCAACCTCACAGTGGGGCACGCGTGCAGCCGATGGACAGGCCTTCCTCCCACCTCCCTCTGCAGGGTGAGTTAGATTAAGGGAGCAGAAGTGGGAAACACATATCCAGACTCCAGTGCCCCACATACATTTATATGTACACCCGGACGTAAAGCCCGTGGAAAGCAGGACCGGCTCTCTCGGCTCAGTCTTAGTACACCTGGCATCACCACCAAGCCAGAGAACATCCTACACAAACCAGCTCTTTTCCCCACGTGGGTGCCAGCATCGCCAGGGTTTTTCTACATGGAAGCTGTGTTTGGATTCAGTTTTTCTCCAGCTCCCGGAGCCCCCGGCCCTCCCAGCCCCAAATGGCAGCTTTCAGACCCTCTGCCCCACGCCTTTCACATGCAACAGTAGATGTTTTTAAAAGCATATGCTTCTAAGTCTGAGCGTAGTTTAAAAAAAAAGTCACAAAACGTCTAGACCTCGACTAGATGTGCAATTTAGTCACTTGAAGATGGACAGAGGAGACAGGTCCAGGTTGGCCAGGGATCTCTCCCAGCACCCCGCGGAAAACGCCAGCTCAAAGACATATTGGCGCTGGTGACTTCTATTCTCCTCTCTTCTGTTGAAAAAAGATTTCACTAAAATCTATATAATTGAATTTGGTTTAGTACTAGGTCTGTTCAGCATGAAGAGCAATCTAGAGAAGCTCTCGGTAAAACGCCTAAGTCCCAGTCTGTCTGCGGGGACAGAGGAGACACCCCCAGGGAGAGACGCCAGCTATTTATTGGAAATCTTTTGCTCACTCTAGATTCAATCTGTTTCTGTACATAGTTTCAATTTCACTGTGCTAAACAATTAAAAAGAATCCAGATAATTACATGCTATCAATGACCTCTATCTAACAACACAAAGTTCAAACGCAAGCCCATGAGAATTCACGCCTGAGTAACGCAAAACGCCTGGTCCTTCTCCGAGAGATCCCGGCCATCCGGCGGGAGCTCGGCAGAGATGTTCAACCACAGAAACTCCACAGCAAAACCAGCATATGCCGCATTACATGCTACTAAATGATTGGTCTTGCCAGCATTGGTGATGTAAGGTTTAGTCTAATTTAAGACACTCATTATCATATCTAGAGAGATGACTCTTATGCATGATGAAGATACGAGAGTTGCGAAGAACCGGGTAAGAGAGATGCTGCAGCATCTGAAGTGTCTTCCTCTCTAGCTAAAAACTGGGGAGCCTTCAGAAAATATAAGGACTTTTTGGAGAAGTATGGAAGAAAAAGCTACCAGAAAATGCAAACAGCTAATCTATTGACAATCCAGGCTAAGGAGGTTAAAAGTGCATTTGCAGAAGCAGAACAAAACCTTCTGCTAATTTACACATTACAGGAAGCCAAGCCCAAAAAACACAGTGAACACCTACAGGCTTTTTTGTTGGGTTTTTTTTTTAAATTCTTCAGAATCTCATATTAAAAACAAAACCAGAAGAGCTGGCAAGGGGGAGGGCATGCACCCAGCCCCACGCTTCGCACGGTGCGCCCGGCATTCCCGGGGCTGCGTCCCCAGGGAGCCGAACACCCATCCACACCAGCAGCCTCGGCTCTGCGGAGAGCAACACCAACCCCTCGAACAAAGCACGTGAGGGAGAGATGAGCAAAGGGCAGGGGGAAACCAAAGGTGTTGCCGCTGCCCCACGAGGCTTTGACACCTCCGGCTCCGAAGCACGAATAGTTCGTAAGGACCCGCTGCGTCGCATCAGAGCTGCTCCTTCGGCATGGGCTGCCTCCCGCAGAAGGGCTTCAGCGGTGGGAAAGGATGCCCCTCACTGCAAGTCATGAGCAGAGAAAATACCAGGAAAACAAGGGGATGCATTCACAGCATCATCGTTACCCCAGCTGCTAATGGCAAACGCAGCTCGGGACCGCGTTCCCTGTGCTGCTGGTGCTGTGTATCTGGTGCAAGGTACTCCGAACTCGTGTAGGAGGAAGGAGCCAATCTACTAGCACATTATCGATAATCCAGGGGATTATTTTGTAGTAGCAGAAGAAAAATGGACGCAGGTCATTTACAAACAGAACAAGACCATCTAAGAAACTGCTTTGACGGCCGGGGATGTCTGAGTGCCCACTGACCGCACTCAAGTGCTGCTGCCTCTGCGGGATCTGAACACGCACAGGATTTCTGCAGGGAAGCAGGAGAAGGCACAGGGCAGGCTTCTTCCTCTCTGCAAAGCTCTCTGGTTGAAAAAACTAACTCCCTAACAAACTATATTAAAAGGTAAAATTATCTTCAGGAGCCTAATGCAAAACCTAAGAAAACAAGGGAGACGTTAGGGAAAACCCATGCAGATTTCATGAACGCTGGGAAGGCGTGTGACGCGGAGGAGCCGGAGAGGCAGCGCAGCTCCGGCTGGAAGTTCTGCCAGGGGCCTGCGGACCTCCGCGGCCTTTGCCCTTCTGCAGAGCTACAGGTGGTTCCAGTTAAATGCTGTAATTAAATTAGTCGGGCAAGATGGGTGTGCTAAGATTTCAAACTAATCTGCAGAGCAATCTCTCATCCACTGCCGGTCTCCAATGTTAAAAATACCCCAGAATTTGCACAGAGCCCGATCCGATGGAGGAGGGAGACTCAGAGGACATCGCGCTGCCCTCCTGGAGCCGGGAGCGAGGACGAGTCTCGGCACAGATCACTGCTGAAGCCGTTACCTTCCCCTCCACCCGCCCTCCCAGGCTGCTCCTTCCAAAACCCCTGCTCCTGCCTTCCGCAGGGAGCCCGCTGCACTGCCGCTGGCTTGGCTGGTTTTTCCCACGCAGGAACAGAAAGAGAAACAGGCAACTGGGTATACCTGCTAATCACATCAAAGCATTAAAACAAAAGGGATTTTTATTGATCTGAGCGGGCTTAGCTCCAATCGGGAAGAGGATGATTTAAAAGAGTTACTTAGAATGTATTTTCAGAACCAAGGATGTTCTTGTTTTGGTTTGCTTTAGCAGGATTAGCCTAAACTTTCCTCTTCCTTACTCTGCATGCTGGTTCACACCTTTTGCCCTGCCTGCCTGGGGTACATATAGGCAACGCACACACACAGCAGGACCGACACAGATGCACACCTCCGCGCACACCAGCAGGCGATGGACCTGGAGGCACTGGCACTCACTGGCCGCCGCAGTGGGGATGAAACTCCGGGGAGCTGCAGCCGGGCTGGGCTCGCACCCCACGGCATCCCCTCTCTGCTTCTCCCTTAAGCCGCGCATACCAGCCATTCGCAAGACAGTGTACTGGGTTAGACGGGACTGAGGATGCCTCAGCACAGCAGCAATGCGGGTGCCCAGCAGCACCAGCAGCACTGGCACCAGCTCCAGCACGGGACTGGCACCGGCTCCAGAATGGGACTGGCACCGGCTCCAGCACGGGACCGGCACCGGCTCCAGCACGGGGCAGAGGCACGGCGCTCACAAGGCTGCACCCCCCGGCATCACCCGTCCCAGCTCCCCAGGTGCCAGGACCTGATGCTCCAAAGCAAGACACAAAGCAGAGAAACAAATCAGGAAGAGAAAAAGGAAAAAAAAAAAGGAAAGAGGGGGAAAAGAAGCACAGCAAGAGCCAGACCCCGGACAGATGAGCCCCAGGCAGGATTCTCCCAGCTTCTGGATGGCAGAGCGTGCCTACGGGGAGTCACCTCTCGTGCAACGTGCCTTCTGCTGCCCACAGGAGCGTGCAGATTCTTTGGGTCACTGGAACTCCCAGGGCTTCACCCAGGACCCAGCATTGCTGTGATCCAAAGGGATCAGAAAGAGGCACCAGGGAAAAAAACGGCATTTCCAAAGCACGGCGAGCAGGCGGCAGTGCGGGAGGATCGCTGCCTGGCCTGGCCACACGAGGTCAGGGAGCTCGCTCACTATTTTCTTTTGGCAGCCAAATCAGGCGAGGAGCATATGAGAGAAATGCATCTCAGAGGCCTCAGCGGCTAGTGGAAATTTCCAGAACGTCCTGGACAAGAATGACTTACTGGAAGTAATACATAAATCAAGCAAATGAATAGTTACCAGACAGCAGCATAAACAGCTGCCACAGGGATGAAATCAGACCTGCTGTGCCAAGAGGCGTCAGCCTCCTCGCCGGCTGCACCTTCGTGGGGAAACGGGGAAAACAACCCAAGGAAAAGCACATTTCTGGGGAAGCAACCACCCCGAGTCCTACGCAGGTGCCTCGGTGGGTTCCCTGAAGCCGCCGGGCACGGAGCACGCCGTGGTGAGCACCGCGCCGCGGCCGGTGACCCGGCTCCCACGGGGCTCTGCTCGGGCGGCACAGCCCGGGGAGCGCGGCCCGGGGCTGCCAAGGACGGGACTGCTCCACGCGAAGGAAAACAAGTGCCGGGTTGTATTTTTAGGCAGAAGACCTGGAGGATTTTTTTCTTCTTCTCCTTTGCCAACAATCCCTCGTTCAGCAGAGAGCCCTCCGAAACGCACTGCGCTCCGCGTCCAGCCCTGGCCCCAGCCCGGCGAGGGGCTGTCAGGGAGGGTGGGTTTTGCTGTAGCTGTGGGGCTGTGGCTGATAGCAGCCGCCTTGCAGAGCCCATGGAAACCATCCACACTGATAAGTGGAAAACAATTTGTGCTAGAGATAGCAATCACTATCATGTTGGTTAAAACACGTAAACTAGAAAACACCACCGCAGCAAAAACAAAAGGAACTAGTCACTGCTGGCCAGGCCGCAGCTGTGAATGATTAAAGATAATTAATTCTGCTAAATACACGTACACACATTTCTTCTGCAGCCTCCTGAATTGTTTTGACCTTTTGCCAGGAGAGGAGCGGACGCACAGGCAGGGGCAGCCCTGCTCCTCGGGCCGGGGGATGCCCGGAGCAGCAGCAGGATGCACAGCGCGATGCGGAGCCGCAGGAGGGTCTCCGGAGCCCCGCTGAAGGGTGCACAGGCATGGCCCCATCTGTACTGGAGAACCTGGATCTCACTGCCACAAGAACAAGGCAGGGCTCAGATTGTCAAATTGTGTCTGTGAAAAAAGAAAAATTCCTAAATGCTTGAAACATAATCAGAATGAAATCCTCCTGCTCCGCACCTCCAAAGCATTTACTCCTTGGTGAGAAAGTACATTAAAAAAGAAGAAAAAGACAGGGATGATACCGCAGCTCCACTAACAAAAATGGCAATTTTCTGCAACCAGCTCCGCTCCTCTCAGCACCACTGGCACAGCCACCTGCAAGCTCGGCAGCGCCACGCGTACCTCCGCTTCACTTTGAACTGCTTTAACTTATTTGGCAGGGAAAAAAAAATGGTTTAATCAGAGATGGCACATTCTATTGATAAAAAAGCATTTGAAACTATAGTGTAGCCATTCTTGGAGATAGGTGCTGGGCCAAAAGGAGAAATCTGCAGCAAAACAACTCAGAAGCATGCGAGCAGGAGCGTGTTGCTAGGTGATGTGCTGTAGGACAGCCTGCTGCGCCCAAGGTGCTCTGCAGCACTGAGGAAGGATTGTTTTCCTCCTTTCCCAGCTAGAAACAGCGGGGGAAAAAATCCCGGAATAAAGAGAGAGAAAACCCAGAAGACAGCATGAGGAGTTCCACGCCATGCAGAGTGCAAGCCTGCTGTCCCGATGGGTGCAGCGAAGGCTGGGGACAAACTGCAAAAAAAAAACGATGCTGGAAAAGGCATTTGGGAGAGCGGGGAGCCCGCAGTGGCGAGCAGCAGTGTCACGGCCGCGGGTGCTCAGGTACCGCACACGCTCGCACAGCGAGCTCGCCACGTCTACCGGCATCAGTTCTTCATGTAGCTTTTTAAAGAGTGTATTTTGTGGTTTTAAAGCAGAGGATGAGAAGCCCTCTCACCAGCCATCCCCCGCAAACACCAAAAGCTCCAAGCATTAACAGACTGACTAAGCAATAGGGACTCTGGTAACTAAAACAGCTACAAGAAACAGGAGAAGATATGTGCCAGGCTTGCCTTTCAATTCTTTGAAAGACATGGGCTATTCTGGCCTGAGACAAGAGAAACCAGGCTATTTTTAAGGTCATCCAGAGTCTCACTAACTTCAGTTGCTGTAGCCTCAGACATGCCTGTTGGCAGGGCCAGCAGATGCAGGCACAGGGCTTACTGGGACAGTCCGGACTGTGGGTGTCCAGGCTTTCCTGCAGAAATCCCCATGGAAAACCATCAGAACCAAGAGATCTCCTTTCTCTCAGGAACAATAAATCACAGCTGGGTTTATCACAGGAACCCTGACAGCACGAGCACATCCCAAGAAGGAAAATTAAAGGTTTCACCTACTCGTGGTTCAAAGACTAAGATAATAGCAACTTTCACTGGAACCGGGGTCTGTGGAGCAGAGGAGGAAATTTGCAGCATTACGTTCCTGACAAAAGAGCAGGGACAGGGATTGCTCACGCTCCCTCGGTATTTCACAGCGGGAAATTGCCTGGACACCTGAACATGAGACAGGAGGCAGCGCAAACGGGCTTAGAGGTGCAGTAAGAGGCAGAAATCAACTCCATTTTCTATTTATACACTCCCTTCCCTCCTCCCTGCCTGTGCCTGTCCTCGGCATCTGTCCTCCCCCCGCCTCCAGCTCTCCCTTCCCCTCCAGCGCAGGGGGACGTGCCCCAGGAGCACCAGCGTTCCCCCCCCCGGGAGCCGGAGTGCCGGGTGCGAGCCCCTCTTGCCGCACGCCGTATTGCAGGGGGGGCACCCAGCCGCCACGGGAAACCCACGGCGTTTCTCCGCTGCGCAGGAGGAAGGGCACTGCTCAAGCACCTCAGAGGCACTTATCCCGGCTGATATTTAATTTGTGTTAACGATTGCCATTTCTTACTGTATCGGCTCTGTTAGCATGGTTTTATTACTGTATTAACTGGAGCCCCATGGCGCGTGAAGAGCCCCATGTCACTTTTCAGTAAGCAACAGCGAACACAGAAACCAAAAAACCAAGAGATGCAAGATGACGTGGGACAGACTCTCTATTTGACCAATACAGTTCTGCTATTAGTGTAAGAGATCTCTGCAGTAATACTGTGAGAAGTATTTTTTGAGCTCATCTGATCAAAATGCAAATCTTGATTATTCATACATTACTTAAAATAATAATAATTAAAAAAAACCCAGAAACCGATGAGGCAATCCCCTCCCAGAAGTGCAGCCCAGCCCGGCAGGGTCAGGAAGGGGCCCTTCGGTTTTGCCTGTGTTAGCCCTCGGCTCCCCTCGCCAGGGACACGGCAGCACCCAAACCCGGCTGGTCCCCACCCCGGAGCATCCCCCTTCCCCGCACAGGTCACCCGGGGCAGCCGGGCCGCCATCCCTTCTGCCACCCTCTCCCTCCCTCCAAACATCTTCTGCAGATGTGAAGCTTTGTCTACACCACGCCGTCTTTAATCCGGCTTTATGGCACCACCGCCTCCAGCGGCTCATTTACAAGAGCCACAGCAATGAGACCTGGACCAGGCTGCTGCCCTCCTGGTGCTCCTAGAGCAAGGTGCTCCTTGCCGGGCAGCCCCGGAGCAGCCGGCCGGAAAGCCGCTGGGCAGGGGCTGCAGGACGGACACTGGAGGGATGGCTGGAGGGATGCTGGAGGGCCCATGCCCGGGGCTGGCTGTTCCTCCAGCCCCCACAGCCCGGGATCCCCCCAGGAACAGCAGCAGGGCTGGGAGAGCTTCTGCAGGGTGGCGAGCTCAGCAGAGCAGGCTCTCGCTCCTCAGCTTCCTGCCTTTCTCTGAGATAATTTTTTTCCCATTAAATAACCGCTATGAGCCGTTGCTCTTCCTAATATAGCACGCACCACTACGCTCATTGTTTGTTTGTGTTTTGTTTTAGTTCCTTCCCTACTAAAGCAGCATGAAACCCATTGTATTACCTGCCTCCCCTCTCCATGTCTCTCACTCAAACACCACCAGGTTTTCCTTTAAATGAAAAGCACTTAAGCGGTTATGAGATTCCTCGCACATATTTGGCCGATGGGAGTACCTGGAACTGCCTGGCCCTTGGCTTAAGCCTGTAAATGCACAAGGTTTTGAAACCAAGATCTAAACCAGCTCTTTGTTTTTTAACAGCCTTGCTGGGGCGTCCATGGAACAGATACAAACCCATGTCATAAGAAAGCATCTGGAGTCATTTTTAAGCCTAATTTCAAGTACCATTTGTTACTTCTTCTCTTAAGACAGATAACTTCAGGTTCTCCCAGACCTTCTTGTAAACAGTTATGCCGATTAACTCATTCCCCAGGTTTCCAAGTCCTGCCTGATCCCTCCCGCTCACGCAGCGCCGGTGCAAACAGTGAGGGCAGGGACGACCCCGCAGCCTTGAGGCTGGCACAAACACCTGATGCTGCTTTCACTTTTCAAACACTAATCAAAGGTTTCCATGGCAACCAGCAGGAGCAGGAAGAAGATGGGAAATTACAGGTCAGCTCTATCTCTGAAAGCAAAAAAATTATTCAATCCCTTTGCCCTCGAAGAGTTTCAAGGTGACCTAGAAGTATTGATTCATCAGGTTGCATAAAGGCAGAAAATATGCCCCAGAGTAGTCTTCTATTGTAGCAAAGAAATAGCTTTTAGTCCTTTAATACTAGGCTTGATCTGAAACCCAGTGAGGAGCTTAACCTCCGCTCTGCCCTTCTGGCTAGCTGAACCCCATTACCAGGCCATTAAAAGCAATGCTCTATTCCCAGTAGCCTGTGGGTTCCTCCTGCCAGCGCGGGGCCAGGGCACGGCCGCCCAGGCAGGGGACGGCAGGGACGTGGGTCAGCGGGAAAGCCCCCCTCCCTCCCTCCTGCACCGCTCCGTCTGTCAGCCCTCGTTTCACTCACACGCGGGTTTCCAGTTACTTGCCAACCAGATATGACTCAACACTGCATACACACACAAGGAAACTTTTCTACCACTATTAACTTTCAGAGGAAGTGGAAAAAGGAGAGAAAAACATATCAGTCATAAACATACTTTGCCAAGTGGTTCATGAGCAAGTGCAGCATCTGCCTGTTTTTCTCTGGGAGCCGATGAACGAGGCTGTGGATCTCCGACACCCTCGACTCCTGATTCTCCAGTTCTGTATTGGAAAGAAAAGGTGATTTATCTCCGCATCAGGGGGTTATTATGCAAAGAGGCATGCAGGCCCAAACACTAACACTGACAGACATCCTAGGGACCTACCCACCCTACACCCAGGCACGCTGCAGATACTCTCGACGGCACTTTTTCTTTCTGCCAACTCCAGCCAGTTGTTCCCAAAAGGAAGAAACTAATGGGCTGAAACAGTGAGCTGAGAGCAGACGCCAGGCATGTGCAAAGCCGGTTGTGATCAGGAAGGGGCTGGCTGTAAGCAGTGTTTCTCTGATTCCAGCAACAGGACCATCAGCACGTTCCTGTTCAATGTGTTCCCCAGCACTCTCAGGATGCGCTCAGCACAGCGCCCGGCAAGGTCATCACATCTGGAGCTCAACAGGCTGCTTGGGTCCGCAGGTGCTGGCAGACTTGCCCCGACAGCCTAAGCAGGAGCCGTTCAAGGAAGGCACCGTTGATGCGGCCACGGGCTACGTGAGCCCTCCTGGCCCCCTGCTCCCATCCACGTGCACACGGGCTGCGCGGCTGCCAACGGAGAGCTACCTGCTCTCAAACAAAGCACCTTCCCAGGGCAGTCAAAGGAAAGCGGCACAGACATCAGAACCGCAACTGATCTCATCAAAACACCGTAGGCGGTGTTTGAACAACGGCCTGCCTCATTTTGGCAGACGATGGTCAAAATAAGACAGAGCTGCAGCAGCAGCTACTGCCACCAGCCAGCTAGCTCTCCACTCCCCCTGCACCATCTGCGCTTCCTTTTCATCCGGCAAGTCCCAAACAACAACATGCCCCTTGTCTCTCCATTCTTATTCTACTTTCCGGGACTTAAGAACAAGGAGGTCGGTGGAGAAGCAGCAGGGCAGAGGTTATGCTCAGTTACTTGCAAATTACGCTCCTCCTTCAGACCGGTGCCATAAACATCAACAAACTCACTTGCAGCTTTGATGAAGCTCCTTTGAAACTGGTACATCATGAGTGGCCCTGGAAGCATTCTGGAAGATAAAAAGGTAACGCACACAAAACACATCTGAGTAACACAATCCACAGAAATAAAGCTTTATCCTTACCATAAATTCAGCTCCATTTTTAAAAGTGCAGAATTAAGCAATAGCAACTCTACTTAATTCTCCCCATCAGAAGGAATAAGGTCTATTGAAGTACCTTTGATTTATTCCTCCTCCTGTTTCTGCCCCACACTGAATTAATTTTTAATTTTAGCATTCCTTCAGTAACACAAAGCTTCAGGACATTAGTGAGCCTATGATTTCCAGTAAGTTTAAGTTTAAAAGTAAAGTAAGTTTAAAAATAAATTAAAAAGAGAAACAAGCCTAGTCATAAAACTTTAACAGTCACCATTCCCATTAAGTTCCCCACTCTCCCCTCCCACTTCCACATCCCTTCAAAGGGACATCTTGATGCTGCCGACATTCTTCATTGCTTTGCAAACAGTTCAAAACTCTGGAGCAAAGGTTGCCAATCATGCAGAATTATGCCGTGTTTTGTGATTTTCTAGGCTGAGATCCACCAAGCTAATTATACTCATCACCCTAATTGGATTTAGCCTCTCTCTTGTGGGGGGGGGGGGGGGGGGGGGGGGGGGGGGGGGGGGGGGGGGGGGG
>JANZLQ010000044.1:20412932-20439228 GCA_026212715.1 Elanus axillaris | reverse complement strand
CCCCCCCACCCCCTCTCTCTCACTCTCTCTCTCTCTCAAATAAAACCCAACGCACAGAACAGCAACAGCAAGCAAGAAACTGCAGTTGCAACAGGTAGAAGCATGTTGTGGATAATGAGACGCTGACTGCTGCCAACAAACTAACCCTTTGGAGAGATAACCCACAATGATAATGGCATCGACTTGCATACAGAAATTATTACTACAATAAAGCTCAGCACCCAGTTCTGGAAGAGCACTACAGCCACAGCCCTTAGAGGAGCACTGCGCTCAACTTCTGCCACAGGCTCATTAGGTGGAAGCCTATCATGAAAAGCTTAGGGAAAAGCTTAAATCAAGGCAGGAGAAGCAAGAACAAGCTTTTAAAATCATGTTTGTATGATACATGCATCTGTCAGAGAGCTGATCGTGTTCCCCAGATCCTACTCAAACATGCTGGAGGGTCAAGGGAACAGCCAGAATAAATTCTTGAAGAGCAGTTTCTTCTTTGTCTCTATTAAAGTGCTGCTGTTAAGAATCTGCAATAACAGGCACTAATGCACCAGACCCGTCACCAAATCCGTCCTGAAGCCACATGACAGACGAGGCTTTTCCACCTTACCTCAGGTAAGTTTTCAGTGCACTAGTAATGGTCTTTATCTCCCACTCTGCACAGATCTCTGTTTCTGTTTCTGTAGCTGTTTTGGGATCTAAGGAAAAAGACAAAAAAAAATAAAAGTGAACCAAAGTGAAGATAATACCAGCTCATACCAGCTCATACCAGCTCAGCAGCTCAGCTGTGTGGGAAGACTGTCACGTCCCATTCTATTTGCTATTCCCCAGCCCGGTGACCACAAAACCGATCCCCAACAGACACTTCTGCAGGGAAGCAGAGTTCGTTACACGAGATGGGCCACATTCACTTGCATGGGACGAGTAAAAGAAAGGAAAAACATTAATCATGAGCAATAAGATCAGCAGTTTGACTCAAAGCGTGACATTACTCAGGGCGCAGAAGACTGTGGTGTTGAGCGACAGGAGCGACAGGGCATGAGCCCAGACAAACAGAGACCCCCCCCCAGGACTTGGCAGAAAATCCCAGCCCCAAGTAGGCTGCAAGGCATTGCCCAGCCTAAACCAACGTAAGCGACAGCAGCAGCGGTGGCACGGCCTCTGCGATGGTCGGTGGGTGTCGAGCAGGACAGACAGGGTGACGGAGGCAGGAGCCCTGCCCGGGTGTGCGGGGGGGGACAGGAGGCAGCTTGTTCTCCCACCCAAGGCGGGGAAGAGTCCCTGGAGCCCGCGGAGGGTGTGGGAAGGCAGCTCCGCACTCCCTCGGATCCACAGCTGCGTTTCATTTGGATGGGAGGGAGGAAGCAGGGCTCCGGCACGCGGCCGGGCTCGGCACAGCCGGCGTTCGCACGTTATCTGCCGGACCCTCGCTCAGCTCGCCACCCCAGGAACGTGCCCACCGCAGGCTGTTTCTGGCCATCTTTAATTTTTAAACACCTGATTCACCCTCCTCCACCCCGCAGCAGACGCATGGCTCTGCAACAGCCCCTGAGCCGCCGTGAGCAGCGAGCCTCGAGGAGCATCGGGTACGAAGGCAAACCTCCCGGCATGGGGAGAACCCAGCCCAGACCCCCACAAGAAACGAGATGGTGCCAGGCCCTCGGCGCGCAATGTCGGCGAGATATGGCAGCAATCGAGATGCCGTCCACACCCACCCACTGCAGCCCCTCGCCGTGGCTCGTCCCCATCCCGTCACCAAGCACCGCACGTAACGCTGCGGAGAGCTGGCTGCCAGCACAGCTGGCAACCGCGGCTCTCGTAGTACTTGTGAGGAAGGTCTCCAAGCTACAGCTGACGTGCGCACAACTCTGCATTGCCGTCCTCCAAGGACACTTCTTCCCAGGTCCTTGTTCCCACCATCAAGCAGAGGCGAGGTCTGGGGATTTACACTCCTGACCCTCCACGGCTGCCTTAGATGAAAAGACGAATGGATCTTCAAAACGTTTCTGGCGATAACTCGTTTCTCCTGACAGCTTCAGCTTTGACAAGTCAACAGCAAAGGATACCCGAGAGAGGCACAAGCTACGTTATACGACGTTTCCATTGGCTATGCTCACCAGGTCCCAGCAGGTCCCAGCCTCGGGCATCGAGACCCTCTTCCCGCTGATGTCAGGCAGACGCTGCACCCATCGCCCCACTGAGCTCTCCAGCGTGGCTGAACCCCCAATCACTGTCTGATAGAGCTGCTGAGATCACTCCCAGCCTGCAGCCTCAGAGCCATTTTCTGAACCACATACCGTCACCAGTAGGAGGAAGAGATCCTCTCCAGCCCAGCAGGGCACCGTGTGCCCGGGAAGCTCTCCGAATGTGGCAGAGGCTGGCCCTCGCAGCAGCTCGCATGGGACGGCTGCAGGACGGGCGGCACCAAGCTCTGCAGAGAAGCGTGGGTTTGTACTTCCCAACCGACAGCTGCTTTTTGCAGCACGAGGCTGTTCTGAGCCAGCACCTGGAGCGTTACTGACTTGCAGGACAGGTATAAATGGTGATGCTGGGTCACACTTTGTCATGGCCTGATGCAGACTTTGCAATGAGACCCTGGAGGAGATGGGCAGGAGCATCCTGAAACCAGAGAACACTCTCCGAGAGCCAGGCAGAAGGAGCATGTCCATCCCAGCACTGGCCAAACTGGCACCCCAGGACACGCGGTGGGTCTGAGGGCAGTGAGGTACCACCAGTGCAGTGCCACGCACGGCCTTAGCCAGCCCTTCCCGGCAATCGGCATCAGCAGCCTCCCAGGAGAACAGCTTGCCTGGCCGCAGTTCGGTGCAAGGGGCCCAGGACCAGCTCCACACCTCTGCGTCGCACTGCACTTCCAGCCCCTGGCACCGCTCTGTGAACGGGGCATCCGCACAGCCGCAACGCCAACGTGTCCAGAGGAAATCCAGTCCTACGACGAGTAACTTCACGTGTGCCAGCCCCGCACCCCGCCACGCTCTCGGTGCTTGTGCCGAGGGGGTTCAGCACTGCCCGCCCGTAGTCCGCACCCCATCTCTGCCCGGGATTCACAGCACCGGCTCACAGGTCCCACAGGATCTGTGATCTGTGGATCTGCCCTCCCGCCCTCCGGTTTCCAGCTGTGTGCAGTGCGAGCATCCGGAACGAGGGAGTCTCCGAAGCGCCTCTATTTTCATTGTCGAATACTGCAGCATACTCTTCCCCGTCCCCTCCAGGGCCTTCCCTTCCTTTCTGCATTTCTTCCCCTCCTATCTTTCCTTTTAAAAATTCCTTTAAAGAAATCAAAAAACCACGCAGCTGTTCTGCACAAAGTACATAGGAGACTCCAGACCAGCAGCCTGTCCCTTCCCAAGGCAGATCTGAACCACCCGCCTGCAAACCACACTCACAGGAGTCTGCAGCTTTCTGCCTCTCCCTGCTTTCTGCCAACCACCAACCCAGCTCAGGAAGCCAGACTTGTTTGCACAAAGTTCCACAGTGAGATCAATAACATGCTATTTTTACTGATTTCTGTGAAAATACCTTAATGCTTTGACAATAAAAGAGCCTTCGGGGAGCAGCGACCGCTCCCTTCTTCGGCACCTCCACCCGCACCGGGACCCCGGTGCCACGGGGGCCGGAGCCCAGCTGGCCGCACGGGGGGTCTCCTGGGTGACTGCTGCCATCTGCACACCCACCTCGAGCAGACACCAACGCGGATGGCATTTATTTTTCATCTTTGCTGACAATTACAGACAGTCATCTCGAAAGCCACCGTCAGATTGGCATTAAGTGGCTCGGCCATGGATACCTCACGCAGGGTGCCGAGTACCAAGAGTAAAGACAGCAAGTCCCCTGTGCCAGAGGCGAGAAGCACTGCACCGGTTGCAGCTGAGAAGGAGGGAAGAGCAGGGCATGAACATGCCCCGTTTGCAGGCGTAAGCATGTTGTTTCTCTCCTGCTTGGATGCTGTTTCATGAGCACTCTTCGCTCCTGGAATCTCTCAACCACTCCAGAGCGCAAATGGAGCTGAAGGCTTCGACTGCACCGAGCCCTGGGTGAGCAAGAGCTGGAAACACAACAGGGATCCTGCTCCCACTGAAATCCTTGGGAAACCTCTGCAGGGACCCCGGGAGACACGGCTGTGGCTCCTCTCAGTGATACGGAGGTGCCAAGCGTCCCTGGAGAGACAGAGCAGGCGCAGAGAGGCACTCACCACGACCAAGGCCAAGCCTGACGCCAGATACAGCTGCCGACACCATCTGGTCCCACGGATTCAGCTCGGTGGGTATTTGTCTTTTCACAGACACATATAATGAGCTTTTGAATTTTAAAGCAATAGGTAAGCAGAGTGTAATTTTAAAACTAATTAGAAGAATGCACTGAATAAGAGTTAGGCTTTCCCGTAGGGCAAGGGGGTTATTTTAATTAAAAAAAAACATCAAGAGGAGCACTTGGAAAAGTAAACATTTGAGAAATGTATATCCACACAAAGATCACGTGTCTCTCATAGCAATCACACAAATGAACACCATCCTTCCTTGTCAATGCCAAGGCAACTTCCTATTGCACTACCTTTTTAAGGAGGCAATTTTAATAGATTAAAGATAAGCTTGGCATAGTAAAAAAAAACAAAACAACCCCCCCAAAAAAACAACAAAAAAAATCCTTTTAAAAAAGAACCTTTTTCATAGCAAGGCCTCCACTGAAGTTGAACAAACAACTCAAGACTGGATGTCTTTTCAAAAGCTCAACCAGGAGTTTATAGGCATGATTCATGAAACATTGGGTGAAATTGTACGGTCGGTCTCATGAAAAGGCTCAGAGCAGATAATCAGTTCCCCTTGACCTTCAAATTTATGAGTCTGCAAAAAGTTAGCTTTGTGGGTTACAGATGTAGCATCTGTCTCCCCAGCTAGAAATGGCTGCAGCCAGCACCACAGCGAACTTCTGTCTCTGCACAAGGACACATTTCCACATGAACTGATGTAAATGTGAAATAGAGCCTGTAAAAGGACCCACAGGCCAAATTCAGTATTAACCCTGAAGTTGCTTATTGCTGTAAATTGCTAATCTGACGTCTCTTAGCAGATATGGAAAAGGCTGAAGTGAAAGGGTAGGGGGAAAGGGAGTGGAAAACTAACGTTCCCCAAGCTTTTTTATTCCAGCAGAGACTGAAGAAAGCACTTTGCTCACCCCATGACACTGCCAGCTGCCGCAGCATCACCCCCATTCCCGTTCACTCGTTCTGCGTGGTCACAAATGCCACACGGGACAGCGTTTCCTACCTCTCCCCGGGCTGCGAAACCAAAGGGGGTTATCACAGCCTCACACAGGCGATATTTGAGGAAATAAAAGGGACCTGCAGCACTCCAGATCTAAATCAAGAAGAAATTGGAACGTGCTTTTTTACAGCAGGATCTACACAGTAATTCAGGGGTGGGAGGAATCCATTCCCATTCCCCCTAAATTAGTTTTGCTGCTTTGTTTTTTCTCTGGAGGCAAACAGCAGCAGCAGCGGAGGGGACAGAGGCCCCGTTCATCTCCGTCCGTTCATCCCGGCAGACCCTGGGAGATGGGATGGGTGCTCCGGGGCAGGGAATGGGGCTGGCCATGGCACAGGCGGGTGGGAGGGAAGTGCAGGCTGGTCAGACATCCTCAAACCCACAGCCACGATGGAACTGCAGCAAGACACACACTCACGTGCAATGCCGGGGATGGTCCCAGAGGCAGCCGCCCCCGGCTGCCGCACAGCCCCATCCCACACGGCCACTGCCCCAACCCCTTTCTAAGGAACTTCTCCATCTGCTTCCTGGGATGGAGAAAGCTGCTGCTGTAAGACAGACAGCTGGTTTCAATTCCTCACCAATTTCTCCACGGCAAGGGGAACTGCCTGGGGCACCACCTCATCACCCAGCTGTAATTCTCACCTACGCCTGTGTGGCTCCAGAGATTTCCAAAACAGCCGTAGGGCATATTATATCCCAGCAGCGAAGGGCCGTAGGAAGTCCCATTCACCAGCCCTCATGGATCACGTTGGGAAGGAGCAAGAAGAGCAGATCAGATGCTGTAACACTCTGCTTGCTCATCTTAGGGCTGAGTTTCAGTGGCAGATCATAGAATCATAGAATCGTTTAGGTTGGAAAAGACCTTTAAGATCACTGAGTCCAACTATCAACTATGCCCAATAAACCATGTCCTGAAGTGCCTTGTCTACATGCTTTTCAAATACCTCCAGGGATGGTGACTGAACCACTTCCCTGGGCAGCCTGTTCCAGAGCCTGACAACCCTCTGGGTGAAGACATTTCTCCTAATACCCAATCTAAACCTCCCCTGGTGCAACCTCAGGCCATTTCCTCTCATCTTATCGCTTGTTATGTGGGAGAAGAGACCGACCCCCACCTCGCTACCACCCCCTTTCAGGTGGCTGTAGAGAGCGATCAGGTCCCCCCTCAGCCTCCTTTTCTCCAGGCTAAACAGCCCCAGTTCCCTCAGATATTCCTCATCCGACTTGTGCTCCAGGCCCCTCGCCAGCTCCGTTGCCCGTCTCCGGACACGCTCCAGCACCTCCGGGTCTTCCCCGGAGCGAGGGGCCCAACACTGAACCCAGCCCTTGAGGTGCGGCCTCACCAGGGCCCAGTCCAGGGGAACAGTCACCTCCCTGCTCCTGCCGGCCACGGAATTTCTGATACAGGCCAGGATGCCGTTGGCCGCCTGGGCACACTGCTGGCTCCTATTGAGCCGCTGTCAACCAGCACCCCCAGGTCCTTTTCCGCCGGGCAGCTTTCCAGCCGCTCTGCCCCAGGCCTGTAGCGCTGCGTGGGGTTGCTGTGACCCAAGTGCGGGACCCGGCACTTGGCCTTGTTGAACCTCACACAGTTGGCCTCGGCCCATCGATCCAGCCTGTCCAGATCCCTCTGTAGAGCCTTCCTGCCCTCCAGCAGATCAACACTCCTGCCCAGCTTAGTGTCAGCTGCAAACTTACTGAGGGTGCACTCGATCCCCTCGTCTAGATCATTGATAAAGATATTAAACATAACCGGCCCCAGCACTGAGCCCTGGGGAACACCACTTGTGACCGGCCACCAAGTGGATTTAACTCCAGTCACCACAACCCTCTGGGCCCAGCCATCCAGCCAGGTTTTTACCCAGGGAAGGGTACGCTCATCCAAGCG
This sequence comes from Elanus axillaris, assembly GCA_026212715.1. Classification (NCBI taxonomy): domain Eukaryota; kingdom Metazoa; phylum Chordata; class Aves; order Accipitriformes; family Accipitridae; genus Elanus; species Elanus axillaris. The sequence continues at coordinate 20,432,067 of JANZLQ010000044.1, read as the reverse complement.
ATGAGCAGCCAGTTTCTCCAGGAGAATGCTGTGGGAAAGAGTGGCAAAGGCTTTACTAAAGTCCAGGTAGACAATATCCACAGCCTTTCCCTCATCCACTAAGCGGGTCACAGAAGGAGATCAGGTTGGTCAAGCAGGACATACCTTTCATAAACCCATGCTGACCAGGCCTGATCATCTGGTTGTCCTGTACGTGCCACATGATGGCACTCAAGATTGATCTGCTCCATAACCTTCCCTGGCACCAAGGTGAGACTGACAGGCCTATAGTTCCCTGGATCTTCCTTCCCACCCTTCTTGTAGATGGGATTCACATTTGCTAACCTCCAGTCAGCTGGGACCTCCTCGGTTAGCCAGAACTGCTGATAAATGATGGAAAAGGGCTTGATGAGCACTTCTGCCTGCTCCCTCAGCAGCCTTGGGTGGATCCCATCTGGCCCCATGGACATGCGTGTGTCTCAGTGGTGTAGAAGGTCACTAACCATTTCCCCTTGGATTGTGGGAGCTCATTCTGTTCCCCATCCCTGTCTTTCAGCTGAGGGGGCTGGGTACCCAGAGAACAACTGGTCTTACTATTAAAGACCGAGGCAAAGAAATCATTAAGTACTTCAGCCTTTTCCTCATCCTTCGTCACTGTTTCCTCCTGCATCCAGTAAAGGATGGAGATTGTCCTTAGCCTTTCTTTTGTTGATAATGTATTTACAAAAACATTTTTTATTGTCTTTTACAGCAGTAGCTAGATGAAATTCTAGTTGGGCTTTGGCCCTTCTTATTTTCTCCATGCATAACCTCATGACATCCTTGTAGTCCTCCTGAGTTGCCTGCCCCTTCTTCCAAAGGTCATAAACACTCTTTTTGCCCTGAGTTCCAGCCAAAGCTCTCTGTTCAGCCAGGCTGGTCTTCCCCACCGGCTCGTCTTTCGGCACATGGGGACAGCCTGCTCCTGCGCCTTTAAGATTTCCTTCTTGAAGAATGTCCAGCCTTCCTGGACCCAGAACAGACCCAAGAAGACAGACCTGAGAGAATTCCTTGCAGGGCTTCTCCCTGGGGTTCAGCAGAGGTTACCTGCACCCGGTTCTCCCCAGCCTGTCCTGCTGTTGGCACAAGGCTGCTCCCAAGCTGCTGAACTCCCCGTCCGGTATTCATGGAATGCCCCCGCTTCAAACTCACTAATATCCGGCTTCAGCCACAGCCAGAGGCATGTTCACGTGTGTCACCGTGCTCCGTGTCCTTTGTGACCCACGAGCGCTGGGTCCTCCTGCAGCACCGACATCACCTGTCCCTTGGTACCTGCTCCAGCCGGACCCCAAAATGCTGGCAGCGCGGCCACAAGCCCCTGGGCTGCTCCACGCTCTGACGCCTGTGCTGGTCATCACCGATAGACTCTGCAGCCCCGGTAGGGCTGTCCCAGCACAGGCAGCATTTCATGCCAGGATCACGCAAGCCATGAGACCTTGGGCGAGCAGCCCCGCTGGCACAGTAGCTGGCACAGCAGACTGGAGAAGAGCTCCTGCCCTGCACAAGAAGGGCTCACGGTCGTGCCAGCAGCGGCCATGCCCTGGGGTGCAGGGGAAGCCGTAAAATGGGAAGAGACCACATGAAACACAGTGCAGCCGCTGGTGATTACAGGGATGGGATATTTTAATGCCGGGGTATAATGAAGATGCTCCGAGGCAAGAGGAAATTAATTTTAAAAGTTGCCCTCCCCACAGATGGCTTCCTTTGCCAGCACGGAGCTGTGCGGCAGCCTATCCAGCTGCCTGAGGTGCTCCCCTGCAAGGGGATAATGTTTGCCAACCGCCCCAGCTGGGAACACTCGGGGGGGGGTCTATTGTTCCTTCTGTATAGAGGAGAAAAGCCAGTCCCAGCTACAGCTGGGCTTATGCTGCCCCAGGAGCAGTGGGGTACATGGTGTGCACTGGCCCCCCACATCCACTGTTCCCCTGCTCCTCCACACTCCCTTGGGGCCGAAGGCAGCTCCAGGCTCTCCTGTGGCTCTGTCTAAATGAAAACAATTTTATTGGCCAAGTCATAGGCATTGGGAAAGAAGCTAAATAATGAACAGGTTCTCTTCCCCAGGCGTTGGAGCAGGAACTAGGGACTGGGGAGCAAGCACCCACAGAGCTGGAGTATGGTGGTTGTACATGGCATCACCCCACTCTGCTCCCAGCCCTGACCACCACCTCCACCCACGGAAACAGCCACAGCCTTGCAGGACACGGTGCAGATGCACAACCCACCATGTGCCCAGCATCACCACGAACAGCGAGAGTGGAACCGACGATGCAGCTGCGCATGCTTCAGCTTTTAAAGGTCTCTCCTTTCACAAACAGAAATAAGTAAATAAAGGAAAGACCTAAAAGGCAAGAGGCAAAAGGCCCAGTCTCAGCCCAGAAGCAGCTGGAATATGGAGCTGGAGCACAAAACAAGGGGCTCTGTCCACTGGGGAAACTGGCTCTGCTCTCAGCACAGCTGACAGTTTCCAAAGATCTGTGGAGTTTGGGGGTTTTCTTGTCTTTTTGGTTTTTTTCTTTTTTAAACAAGGTGCAGAGTTAATTTCCCATGTGACATCTGCTCAGCCTGGAATGAATCTGACCCACTTCACTTGCATTTGTGTCACCTTGCTAAAAATGGTTCCCTTTGAGCAGCTCCGCAGTGCTCCTCTGCAGACACCCTCAGGACACAGTCCTGCTGCCTGTCGGCACTCACCCCTTTTCCTCCAGATTTCTGGTCAAATGGCACCATCGTGATCCGCTTCGATTCCCTCTGGTATGTGCAGTAATGCTTCACCCAGGAAGTCCCAAAGTGACCTACAAAGCAAATGCAGTTTTTATTCCCAGAACTAGTACAGTTTCAGTGACCTCCCAGTAATAACCTGTTATGTTTAACAATCATTTAACATGACAAATTTTTGTACCTACGGTTCTTGTTGGACTTCGCAAGTGGATTAAGCATTATTGCCCCCCTTCTGTTGAGGGTAAAGACTTTTATCACACACTGGCAGTGACTGTCCCTCCCAGGGAGAACCTGGTTCCTACATTCCCACCTTAATATCCCACCCACTGGGCCAAGCCCTCTCTTTCAGGGATTTTGTAGCCTGCTGAATTAGCTTTCATGCTCCACGCCCTGATAAACCACCTTCCCCAGGTGCCCACTTGCCACGTTGCCCTGGCAGGCAGCTCTGCCACGCAGACACCTACGTTTCTCCTGCACGTAGAGATAACCCTCCATCGTGTAAGGGCTGATGTTTTTGTGCTCGTGAGGATTCTCCTTCATCTTCTTCATCAAAGATTCAACCTCTGACCTCGTTCCTTCAAAACGATTTCTTGTCTGCAAATTAAAACAGGATTGCCTTCTCCAATGCACAGACCCAACGTAGCCTCCTCTGCAGCGAGGAGGGACCACGCAGGGGTGGGACCCCAGAGCTGGGTCACCACAGCCCACGTGGGAAATGGGACCAGGGGAGCCCACTGTCAGCCACAGGACAGGTTTTCTTCCTGGGCCTGGATTTAAGCTAAAGAAAAAAATATTATGACAATTGGCAAGTTGTTTGCATTACCAGTTTTGTGAAAAAGTTGTTTCGAAAGAATGAAACCAGTCTGCATCCTTGGGAGAAAAAGAGTAATTTTATAACAAGAGAGGAAAGCAGAGCTGCAATGCCAACACGCCAAAGCCCTGCACACACATCCAACGTGTGGGCACCATGCCTGCTGGCCACAGCCACAGCCCGCTGGCTGACTCCTGGGGAAGCTGGGCCTCTGCATTTGGTACGCCGTAGGGAATGAACTACCATGTAGGCCATGTATACGATGTAGTGTCATTTATAAAAAAGAATTTGCTTTCAACAACACAGTCAAAGCCCTTGCTTGATGGCATACAGAAAAAGGAGAATAAAACCTTTATTCAAATCTATCAACAGTCTTAGTTAGCTCTGCAGGACAGTCACAGCGACGGACACGTGGCACAGTGGTACAGGCACACGGCACACTTACGTTCTGGATGCTGATTGTCAGCTCTGTCTTGAAATCACTGAAGTCCTTTGCAAGCTCGTAGCCATGGTGGTAGAAAGTGAAAAGCCCCTGCAGAAAGGCCAGCAGCTGCGTTGGGGTAAAACGAATCAAGACAGTCAGTAAAGACCCACAGCCGCTTTCAGAGCAACCGCTGCCACAGGGAAGCATTCCTGCAGCTCCCCGGGGTGGAGGGGCTTGCTGGCAGTCCCTAGGAAGATGCCCTGTTCCTCATTTCATTTTCAAAACCTCCTTTGAACTGACCCCAAAACTGAGTCTGTGCTTCCTTCCCCCAAAGCCAAGGCAAGCCCCCAGCCCAGGACCCCCACCACTTCTGTTCCCCTTCCCTGAATCACCCAAGCCCCAGGGTCACTGAGAGCAGAGCCGGGAGATGTCGGGCAAAGCAGGCAGCACGCTGCCGTTCCCTGCGTTGTGCCTCTCCTGACTCCGAGTTACTCTTCAGTCAGCAGGAATTACCTTTGCAAAGAGCTGCAGGGGTTTGGCACTTCCCGGAGGAGCTTTGAGGGACTTAGCACCTGAGCAAACGTAGATCTTAGAAAACTTTTTTTTTTCCCTACTTCTGTCACTCAAGCACTCTTTTTCCCTTCTGAACATTAGTTACAGTTCTTTTTTTTTTTCTTCCTCCATCAAGCCTATTTTTCTTTTAATTGCCAGTAGGCCTCTCAGATCAGCCCACCATGACAGAGATGCACAATAAAAAAATGAAATATTTCCAGTACGCGCCTTGCTGCCAAGCTAACGGCTGCATGTCCTGAGACTCACACGGGTGCCTTCTCCCCCGAAATCTCCCTCTGAGAGAGGGGCTGCGAGGTGAGGCTGGAGCCTCCCAGCCATCCCACTACAGGGATGCTCCACACCGCAGCCCAGCTCCCCACGAGCCCCAGCTTCTCCATGCAAACCCCCATTTTTTTGCAGGTTGAGGCGGTTTGAGTGCTCACTTACAGGCTCCACGAACTCAAACATCTTCCTCTCCTGGACCTCTTGCACCTTGAAGACATACTCCAGGGAGACTTCGTAGAAATGCTGCCGAACCAGGTCCACCTGGCTGTCTGCCTGCAAGTGCCGGGGAGATTAAAGAGGAAATACGAAGTTACTACTGACCAGGAGCACTTGGCCTCGCGACCAGAGGACATCTGGGTCTAATGGGAACGTGTCCATGCAGAACAAATTCAGCTTCAGACCCCAGTCCAGGGCTGGACAGATGGCACAGCTCTTTCATCAGCTGAAAAATGACTCACATTCTCACCTCCCTGACAGCTGTGTAGAAAACCACGCTGAGAAGCTTGAAAAATGAGAAGTTGCTGCATACTTGACAATAAAAGGCAATTCTCTGCTTTCTGGAAAGCACCGCAACGGGAGACTGCCTGGAGTGTCCCGGGACCGAACCAGGCAGTACATGCGCCCCACCACCCTCTCCAGCGAGTGTGTCGCTTTGGTGGATCGGCAGATAGCAAATCCCCTCTGCTTTGCAGCTAAAGCCCAAGGGAACAAAAACGGGGATATGCCCCAATGCCAGTGCATAAAAATAACCTTGTCCTGCCCGTGGAGCAGAGCCGTTGCACCGAAAGTGGGGTGAAGGATATGGGTATCCCTGGCACACATTGCTGCTATGTTTTCAAGTGACACTTTGCATAGAGCAACCTGGGGCATCACTGATGCCGGTGGTGCCCATGGGGAGGTCGGTCTGGGTGACCCACGATCCCTCTAACCTCAGTGCCAGTGAACTCAGCTGGGCGAAGAGCCTCACCTCCAGCACAAAGTGCCATCGAGTCATTGCTCAACAGGAGGCAAATTATTCTGTCCCAGCTAAAGCCGGCAGGGTGCCCTTGCCAGTGTGACCCTCGTTGTGCCTGGGGCAGAGCCAGACCTCCGGGGAAGAGGATATGCTGTACCACACATCCCCTCAGGGCTGGACTTACAGCGCGCTGCAAAACCCAGCTGGCTTGCATTTGAACAGCAGCTTACTCCTGATTATCTGCATGACACGGCCATGAAACGGCCCGTTTTCCCCATGACCTGCCACCAGGATTTGTGCTGTGTGCCCGTGGTGCACAGGGTGAGGTGTTTAGCAAACTGAGTTCTGAAAAGTAGAAAACATGATGCAATCAAATAACTTTGCCAGGAGTTAAATGGCAGATTAGACTCTGTCTTATTTAATTGGTCAACAGCCAAAACAGCAGAGAATTCCCATGGCTTCCTCCTCTCCCCTCCTCGCTGCAGCAGTTGCACATGTGGCTGCTATCACCCTCCAGATGTAGACAGCAAGAGGAGGTTAGGAAATAAAACATACCAAATCCTCCAGCCATAAATGCTTTTCTCTTAGGACATCAGAGCGTCTAGTGAAGCTTCAGACTGCTCACAAACCGGTGGTGTTGACTTTCCTAAAACACTACCATCCCATTTCTGCGTGCACATCTGCCACGGCTGCAGCCCTCTTCCCGGAAAGCCCCCTGGTAGGCAGGGACCACGGCAGGCAGCCCCCAGGGAGGTGCTGGATGGAGCGAGCGCTCCCATGCCCCACTGGATGCCACATCCACATTTCACAACCTACATGCTGGACTGCTCTTTCAAAAGCATCTCCCTCCTTGGTGGGGCTCGAGCCACCAAAATCAGTGTATGCTTCTTAGTGCCCCAGGGGAAAAGGCTCCAATGCCTGAACTTGGGAGCTGGCTCCTGCTGGCTCCAGCTTCCTCCTGCCTTCACAGCAAAAGCCGAAGTCAACACTTGGGGTGGAAAATGCCAGCAGATGGCACCAGCAGCCAGCGCTGCTCAACATGCACTAGCAGTCGCATCCCACACGACATCCCACACCCGGCCACCGCCTGCATCTCGCACAGCATCCCACTGCCTTGCTGCCCTGGGCTCCCGGGTAGCCCTGCAGGGCCGCAGTCTGTCCAGGGCATGGGATCACACCTCTAAAAGTCACTGCTGCAACCTGACAGCCACAGGTGGCTCCTTCCCTCCCCAGAAAGAAAGCCTTCACAATAGTATTTCAAACACAAACCGAGACAGAGGTTTAAAGGGTTATTTAAAAGCCATGAGAATGGGACTCTCCATCTTCTGGGGGGTATGGTTACTTCCACGTGGTAAGTTATTTACAAACCCAGAACTCCTATGCAAGGACAAAGCTGGCTTGCAGGCACGTCAACCCTGATTCTTACCCCTCTTCAACCTTGATTTGGTGGAAGATGATTATCCGTGCCACAGATGTATCTGCTCTCTTGAGTCCCCAACTCTGCTGGGCACCGCACCACCACCTGAGCTATCCCAGTGAAGGAGCCACTACCTGTGCCCACCAGTTCCCCCAGAAGTGGCTCAGCGACACATGAGCATCGTGCCCAAAAGTAAGGATGTGCATCCTGCAGGGATCAGCCCAGCTCTGGGTCAGTGCAGGGAATTCCAAACTTGGAAGAAGTCTTTGAAAACTCAGTGTACTCATCCAGTAAGAGCATTTGGCACAGCAGCTAACTACAACCCGAGTCAGTAATAGGCTCTTAAAACACTTTAAAAGCACTAAGTCTGATCACTCCTCCCATGAAGCCAAAGCTAGTGCAGCCACTTTCAGAGAAAGGAACTAAGACATCCATGATTTGTGCTGGCAGAAGGGAAGCCTGCAGCAGAACCAGTTCCCTTCTGTTGCACTCTTTAATTATAAACTCTCTCTCCTTTTTGATGGCTATCCATTTTGGGATCTCTCTGATTCACTCACCAAAACAGCTCTGTCCCCTTTGATTAGAGGAAGAGGGGAAAACCCGCCACTCACAGCCAGAATGAGGAAAAAGATGAGTTTACAGCCAGGAGAACCAATGCTATAAGCTGCGTAAAGCATTCCAAAAGCTCACCCCAGTTACTGCTGGATATGGAAAACCAGAAGTTGCTCTCACCTCCTGAAGCTGGGATTCCTTCTTCTTAGAAGACAAGTTTAAGTGCTTTTCTAGGACACCACAATACTTCTCTGTCTCCTTGTCGTATTTCTTTTTGGCATCCTACAAAACAGAACAAAGAGCGTGATGTTGAACACAATGGCACTAGAGCAATTGTGAGGATCCACGGCATCCCTATGGCATTGGGCAGGACCGCAAGTCCCAGGCGGGAGCTAACCCCCTTCTGCACAGCACGAGACAGGACCAAGGCCAAGGGACATCAGCTGGAAGCAGGCGAAGCTGCTTTTATCCGTGACCACTGGGCAGCTAGAGGAAAGCAGCTTACGCTGCCAAAATCCAAGACTCGGGGGAGCCCCTCCTCTATTCCCAGGGCCCAGGGCTCAGCAAAACATCCAGATCCAGGGCTGGTCCAAAGACAACGCAGTGAGGAAAGTGCTTGCTAACCAGCTAACCAACACATCGTGACAGTTTCACAATCCCATCCCCTGCTGTCACTTGCAAGGGCTTATCCTATGTGTCACTCAGGACAATGACAAAGTAATTTGGCTGTTTGCGGCAGAAGCATTAAAGTAGGATGTCAACCTTAACTATTCTTTTGCACCTCTCATCCCAGCCTCGCCCCACCCAACATGCTAGTATGAAATCCACCACTGGCACCTGCTAATAACCTGCTCCTTTCGGAAGGACCCCTTTTTGTCTTTTTTTTTTATAGCTGCATGAACCAGGACAGCCTGGCCGGGCTGAGCTGCACTGCGGTGCCACTGCAGCTCCCGTGCCAGCGGGGAGCGGGGCACACCGCTGCCATGCAAACACGGCCCCGCCAGGCTGGCATGTGCTTCTTGCAGGCAGCAGCAGGTTGTTATAACAACAGGAGAGCCGCAGACAGTGGTTTTAATTTCAGAACAAAGGCAGGAAAGAAAGGGGGGGGGCCAGGCTGTCTCACAGCCGCCCTCAGCCACACCAGCGCTTCCCTAGGCTCAGCCGTCCTGCCAGAAGCCATCCAAATTCCTCTGCAGCCACCCAGCGACACACCGGGGGTGGGGAGCACAGACCAGGGGGCTCAGGCGACTGGGGACCCCTCTAAGAAAATGCTAATTCTTGCTTGGAGTAAGAAAAAAACCATTCACTTCAACTGGCATGTGATTTTTGGCCCTTGGCATGTTACTCGGTTGTGGGTGAAGTCAGAAAACTGGGGCGCTTTCCCAGGAGCTGGATGGTCCCCGTGTGCATCCTGCAGCAGCACAGCACATCCCTGCAGCGCGCCAGGTCCCAGCCACCACCATGGCCATGGCTGCGTGGCTCTGGGCTCTGCTCCTGAGCCCGAGCAGGGGCTCCCAGAGGAGACGGCGGCTCAGTGCGGCAGCAGCACCCTACCTTGGCGGCCCCAATCTGCTCCTTGCGAAACTTCTCCAGTGGCGTGATCAGCACCTCGCTGGCATTCTCGATCTACAGGCAAAGACAGGCACAATTCACCCACCACCTTTCGCCCAGCTCAACCCCAGACACCCGAGCTGCTCAACAGCTTTTCCTACGGAAACCCTCCTGCAGCCCACAGAAACCCACATGCTTCGCCCCCCCCAGGCTCTACACTGAGCTGAGGGGCTTACACCAAACCTGCTCCTCACCGCAGCGAGCCCTACCAGCACCAGTGCTGGCCATTTTCCAACAACAAGACACCATTACTGATGTTCTTCAAGTATGCCCCTCCACCAAGTTCCCCCTTCCCTCCCTCTGCTCCCGCCTGCGGCTCTGCCCTGGGGAAGGGAAGGGGCCCTGGGGCTCGCAGCATCCCATGGTGCCCCCAGCCCCACACCACCCACCGCAGGCAGAGCCCCCGGCAGACAGGGCCGTACCATGCGCATCCGCTCGTCCTCCAGGTTCCGCAGCACCGTGGCAAACTCCTGCAGAGACTTGGCTGGAAGAGACACACCCACATGGTCAGCATTTAACATTTTATTTTCTTTTTAAATGAAGAGAGAGACTGAACAGCGAGTATTTTGTTTGTGTGTGTGTGGGGGGGGCGTGGGGGGTTGGTTGTTTGGGGTTTTTTTCTTCATCTTTGCTCTCTCCCTAGAAAGGCTTCCAGTTGCCTACAGAAGCAACCGGTAGCAGAACATCCCCAGCACCATGTTCCCACCTCCAGAAAGAAACACCGCATCTTTATCTCGAACCTGCCCTACTCAACAGCCAGCTGCTGATCAGCCCTACGGCTCAAAACTGCTATCAGCCACGCTCGACGCACGAATGGCAGCTCACCAGCATGTGCATCGCAGCAAGGGGACTTGGATGAGAAAGCTATTTTTGCTGAGAGACTGGGCACGAATAAATAAGCAAAGTTAAATCAGGGCTAAAGCTCATTTGCTCTCCTGGCTCCAGACGGTGTGCACAATAAGCTCTAAAAGTTCAGCTGGGGCAGAAGCAGGATAACATGGAGTGAAGCAGCTGAAGCTGCTGCCCTGCACCACGAGAAAGTCTGTGGTGGAGCCGGGCTCGGTTGCGAGAACACTGCCAGGGTCTGCACTGCTGGCTTCTGCCAGCACAGCGGGTGCCTGCCGGCTCCTTTCCTCCTGCAGCCAGGCAGCAAGGCTGCTGTTCCTGTTCTTCGGATCACAGCCCCCTGCAGTGTATTTCACCATAGCCACATCTCCAGATCCCTGCTCTAAAATGGGAAAGGGACGGATGATCTAGATGGTTTCAGATACAGGCAATCTTATTCCTTTCCTATCTGGCAGAGCTAGATTTAGGCTAAAAAGCAACAACTGATTTCCTTGTGAAGCCTTTGCTGATGTTGAACCAGGAGAAACATGCCATTTCCAGAGAGGAGGAAAGCACCCAGACAAATTCCCAGGCCCCTTAGCATCCTCGTGCATGTTTATCCCCCATGTCCTGCTCAGCTCAGAGGTCTAGAGCATGGCTTTAGGGCTACCCATGGCACCAGGACTCACCTATGCAGATCTCATCATCTGTTTCAGCATCACCAATGCAGCGGAATTTAAACTCATTGAGGGAGTCTGCAAACTTGCGCTTGGCCGCTGACAGGTCTGTAGAGAGAGCAGGAGAGGGGAAAACACCAATGTTAGAAAAGGAAAAAGCTCACTGATGACAGCATGATGCAGGCAGACGCATAACCCTAACCGGCATGCCCCCATGGAGGGACCCGTCTGACAGGGCTCCCCTGGCACCAGGGCAGCCCCAGGTATCGCCCTTCTGGCCCACCCCAGGGACGGGGCTCTGCAGGGTCCCGGCCAGCACATGCCAAAACACACTGCAGGAGACGAAACCTCAAAATGCCATGAGAACCACGCAGGAGCTCAAGCCCAGTGCCATGGGGCAGTGGGAAAACAGTGATGCACGGTGGCACTGCCGGAGCAGCTCCCGTGCCACCTTACAAGAGACGGCACCTCTGCACAGGCTCCCAGTCCTGCTGAAGGAAGGCACCACGTACGGGCGATAATGCAGAGGTTTATTGCTTTCCAAGCTGCAGATTCTCCCCGAGATCTGAATCCTATTAAGTTCTTACTTGCAGTGACCTGAGCGGATCCAGGATTGGCTTTTCAAACCAGCCCCGTAACCCTGCACACACAGACATACACGCTCCCAGGCACCGTAAGGCCACCACCTTGGGGGCCAACTTGTACATGAACGACGCGAGAGACTGCAGGCACTCAGATGGGCGTTAGGAAGACATAATGCTAATTCCCCTGTGCATTTCGTCACTCAAAAGTCCAAAAATGCAACGTTTTTCTTCCCTTCCAAGCACAGGTGGAAAACATGCATGTGCACACAAAGGCCGTTTCCTCCTCTCGGACACCAACAGCCAAAAGATAATGGCAAAAGAATTCAAGCGTTTTGCTTTCCCCATGGGATAAGGGAGCTTGCAGCTTTCTCCAAGCATTAAAGCTTGTCTCAAGAGCGTCTCGGCTTAAAGCCCTGGAGCTAATCCTGCCCACAGTTCAGTCCCCACTGCCTTCACACAACTGCTTCCTAAGGCAGCAGGAAACCACCCAGCAAATGCAGGCAGGGAGAGGGAAAGCACCAGGAGCTTTCCTGGCAGAAAAGTAGAGTGGGAGCTTCTTCAAGGAGCAGCCAAGGAGCCACAGCCGTGGAGACCCGGGAGCAGAGCATCCATGCTTTCAAAGCATGGGTCACACGAAATGGCATTTGCATTTTGCTCGCCGGATGACGGAACGAGCATCACCGACAGCCTGCCCGTGCCCGGGGCTGCCGGGAGCCTCTGCCTGCACCTATAGGAGCAGACCGTATGTTTTTCGGGGCAGCTTCCAGGGTGCTCCTGCTGGGGTTTAAGAGAGGGACTCACGGGAGGTGGGAGGTTTTGCTCCAGCTCCGTAGCTCAAGCACCGATGGCAGGAAACAGGCGAAGGGCACCAGAGGCAGCAGGACAGCCCCTGGTCAAGCTCTCTGGGCACCCGGCAGCACCAGGGCAGCTGGATGCACCCACGGGGAAGGGAAGGGCTGGGGGCTGCCTGGCAGCAGCCCCCCTCCGGGCAGCTTCTCCTCCACACTCCCTTGCTGTTGCTGTCTGCAGCGGAGCAGCCCCCCCTTCCCTCGCTGGGGCAGCCGGAGAGCTTGGGGAATTTAACCCGGTCCCCAGAGCCGGATGGCCTCCTGCCTCCTCTACAATAATAACGAAAAAGATGACGTTAATGACTTAAGGAGCCATTTCCTCTCCCTCAGTTCCTTGCTGACTGTCAGCCACCAGCCACGCTCTCCCCGCCGCATACTGCAGCCTCACCGATACCCTGCCCGCGTTACGCACGGCACGTCCCCGCCAAACCAGACCTGCCGTGACATCCCTCATGCCCACCGCCAGCTGGGCAGGACCCCAGAGCTGGAGGCCGCTCCGGCACAGGGAAAAACACCCAGGAGGGAGCCAAGCTCCTGCAGCCCAGGGCAGGGCGACCAGCATTTGCACGGCACCCATTGCCAGGGCCACCGCTCCCCGCTGAGAGCGAGGAGCAGGTCAGGGGTCTGCAGCCACCAGGCATGAGCCAGAGCAAAGCCAAGAAGCCTTCGGTGCAAGAGCAATGGCCCACGGTGCTTATAAATAGGCAAGGGAGAGGCAGGGGGAGAAAGGAGATAATTCCCAGTGCAACAGTGATAAAGGAGGATCACTGGCAGCCACTCGCTGAACGACACGGCCAAGTCGCAGGGGCGAAGCAGATGCTAAAATTAGCAGCAGACTCAGCCAGAAAAGGAGAGGGGCACCCGCGCCCACACCACATGTCTGGGAGCAAACAAGGAGCTAGCGCGGAGGGACTCCCATCGTCCTCCCTGTGCCACCGTTAGACCCATCCGCACTCCTAACCTCCCGTTTTCCTAAAAGCGTAGACCTCTCACATACATTTTTGGGAAAAAACCCTCCAGTGGATGCAGCCAAAACTCCCGGCTGTGCTGCAGGCAGGGGTGTATGGGGAAAGAGGGGTGGCCCCTCCATGGGCCAGCTCAGCTCCTAAGGCTTCTTCTTCCCCAGGGCTGTGGACGAGTAAACCCAAAATCCTACAAAGGCTTGACAGAAACTTCTGCTTCCTCCCGTGCACCAGTAAAACCACCCAGACCCTGCGCAGGAGCCACAGCTGGGCTGCACCAAGGGCTGTGAAAGTTTTGCTTCCAAGTCCTCCGGCTGGCTTCATCAGTCAACCGCAACGTCGGGGAAAACCACTACAAAGCCAGAAAAATCCTTCTGCCTGAGCAACGCCACCAACTCAGGGTCTGGGCAGCACTGGATGGTGGTCCTGCAAGGACAGGAGCCGGGCTGGCTGGGATGGATCCCGGGATGGGCAGGAGCTGGCAGAAGCAGAGAGGATGCCCCATGCCTGCAGGGACGGAGCAGTGGCAGCCAGCCCGGGGTACCCAGAGGTGGGCACGCAGCCTGCAGCCCTGCTGCCAAAGAATCTTTCCCGTGCCCATCGCACCTCGCGGCTGCAGCACTGAAGATCTCCGGGGGCAGCAAGGAAAGCGCGATGCCTGGCAGAAGCACCCCAGGAGGTGAAAACAGCCCTGCGCAAGCTGGAAGACCGGGAGGGCGGCAGGGCGAGCGGTGGTCCCTGCGATCCCAGGCTGCAGCCACCGTGGGATAGTCCAGCGTCCAGCCTCAGCCCTGGGGCTGCCGCTGTGGAGCCACGTGCCCGCCTGGGCCCAGGATCCCAGGCAAAAAACAGGCGGAGAAAACACTGGCCAAGCAGCAGCAAAGCAGATACGTGTCCCACCTGTGAGGTAATGCCTACATATGTGCTAATGTAGCCGGGGCTCCTCTGCCCGGCACACGGCAGCGTGCGGTGACTGCGCCTGAATTACCATCTCCGGTCAATATACATTGTGCTCGAGTAACAGCTACACGTGTCGTCCAAAGCCCCGCTTTCCCTCCCTGTCCTCCCCTCTGCTCCAACACGGGACCATCCTGCTTCACGTCCCCCATGTCCATGACTCGTTCTTTTCTCCTCTGCAGGCTGACCGCCCTGCGGAGGGTTGCTATTGCAGTCCTCCTCCTCCTCCTCGGCACCTCCCATGGCTCCCCATTCCCACCCCCAGCCTGGCAGGGACAGGACAATCCTTTCAGGAAAGTCCACTTGACAGAAAACAGGCATACACAACACATGCCAGAGGTCCAGCTGCGTAGCTACAGCAACCAATCTTCTAAATAAAATGCCCTTTAAAAAGCAATGTATTGGCTTGTTACTGCGATACAGGGTTACCCGCCAAACACTTCCAGCAGCAGCCCAGCAGTGTTCCCCTTCCCGAGCACTTTGCCCTTCCTGGAAGAGGGTTTATGACCTGAACTGGGTGCAACGGAGGAGAAAACTGCAGAGGACAGGGACAAGTGATGTGGAAGGAGATGTGACCTCACAGACGGCAGAGGTACTGGCAGGGCCCTGTCCTGGCAAGGAGGGAGTTGGAGCTGAACTCTGAGGTCTGATTCTGTCTTTCCCGGCAGCAAGTCGGAGAGCAGCGATTGAAGTGCCCGGCCTCGCTCATCCGTCAGCACAGCAGAGCCGAGCGGCACAAAGGGTACAGGCAAGGGATCTGCCTCCCTGCTGTGGCTCGATCAGTTCCTGCACAACAACTCCTGAGGCACATCTTTGCTTTTTTTCTGACCAGCCCTTTAGCAGATGTTCAGGAGCCAATTTTGGCTGTGCCCCTGAAACGCCGCCACTGACCCCACGGCAGGGGATGGAGCATCCCAGGGAGCCCTGCCCCGGCGTGCACCACGGAGGCAACCGCTCGCAGAACCCGAGCAGGGACACACCGTGTGCCGTCGAATACCGCAGCATCCGTCCCTTGCGCAGCGGAGACACGCTCAGAGTCCTCACCATCCGCTCCGAGTCCTCACCATCCACTGCAGGAACAGCAGGGAGCGAGGAAGGCTCCCAGCAGGACGGAGGGCAGCTGCCTGCGCCTGGGAGCAGCCTCAGTTAAGCCCTTTGCCCATCCCTCCTCCCTCACACCCAGCATGGGGGTCAGCCCGCTTCTCCCCCAGTACCCCACATCTCTCCTCCTCCCTCCTCCAGGGAGCCGGGTAATTGCTGGCTGAGTTCCCATCCCAGCCTCACACCTCCAGGCTCCGGAGCTCCCTCCAAACCCAGCTGAAGCCGACGTTACTCCAGCCTGCAGCATCCCTGCTGCAAGGGACCACCCTGTGCTCCCACTTTCCATCCTCCCAGATCACCTCAGCATTCCTCCTCCTCCTCAGCTTTTGAGAATTAAATCTTCTTTCTGGGAAGCAGTTGCTGTTACTGCAATGAGACTGAAGTGGTTGGTTTTTTACATAAAAAGCCCCTTCCAAAGGAATTTGGAACTACTGAAAAAGGCCATTTATAGAAGGAAGATGTCGTGATTTCACAACCCTCCTCCCTGTGCACGGCACCCCAGGCGCAACGGGGGACGACCCCATCCCAGCCAGGTCCGCAGCCAGCACCGCAGCGGGGCAGCCCCCACGCACAGTTCTCCCCCGTGGGCATGCCACTGTGAGACGGGACGTCCCTGTTCCCAGGGCACAGGCATCGGATCTAACACACCCCCAGTTGGGGTGACTCAGCATGAAGAGCTTCGGCCACTTCGGGGAAGTCACTCACACCGCAGCCCTGCTGCGAGCCGCTCTCTCACGATCATCAGCTCCCAGCTTTCCCCCACTTTATTCCTCAGCTGGACATCTCACCTCTGTGCAACACCCCTATCACCCCCTCTCTTTGTGTTCAGTGTTTAAAACATTTTCAGGCTTTCCCAAAGGGACCACAGCAGTAAGTAAGGGGTGTTGACACCTGAAAGCTCGGGAGCTTTTCCCTTAAATCAAAATTTGTAAGCAGACAAAAAGAGATTGCAACTCCTCCACTTGGGTGCTCTTCCTGTCTGGGATGGGCAGCTGGGAAACAGGACCACAGGACACAGAGGAGAACCGTAATGCATCAAAATGAGACGTCAAGAAAACAGACATTCCCGTCTGCTGCCCAGTCCCGCTGCCCACCAGGGAGTGCGTGTTTGAAAGATCAGGTTGGCTGGGGAAAAAGTTATACTGCTGGCTCAGAAAGGAGGGGCTCCCTGCGAGCCTGCTATTTAAGCTGGAAAAAGCAAAAATAGCTCTGGCTCAGCTGTGCTATTGGGACACCCGGGACAGAGGCAGGAGCAGCAGGATGCCGTGGGTGGTTCAGCTGAAAGACAAACCTGCTGACAATTCCGGGAGTGAAGGGTTAATGAGGCGGCAAAGGGGGAAAGCGAAGGATGCTGATGAGGCCAGTTGCACGCTGCAAGGCAAGTTCCAGCACTCTCGGTGTGTGACAGAGGTTGTGCTCACACAGAGCTGTATTTCTACACTTCCTGCAAAGAAAATTGCTTAACAGCCTATATTTAATGCTCAATTGGACAACAGGAACCGAGACTCCTGCCCCTTCCTTCCCCCGCGGCGGGGAACGGCAGGCTCAGGCCATGCGTCCGTCCGTCGCAAGCCCCCAGAGAGGGACAGGAGCGTCCCTGGTCCCCAGCAGTGCAGGAGCTTGTCCGCTCCGCTCCTCAGGCACCTCTCCCTGCCAGTGCCCTCCCAGCAATCCCACTGCCCCAAGCAGGTTCCCAGTCCCCTCGCTGGGGAGCTGACCACACTCCCACTGCAGCCATAAGGGCAGCAGCCACCAGCTCCCCCCACGTGGGTTTGACAAGTTCCTTAAAGCTTCTCAAACAAAATGTGCATCTACTTCATGGTCCGTCTTCTGGCTGTCTTTTAAGAAAATGCCTCCAGCCCTCCCTACTGCACGTGCGCCCGTGGGTGTGCAAAAGGGACGTGGGTGTGCAAAAGGGACAGAGGGTTGCACAGCAGGGTGTCCCGACACAAGCTGGGCTTGCTCCCGGCACTCTCACCATGTGCTGACACACAGGCAAGCCTCTTCGGTCCTCCACGTGGCAGCTCCTCTTTCGGCACGAGGACGGGAGAAAACAACGGGTCCTGCCTCTCGGGGACTACGGAGATGAAGCCTCAGGGTCCGCAAAATGCTTTGGGATCTGCACGCGGCAGACACTGCACCAAGCACAAGGTCTGACCCTCATCAGACATCATCTGCCCAGGCTACAGCAGTAACACACACACGCACAGCACTGGTGGGTAACGGCACCCAGACGGAAGCGCTGCAGCATAAACGGTGAAAATCCCAGAGCACCAGTTCAAGCAAAGAGAGCAGCAGGGTCTCGCTGTTTGCCAGGGATCTCCCCACAACTCCTGGGTCCGTAGCACGGGAGATCGCCCCACGCACAGCCAGCCAGGAAGGCGACCAGCACAATGCACGGGTGCTGCGGGCTGACCCCAAGACAAACCGGCCGTGATGTGCAAGCTGCTGCGTGCTAGCCACAAGCCTGGCATGAAAGCCATGAGCCCGGCATGCAAGCCACGCTGCTTCCAGACCCGGAGAGGGGTCGGGGGACACTGCAGCGGGACAGGGAGCAGCAAGGGGCAGCTCCTCGTCCTCTACTCCCCATGGGGTGACAGCAGGGTCTCGGCAGGGTCCCACAGTGTGCGACTACGGCAGGGGTTGGTTCACCTCCACCGCTGCCTCGATGGCCTGCCAGGAGCCTCCTCCGCCGATATTGGGGCAGGATCCAGCCGGGGCTCTGTCCTGTGAAACAGCCAAGATGCAGGAGCCCAGAGGAGGCAGATCGGGAGGGTCACCAGTGGAGACCCCCCATCCGGCTGCGGAGAAAGCAGGGCACGGCACGGCATGGCGGCACCTCCGCAGCCCCACGGCAGCCGGCACCGAGCAGGGGCCAGCCAGGACAGGTAATCCAGGGAACAGCTGCTCTAATCAGAGGCCAAAACAGCCGGATTATGGCCCACCAAGGGTGCTTATAAAGCAGCAATATGGTGTCTGTCCCCACAGCGAGCACCCGCCGCCAGTGACCACCCGGCGAGCCGGGGCTTCAGGCACAACGCCAGAGCAAAGCCACCGTGGGGTCATGCAACATGTTCCAGTGCTCAGGGATGCCCAGGGATAGAGGTTTGGGAAAGGCTGGAGCTGGGAATGGCCACCTGGATCCGGTCCACGGACACCTGCGAGCGCTCTGCCACGCTGCTGAGGCTGGGACGCTCTGACCAAACCACGGCCCCACAATTCATGCGGGAATCCAGCAATGAGCGCCCTGTGCCTGAAAATCAGCATTTGCAGCCATCAGCATCAAATTTTAGCCCCCACACGGACCCAGCCCGTGCACTGCTGAGGTCGGCACGAAGCATCAGGGCAGCACCATTAAATACTTAATTTGTTCCAAGCGGTTTAAATCCCCTCTTTGCACTTCCCAGCGGAGGTCAGCAAAAGCCCCACTCCTGCGAGACACCACAGTCCTCTAGACCCAGCACAATCCCCAAGCTGCTTTCATACATAATTAGCAATGATTTGTTTATTAAATAACTTCTCCACCAGGCGGTTGGAGTTAATCAGTGATTTAGGACGGGACCACATCTGCTGGCAGGTTCCCCCTCTGATTCACCTTTCAAGTAAATATATAAAACCAGATGAGCAGAGACTACCCTGCCTCCGGCAGCAGCTCCTGCCATCGTGTTTGTGCACAAAAACCCAGGGCAAGGCTGCCCTGGCTGGGCACATGCCGGAGATCGAGGTCTGAGGGTGCCAAACCCAGCAGGACATGACCCAAGGACCAGTGCAACGGGTGCAGTCCCAAGGCAGGGAGAGCATTGCGGCCCTGGCCCCGCCGCCCCCCCCCCCCCCCCCC
>JANZLQ010000044.1:20397095-20412832 GCA_026212715.1 Elanus axillaris | reverse complement strand
CGCGCTGCCGCCGCCGCCGCCGCCGCCTCCAGCGACACGCCCCCGCGCCGGGACACGGCCCCGCCCACGCGAGCGCTTCCGGCCAATGGGCGGTTTCGCTGCGGTTCTCCCCGCCCTCTAAGTTCCACCGCGCTCCGCCCACATCGTCCGCTGAACCAATCAGCCGCGGGGAGGGGCGGGATGGGGCGGGCCCGGCGGTACCTCAGGGGGAGCCCGCCCGGCCCGGGCCCGGCGCGGCCTTGCGGGAGCGTCCGGCCCGCAGCCGCCGTCCGGCTGCCGGGGGTCGAGGGCGAGCCCCGGGCCGGGCCCCGCCGGGCCGCAGAGAGAGGCGGGAAGGGTTCCTCGAGGGCCCCGCTCCCCGCGGATCTGCCGGCGCGGGGAGACCCGCATCCGCCGCCCGGTCCAGGCGCAGCTGCTTGGGCCTCGCCGGGTTGGAGCTTCGCAGGGTTTGGGGTTTTTTTTCTCCTCAGTAAACACCTGTGTCAGAGATTATCGCCCCGGGTTGAGAAAATAAACCCACATCCCTTGAACCGGCCGGTTACGGAGGGACCGCAGGCCCCCGCCACGGGCATCGTCTCCAGCCCGGCGAGGGAGCGGGGACGGGCAGGACACGACAGCTCTGCCTGGCCACGCACAAACCCCACCGCTTCTCCCCACAGCCCGTTTCCTTCAGGAACACGCCAGGAATTTGGCCCGAGCACAGCAGCTGCCTCGTCACCTCCTTCCCTCGGCTGGGAGCTTCCAGGAGCAAACTGTGGCCCACAAGACAATTGCTCCTCCTCACGGTTTTGGCTCTGGCTCCCCTAAGGTGGATGGCGGCTAATCGGCAATAAAACAGGAAAGACTGTCAGTGCCAGCCCCACAGATCTGGGAAAATCCACTCTCACCATAAATGATGGCACCGTGTCAAGAGCAAGCCACCCCGCAGCCTCCCCCCGGGGAGAGACACATGCACATAGGAGCCAGCCGTGGCCTCTCACCCCAGACTGTGACAAACAGACACATTTGCGGATAATCCCCAGATGACTGGAATTCCCCTTTTCTCCCCAGCTCAGCCGTTCAGGCTGGCGAGGAGGGCGCGGGGCGGCTGCCTCTCGGCAAACACGAGCCCATGCACCGCACAGCGAGCGCGTTCCGGATCAAGCGCGGCGACAGGGCGGCATTCCTATCAAGTCAGCCATGAAACGCGATGCGGAGCTGGTGCCAGCTTTATGCTTTTTTGCAAACTGGGGAAGATGGATGGTCTTGCACAAAGCTTGGCACCACATTAAAAAGTTAATCCACCTATGTTTTCCAGCGGATGGGTGCAGGCGTAGCAACCTGATACCGGCTCAACCTTTTGTCTCTGCTTTTTTTATGCACTGGCAGGTCTAAAGCACGATTTTCTCAATCTTCACGCCACAGCCTAATTCAGGCTGAGTCACTGCCTTCAAATACGGTTTGCGAGCCACAGTTTTTTGGATGAGATCTCCTAATTATAAAAAAGGATGTAATACTAATTACACGCTTATCTTGTAGGCAGGATATAAAGTTTAATTAGCTGTCATTTACGCCATATGCATACAGCCCTATAAAAGGACTAGACATTATTATTTGCCTTACACTCCTTAATTCCACACTGTACAAAGCCACAGGAGCACGTATGTTGGTTTTATCCTTCTACATTGCCATTGTTCATATTAAAAGAGAGTGTTCCAGCACTTACAGCTAATACCAAAGAACCTGTAACTAGATTTATAGGACACTGCCTTAGAGGATCAGAATATCTGGGGCTGGAGACTGAGGGTTTTTTCAGCACTTCTCCAGAACCACAGAAAGTAATGATGCTCAGACTGTCATTTTCTGATGAGGACAGAAGCAAGGCATTGCAAAGCTCTGTCACACGTGAAATACCACACACACCACAGGACTGGAACCGAGGCCTCAGGCAGGCAGCGATTAATGTACCAGATCACAGACTCGTCTCCTCTTTTTCCGGCTTACGCTGCATTTGTCAGGATACACTCGTGTTTGAGCTCCGAAGGTGGGAGCAGAGCAGGGCAGCAGGCACTGGGGAGGAACAGCCACGGACATCTTCAGCCCAGTCTTGCTAGGATTGTGCATCCAAACTGTAAAAGAACACCACCGAAGGGGAAAATAAGCAAACAAACAAAAATGTCGAACTTCCGTATCTACCTGCCTGTAGCTAATAGCTTGCATCCCTCTGCAATCCTGGTGTATTTGCCTGCCTGCTTTGATTTATTTTTTAAGCAACTTAGTTGTCTCACCTCCAAGTGAGCTGAGTCAGTTGGACACTGTGTGGGGGTCCAGTAATACTGCCATTTAAACCGACAGAAACCTGCCCACTGATCCCTGTGGGTGCAGAGCTCGGCGCACTGGTCTCCAGCGAGCACTCCTCTGTGCTCTCCAAGGCTGCACTTACACATTCTTCCAGCAGATGAAAGCTGTGGCCGCTACCACAGTCCCACACTCCCACCCCTGAGCCCGTCCTTGACCACACATTAACACATTCTCCCCTGCTCAGTCACCAACCCGCATCCCACAGCTAACACACTGAGGGAGCAAAGTCAGCAGAAAACTAATCCAGCATTTAAAAAAAAATTTAAAACGAGCAGTTTCTACCTAGTTTAGCTCTCTCTGGGATCAAATAACCATCAGTGGTGGGGCAGGGGCTACCCCAGACACCGCCAAGCAGGAGGAAGAAGGAGACTGCAGTAGCATCAGCTCAGATGAGCCCCAGCTGCTCTTCCCAGCCTTCCCTCACACCAGCATCACCTCTAGGCAGGTCACACAATCAGCTGGATTAAGCAAGTTTGAGAATTAACAAATTTTTTTTAGAGCTACTTTTCAACTGGATCAGCATCCTAATCTGGCTGTGCGCAGCAGCTCCCCACCTCCCTTTTTCTGACCCCCTCCTTGCACTGGCAGCAGTGGTTACTGCACCTCTGTGAAACATCATTGCGAACACAGCAGGAACAAACCACTTCTCCTCCAGGAAAGCTTTCTGCCAGTTAAATGAGACCAGTCAGATAAAGCAGGAGCCAGAGTGACAGCAGGAGTGGGAGCCAGCCCCATCCCCACACAGCAGCACCGAGACACCAGGTCAGCTCACAGCATCTCACAGCCCCATCTCCGCAGCCTCGGAGCGACAGATGCCCGCAGGGAGGCTGGTGCTGCAGTGCATGGGCATCCATGCACAGGGAACACTGTGCCTGCTATGGGGATGTTAAACCCAGTTATCCTGCGAGTGTTTTGCGTCATGGGTTTTGGAGGCTGCCCTCTGACAGCTGACCCCCCCCCAGTCCCAGCAGTGTTCCCGCTGCTTGTGAATATAAGTGGTAACCAGTGTTACCAGGGGAAGGAAGGTGGAAAACCACCCACTAATCAGGTCTCAAAACACCAGACACTCAGGCAAATTAATGCATTTCTTTAAACCCCAGGAGACAACAATGGGCATCTTGACTGTCAGAAACCATGAGATACGCGAGAGGTTTCTTGGAATTGCCCTCAAGCAGCAATGTTCAAGGTCACATGTATATATGTGACTATATATCACACTCACATCTTTCTTGCTCTCAAGGATTTTTTTTAATTGAGCTAGGCACAGATGAAGCATTGTGTACAACCAAAAAAAAAAAGTATTCCAGATAATACATTAGACTATTGCAATGAATCTACATGAATTGAATTCCCTGTTGTAAACCAAAGGGCATGTACTGACCTATTGTACTGACAACCTTCTGAGAGATCAGATCCTTGAGCTTGGACCCTTTGTTAGCTGTGAGTACAACTCTAGAGTAGACACCAAGAGCTTCCTCTTCTCCAGTGCAGCCATGTCAGCCTGGATATATGCTCTGGGTATGTTCTTATCAGATAGACCTTCTCCATGTGGCTGCAGCTGATAGCCTAAGAGACACCGTCAACAGGACAGAGTGCTCCCTCCACTGAGCATTCATGAACTTTACATATAGCTAACACCATTATACATGTGTATCTTACAGCAGAAGAGTACCTTTCCTTCCCGAGTTGCAGCTCTAGCAATCGCGCATGAATTTCCACCTCCTTGATTCCTCTTTTCCCTTCTTCAGCTAGCTTCTTTTCTCCTTGCAGTCACTCCTCCTGGCCTTCAGGCAGGTTTGCGGGGGTGGGTGAGACATCCCAGAAGACAGATCTTTACACTGAACAGCAGTGACATAAATGAGCCTCTGCATGGGGGTCAGATCTCCCTGAAGTGAAAAGCAAGCAGGACTGGGGTCCCTGCTCCCAATCTACAAACCCCCTTTGGCTCCTAGCTTACACTTGTTAACCTCCAGTAATTTTTTTTTTTTTTTTTTTTTGCAAAACTCATCATTAGTCACCTGTGCTACCAAGTCTTCCTGGGTTTCACAGACACCAGAGGTTTGGTAAAAGTTTTTGGCAGCTGGTTTCATTTTGAATGCAAATATCCATGCGAGATGCCATTAGTCAGTCTGTGGTGTCCTACTTGCAGCAATGATCTCCACATCTATTTCCTTCCAGGTCCCTAATATCTGTTGTTTGTGCCTTGGGCAATCAGTTATTCTCCCCCACAGAGAGCATATTACTGTAACTATAGCTGCCACAAGCCTGTCGTCTATCTTAGGGTAATTGGCTTTGCCTCCTGCTTTTGCTCTGCAGCAGTCACACCCATTCGTACGTGCCCAGGACATGCCAGCTACTTACAGCACAGTTTTTGCCAAGCCACTCGCCTGGCACGTGCCTCTTGGAGGCATCTAGGAGCACTGGGAAGAGAGCAGGAATCACAGTAACAAAGCCCACAGGCATCGCATCTGGGGGGAAGCTATCTCCAGAAGAAGATATTTCTTCACTATTTCTTTTCATCTTCCTGGCAGGGGTCAGAGCAGATAGACCAAGACCCAGCTTCCAAGTGCAGCAAGCATGGGAACACTTCTTGGGCTTGAGAGTTTTCTGGTGCTTGTGTGTTTAGCCAGTTTAGGAGGTTTGTTTGCCTTGATTCCTTGTTAAATGAAATCCCTTTCAATACTCTTCAGCTAAGGCCCCGAGAAGGCATATATACCCTTGACCCTTCACCTCAACCCTCAGGTTTGCTAACTGGGCCAGTCCTTTCACGCTGGCAATAAGGAATAAGGCTTGCTGCAGGAGGTGGCACATTTCCCAGCTCTGTTGATTTTTGGCATCATTCTTCAGAGTGCTGTTTGCCTCCTCCCTCCCCAATTTCAGTGGCAGCTTGCTTACATTTTTACTACTTCATTAAGGTTTATACTCTGCCCCAACGCCTGCCCTGACTGCTAGCCTCCCTTCTCCCGTTCAGGTTTGTGACCCCAAAACCCGCCTGCTGTCAGGACCCTCCCCAGAGCACAGGGATACTCATGAATCCCTTCTGCTTTTCCTAGCCTGACGTTATGCTTTGACTTTTGTTTCCAGGATGATGATCCTCATGGTGCTGGAGCCACTCTTCTACACTCAATGTCTCCTTTGTCTTCCCTTAATTTGGTGGTGGTAATGGTTTTGACGACTGATGATCAAAAGCACCGTGAGATCCTTATGCTGAAGTACCACAGAAGAGCAGCTTTTGGAATCGTCATGCTTGGGTCTGTGGTCACACTGCCCTGCACAGGAATTGAACATAAAATAACTTACAAAACAGAAACCTTATTTTAAAGAGTAATGCCTTAATTGGAAGATTGCAGAGGCTCAGTTACCCGGCAGCACAAATCCCTGTTTGATTCAAGCCACAATGACCCCTTCTCCATCTCATTTTAGAGCACCATTCACACTGTAAACGTTAACAGCACTGTGCATACACGTCAAGACAGAACAAAGCACTGCATTATTATCTGTTATCTGCAGCATGATTTAGTCTGTGTTAAAAATCATGAAGACAGTGACTGCGTGGTCACAACTTCTGGAGATATGACGATCGTTCAAGCACAAAGACAAGGGTAAGAAATTACTGGGTCAGGGAACTAGGATGTCTCGAGGCATTTAGCACATTGAACACAATGCAGAAAGAACAGACATAAAGGGACTTCACTGCTTACATGTATGCATTTGTATATATAATTACCTTCCAGGCAAAGAGGGTTAATTGCACTGAAGATCACCATTTACTTGCTGATGGTCCAGGTTACATCTCCTCCTGAGAGAAGGATGAGCTTCCAGCTTCACTATGCCCTTCATACCTGGTTTTTTTCCACTGTGCTACCCGAGAGCTTCACCAGCTCCTTTCCCATCCAGGCCTCCCCTGCAGAGGGATTCTGTGGAGCAAAGTGGTGGTTATTTAGCAGGCTGGGGGGGAAAAGAAAACCTGCTCTCTCTGCAGCTGCCAGAGTAGCAGCAAAGGAAACATTACTGCAGGCCCTGCAGGGAAGTTCTTACACAAAAATAAGAAGTGATACTTAAGTAAGAAGAGTTTCTAGCTTGGGATTTTGGGGGGTGAACCCCTTAAGAGGGGACACATAGCACACAAGGAAAATCCACCACGAGATCTAGTGCAGTTGTACTGGTCCCCTATTCAACCCCACAGATCTTGGGGAGCTGAGAACATCCCAGGTCTCTCCTACAACTTTTCTTGCACCTAAGCAAGCTCAGATAACATCCCCTGAGAACAAGAAAGGCTCAGAGCAGCAGGTTTCCCCAGGCCCCAGCTGACACAGCCATAACCCCTCAAAACAAGCTGTATTTGCCAGTGTGTGCAGAGAGCCTCGCAGCGGAGCCAAGGTGACCCAGCCCCGTCACGCACCGTAGCGCCTCCACCCCAGGCCCATCGGGGCTGCTGGAGAGCACGCCAGCTAGCACCATGGGATGGTACTGATGTATGCAAGGCTCCAGCACTACTGGCCCTGCAGCTAAGGCCTGAAGTTAAGGATTAAACCGACAGCCACACTGAAATTCCTATGGGACTGCATCACTGTGATGAAAAGGTTTCTGAAAGAAAGAAAAGTGTTGGTCATAGATGTTCCCTAAATTCCCTGGGAAGCTTTTCCTAGAGGAAAATAAAAGGACTGACAGGTGCCTTTCGGGCAGCGACAAGGCATCAGCCAGGCTGCCCAAGCTACAGCTAAACACACAAAAGCAAAGCCAGAAACAAGTCCTCAATTAAATGGAAAAGTGAAATTAGTCATGCCCCTGAGAATCACTGTAGCACAGGAAGCTGAAATGGAAAAGTAGTAAATTAACCAAGGGCTATGAAATCTTCAAAGATGTTCATGGAAGAAGTATTTAAATAACAGGGTTAATTATAGATATGACAAAGTTTCATTGTCAGGAAAGGCCAAACAGTCTGTCTATTCCTACTCTCATTTTTTTTTTTCAGGAAATACAAAAATCTCATCCAAGGCCCAGCCAAGCAGCTGCCACTCATTTCCTCTGCAAACACAAAGTGTTAGCCTCTATCCATGTTCTACATGGGAGCTTTGGTCTCGTAATACTCTGTGGAAAAACACTTCCACAGGTCATTTGGGGAGAGGGAGCAACAGGCAGAGGAGCGCAGGACCCCGGTGACTTGGGCACGTAGGAGCGGGTCACCCTGTCCCAGAAAGGCTTACTGATGTGCACCTTGGAGATGGAATAGCAGCAGTCAGCACCCAGAGATGTAACCTACCTTTTTTTTATAGCTAGCACTTACCAAAGGCTGGAAGTCAATCGATTTTCATCGCACACATGCCACATATCCCCTTTGAAAACCACCACGCAGATTCATGCCAAGGAGTTTGTACATTCCTTAGCTCTCCTTTGTAAGTGACACCTTTGGAATCGGTCAGGTTAAGGGAGAAAATCAGTCTCTCCCAGCCCAGGCATCAGATTCAGCTGGAGCTGCAGCCTTGAAAGCCTGGTTGTGCCAGACAAACCACAGGCTGCATAGCTAGGCAAGGAAACGAGCATTGCATGAAACCCATAAAGCAATTCCCAGCTTCTGCTGTTTGTGCAAAGCTTTCAAAACCCTCCCGGGTTGGAGGAGACCCACCGCCCTGTGTTCCTTGGCAGGTTCTCCTTGCAGAAGCCTGCTTCAGCTTCTCAAGGCTGGACAGGGGAGGGGTACCAGGGCCCCCACAGGGCGCTGGGCTCTGAGCACACCAAGGTGCAGCAGAGCCACAGCCAGCTCGCAGGGCACCCATCTCTGACAGCACCTTGCTGACCGTGAGAGCCAGAGCATCAGAAATATAATGCACATCCTGAGCTTTGCGAGGCAGGCTGTGAATCAATAGCTGAGGGAAGCAGCTCAGAGTTAAACCTAGTGAATCTAAAGTGACTCTTTTAAACCTCTAAGGCTATGAATCTTTGGCTTCTCAGTTTCAGAGAAGGGCAGGGGAACAACCTAGAACAAGGAGGGGGTGATTTTCAAGGTCAGCCAACACCCACAACTCCCTTTTGAGTTGTAAGGGCTCAGCCCTACAAAAAGGCTTTGCTCTGCAGCAGGCAGCACTGCAGAGCCAGCCATCAGGCTCCTTCCACCCATAAGAGCAGCAAGCTTTTGCCAGGGTACATACCAACAGAATTCTCCCAGATGAGCTCTTGTAGCAGAACCGCATCCCCTGCCTTGAGCCCAAACCCAAGGCAGGAAGGCTTTTGGCCACCGCCAGCATTAAACACCTACATGCCCCATTCCAGTACCCACCTCTACCTGCCTTTGGCTGCACAGGAGCTGGAGACAAATCCCAGCACTGCAAAGCTCCACCAAAGGCTGAAGCTCCCTCGAGCAGTGGCACTTAAACCCTGCTCCACCCTGTATCCCATCAGCATTGACACCCTGCAGCTGGTCCCTCTCCCTGGAGAGGGTGAGCCATTCACGGAGAGCACCTGAAAGCCCAGAGTCATAGAATCACATGGAAGGAACTTTTGAAGATCATCTGGTCCAACGCACCTGCCGTGGGCAGGGACATCTTCCACCAGACCAGGTTGCTCAGTCCCCCATCCAACCTGACCTTGAGCACTGCCAGGGATGGGGCATCCACAACTTCTCTGGGCAACCTGCTCCAGTGACTCACCACCCTCATCTTAAAAAATCTCTTCCTTGTGTCCCATCTAAACCGAGCCCTTCCCTTGCCCAGCACCAGCCCAAGGGGAAGAAGAGCCTTCACCTGCCGGGCAGCTCAGGTTTTTTTCCCACTTCGGCATTTGAGCCTGCGGGCTGCTGCCTGCCCTGTGCTGCTGCCAGCTTAGCGTGGCCTGCACGGACCGGAGAAGAGATCCAGCTGTGAAAAAGCACGCCGCAGCTAGCTCAAAGCCCCGTCCAACAGATGCTGTGGGCTCGCTTTCTTCGCACGTCGAAGTACAGTGGCAGGCTGTAATAAAACTGCAGACACGCAGTGGATAAACAGTCCCTCACAATCCCTCTGCCTAACTGCGAGCTGCCAGGGCGCATGAGGCAGATGGGGACTACTTCTTGCAGGCGCCTTCTGGGGTGGTTTGAAGCCATACAAAACCTCCGACCACTTAAGTGGGGTTATATTATCATAAGACAATTCCAAGGAGAGGAATGTTTTCCCAAAATTTGTATAACCACTGGAAAAAAGTCACAAACCACTGTGAAATTGAGCTGAAGCTGTGTTTCCAGGAATTAGAACCAGAAGTTCCCAAACCAAACTCCAGTTTCCTTTTTGGAGAGTTTCCAGAGATGTCTGCTGTGCATTAGCCCTGGTACGACCCATAAGATGGATGTAAGCACTGGCTCTCCCTATGTAAATATTAATTTCCTCCTGGTTCTGCTCAGTGGTCCCAGCCCTCGGTGTTCCCTCTTTTTTCTGTCTCTGCTCCTGGAAACTGGATGGAGGTTTTCTTCTCCCTGGCACTCGGTGACCGCCCCTTACACACACTCCTTTTGCCCTGGTGCTAGTTTTACATCAACTCCCCGCTGTTGGCTTCAGTGGAAATTGTTTTAATTTTCATAATTACAGCAAGGCCACTGCCTTTCCTGGATAAAAATATCTTCCAAAGTAACTAACAGTGTCTCCAAAATCCTGTGGAAATCCCCAATAACTATCCTAACTTTGCCCGGAAACCCAAAGGGGGTTGCTTTTGGGGCTGGGATTCGGAGGCAGGAGCTGGTTGCTGTGGCTCCTTCTGTCCGACTCTGCCGGAGGCTGCAGGACTCCGGCGTCGCCGTGCCCCGTGCCCACGCCGCCTTTGCCTGTCGTTAGCTCTGCACTTCGTTTGGACCTTTTTCTGCAATCTCAGGGGTTGATGTTTCCTTTTCCTTCTCTCAGCAGAAGATGGGGAAGGGCAGATGAGCAGGAGAGTGCCTTTTCTCCTGGTGGTCTGCAGGGGTACCCAAGGGGCAGGGTGTGCTGGGGGACTTTGGGGTCCCTGGGGGGCCAGAGCCAGCCGGCTGAGGGGAACAGGAAGGGAGAAGAACAGAGACACTGCAGCCAGGCTGGCTTACCAGAGAAGAAGAACCAGGAAACAGATTTGCATTTTAACTTAATGAACTTAAGAAGGAAGACGAGGAGCTGCCCTGCAGGGAGGTGCACTGGCCCCTGTCACTGCATCCAGCAGCCCACCCGCAGCCAGAGAGGGACCGTGGCTTTGAATTCAAGGATGTTTTGTCCCACTCCAGGGAGGCAGCTTCTTCCAAGCCGAGAGGATCAGAGGCCAAAGCTTGGCTTTCCTTCTCGGTGTCACGCAGAGGCTGCCCACGGCCGAGAGCTCGTGGTGGGTGGGGAGCAGGGAGCACACCGTGGCACTGGGAGCGAGCCGGGCACCATGCAGGCTGCCTCCCGGTGAATGGGTTTTGCCTGCAAAGCGAGGGGTCCGTGGGGGAGAACAGATCCTCAGGAGCAGTGTGGGGTGGGACACAGCCACAGCAAATACCAGATTGTGTTAAACTGGTTGTGGGGAGGTGTGAAGGTCAGTAAAGTGCCGGTCCCTATGGCTCTGTGGTGTTACATTCCTCCATACCCCAGAGCTCTCCAAGGAGATGGGTCAGGACTGACGGTGCTGTTTCAGCAATGCCTGCGGCAGAGGCACGGCCAGATCCTGGCACCTCGCTTAACCCATTTTTACCGTGTCAGCACGTAAACATATCACCCAGCCAGAAAACCTGCCTGTCCCCACAGATCTGCACGGTGGCTTCACTGTGCTTCTTGGGGACCAGGGGACTGAAGCTGCGCACGAGGTGTGCAGCTGTGGGAGCAGGAGAACAAAATGATCCTCACCATCTCAATCATTTTTCCAGGCATATATTTCGTCTGTTCAAGGTGAAGTGTCCTCACACTGCACTGTACCGCTCAGCAAACGCAGCCATCGGGGCAAGGGCACAGTAAGCAGATCTACCTCCTCGTGTTCACCTTGCCGCAGAAAACCCCGTCGCTGCATCGTGTTTACTTTCACGGCGGTGTTTGCGGAGGACGTGCCCTTGAAGCATGCAGATAAGACACTGATGATTGGGAGCAATTTCATTTGCTAGTAAAAACATTAAGTGACTGGAGAGCTCCTTATCTGTTAGGTGCTGCAAGGGCACGCAGGGCACCGCGACAGCCCCGGGGGTCCCACCGGCATCGCTGCCAGCTCTGCCCATGCCCGCAGAGATGCACAGCCCAGCCAAGGGTCAGCTTCCCAGGTCAGCATCGAGATGACCGTCCCCCTCCACCACTCTCCTGTCCGATCCTGCTTCTCTGAGGCTTCTGGCTCAAGTTCCCGGGAGTGCAGCAGTCCCTTGCCTTACAAAGCTGTCCCTCTGAAACCAGTAACCATTCCTAATTAACGGGTCTGGCCCTATTCGTTCCTCTGCAGTTTGGGTTTCTTTGCTTTCTCCTTCCCGAGGCAGGACGCGGGAGGGCATAGGGTCTGTGCGAGCTGGGTTGCACATCTGTTTATATTCACTTGGCTTGTGAGATATGGTTTGAAATGGGCCTCTCTTAAAATAAATGTATGTTATTTACTGTACAATTAAATATTTGTTTCCTAGTGGGTTGGACTTGAGTGAACTGTATTTTCTACAATACTGTTTAAGCATGACTTACATTCTTTCCCATTGCCTTCACTTTTGTATCATTAATTTTCTTGCTCATTCTGCCTTTATTAGCTGCAGTGAGGTTTTCCTGTGACTTTACATAGTAAAAAAAATGAAACAAAAAATTTCAAAAGAACAAACCCAAAGATTTAAAAAATGACTTTGAAATTGATTCATCTTTCACTAATTCGATCTGTAGGAAGCACAGTGGCAAATCGAATACAGAGTATTTCTTAATTACTCAAGAGTACTTCCCCGTGCAAGTGCCTCAGCCCAGTCTGGGCACGCAATTATTATATTTTATAATAATAGTACTATGGCATACTCAAGTGGACAGTCACAGCCTTTGCCTGCGGATTATCTGGCTCACCAAACACTTCCCATGGCGGCCGTGTTTAGCTCTGGACGGGCTGTTTATTTACAGGAGAACCCTGGCAGGGCAGGGCTGGGTTTCCTCCAGCAGCGGCTGCAGCATCTGACACGTTGTTCTGCGGGGACAGGAGCAGCTCCCCAGCTGCACACACCTCTCCTCTGCCCGACGGGATGCGCCTGGCTTAGCACCTCGTGGTTTGAGTCCAGGAGAGGAGAGTTTGCAGAGCCTGTTTGGTGCAGGCAGGGTTTATTTAAATCAAGCGTGGTGCCCGAGCCAGGAGGGTCTGGAGCAAGCCCTGCCTTGGGAGCCCCGCGGGGATCTCTGCCTGGCTGTGGAGGACACCGCTGGGCGTTAGGTCGCTGTGCGGAGGTGTCGCCTGAAATATTTGGGGGGAAAAAATCAAATACACCAAAACATATTGTCAAAGTTTATGTCAGGTTGCCCACGTTTGGTTGAAAGTGACTCCTGCTTTTGCTATTTTCTAGACATACATTCCTTAAAAGTAACTTAGCGTAAAAACCCAAATGATTTTCTTCACTTCTTCTGGAAGTAGGCGAGTTCTCCAATCGTTTTGTACTTCCCAGTCAGACACTGGCCGCACCATTTCCCCACGTGGCCAGGGGCCACGGCGCAGCCAGACCCCCCCAGCCAGGACAGTCATCCCCCGCACACCGCACAGCCCCGCACTCAGCGCCCAAGACAAGGGCAAGCTGCGATTTTCTGGGTTAATTGCCAGGATGCCAGCAAAGGGGAGAGACAGAGATTTCTTTGTGCCGGCTCCAAGTGCCTCTGTTCCAGGAGAACGGCTTATAACCGACCTTGCTTTGTGTGGCCAGCCCTGGCTGACACTATTTGCACAAGTGGCTGAGCTGACAAAGACAGAATCAGGAATTCTTGGAGATTTTGGGCAGTGAGGTATCTCCTGGAGCAGCCCCCAGACACTGAAGCCCCAGTTTTGTTTTCTTCCCGGGGTTCAAATCAGAAAATCCAATGCCACGATGAGCAGAGCTGATGTCCCAGAACGAGCCGGGTCCCCGGGTTGCCCTCTCTCCCCTCCCGCACACCCAGCGAGGGACGAAAAACCTTCTTAGGCAGCAGAGAAAAAGAAGGAAGATCAAACAGTGACACACATACAAAGAGCCGGGCTCCTTCAAGTCCATACATCCATGTGAGCTCCCGGAGTCCGGCGCAGTCCTGCCAGGTCCGGCCCCCCACAGCACCTGCACCCAGCACCCACAGCCCCACCTGAACCACGGGTCTGTGGGCTGCAGCCTGCTTACGCCAAAACAAGGAAAGAAAAGTCAGTAAAATACGAAAGTGGTAGGACTGGTGATCGGCGTCACACGCTTTCCAGATGCAGGAAAATGTATTTTAAGGTTTTCACTGCCCAGTCCTGGGCGCTAGGCTGGTGCCGGGGGGTTCGGTGCCCACCGGGTGAAGATGACAAAGCACAGCCCCACGGGGCTCCCCGGGAAGCTCCTCGAGCCGCTCTGGAAGCGGCTGCTGCGTGGTGAGCCCTTTCCAAAGCTGGATGAGCCTGTAGCAGCCCCCTCTCATCAGGTGCGAGACCCTGGCAGGCGGTAGGAAATTGCACGGGATGTGTCCGGAGAAGGCGGCTTTTCCCAGGCGCGGTGTTTTCCTCCAGCCCGGGAGCTGCGGCAGTCGCACCGTGACCCCCCCAGCACACCCAGCAGAGGCACAGGTGGGAGAGCTCTAGCAATGCATGCTCCGACAGGGCTGTACGTAGATGGTACTTTTCCACCGTTCTTTCAGAGCCACCGCTGCCACTGAGGGACACCGCTCCGGCTAACAAAGCAGTTTCCCAAGCGGGAAGAAAGCTGCCTTGGCTTGGCTTCCAGGGAAGTGGAGGCAGCTATGAAAGCTATGGAAACCACATAACAATCAGAGGAAAGAGGAAAGTGATGATAACGAGCAGATATCAGCTACGGGCCTTACCTTGGGTGGGTTTTGTAAACAAAAGCAGCTATGGCAAAGTGCAGATGTACGAGGCAGTGGGCGATGCATCACTTCCCTGCCCGCAGGAACTACCTGGGTGTCAGCAGCTCCCGAAGTCAGAAAGGTTAAAAGCTGCCAGAGCCGGATAACCTGAGGCCTGAGGAGCCTCCTGGGCTCTTTGTGTTTATGTTCGGTGAGTTTTGGAAGACTGGGACAAGCGGCAAGCGAGTGTGCTGGTGGGCTCTCGGCAACGACGGCCTGCCAGCCAGGTGCTGTGTTCGGGAAAAGGCTGCGGCAGCGCATTGATGCTGGGCTTGATGGAGCAGGAGCTGAAGGGAGGAAACAACACCGGGCAGCAGGGGAGTAGGAAAAATGGATTCTGTCAAGCTAACTTGATCTATTTTTAGATAAAACTGTAATTAAGTCAGTACTTGATAACAGCAGTACTTTTAAGGTAATAGGGCTTCTGTTATGTATCTGATTTGTAACAAATGCAACATGGCACATATTAAAAGAATCAGAAAATGTCTGCTGTCTCAGAAATGTAATTACAGGAGAAGATTCCTCATTTGGTTAGTGCATCCAGGAGAGTCCTCTGGGAATCAGCTCTTGACTCTAAACTAGTGCTGAGCGCAAGTAAACAGCAGTTGTTTCAATATATAAGGTCATCCGTTAAAAAAGAAAGGATGGGAGTCATTCTTCAGGAGGGGGTGATCTTTCCTGGGAAACGATGACTGGAAAAGACCAAAGGGATCCTGGCGAATGAGCTAGGACTGAGAGCAACATGCAAGACCACAGAAAAGACAAACAAAATTACTCTACTGCGTGTCTGGTTGGGAGAGTGACTGGTTTTGACAGAAGTCAGGGTGAATGAGATGATCTTAATGAGAAACAGTCTTCCTGCCTGTCTTCAATTCCTTCCTAATTACCTCAGCCGCAACCTGAAAGAGCAGAGACCTGACCCCACCTCCAGGTCATGGAGGAAGTAAACCCAAGCCCAGAGCAGCTGCAGCGGTTTTGGGGAGCCAGCAGAGGTAACCTGGGCCCTGGACCCCCAGAGGTAGGTGCACCGCCAGATGTGCACAGTGCCAGCTGTATCTGCAGCCAGCTGGGCCATAGCTGCCAGCTCTGCTGCCACCCAGATGTGCTCCAGCTGCAGATGCTGCAGCCGCGACCACCCTCACCTCCACGGGCCTCAGGTGCCCGGCAGCAACCAGCTGTGCCACAGCCACCCCAGCTCTGCCAGGACCCCAGCTGTGCCCCAGCTCCAGCTGTGCCCCCCCGGGGCTGCTTGCTCCCCTCTTCTGTGCCATACCCCCCACCTTTGCCCGCTCCCGGTTCTGTCCCACCTCCACCGCATCCCCCAGCTGTGCCCCCCCATCCAGCTGTGCCCAGCTGCACCCCCCTGCATCCAGCTGTGCCAGCTGCGCCCCCAATCCAGCTGTGCCCAGCTGCGCC
>JANZLQ010000044.1:20369212-20387231 GCA_026212715.1 Elanus axillaris | reverse complement strand
CCCCCCCCCAAAATCACAGGAGTTCAGATGAGATGAATGTACGCCTTTCTAAAGGAAGGTTCAGAAATAAGAGGTCGCCAGGAACGGTGGAGAAAGATGAGCGTTAAGAGCAGGTCCAACCAAACCTATCACCAGCTGCAGATAAATTCCCAGAAGGCAAAGCCCGACCATCACCGGGATCCCTCTAACCACAGCCTGCCCCAGCGCGGGCTCAGGATCAGCCCCCGGAGAGAGTCAGGGCCACCAGGAATTTGCAATCGGAGCAGACCCAAGGGAAGCACCCCTCCACCTTTCGCAAGCAGGGTGCCAGCAGAAAGCCAGCGCGAGGGGCTGCAGGCACGGCCCCAGCGCGGGCAGAGCCGCGGGGCGGAGGGTTAAGGCTTTCCTGCCAGACAGCATCAGACCCGAACTTCTTCATGCCAGCCAGCTGCCACCAGAAACACGCTGCAGAGCGACGTGTGCCGGGACATATTTGTCCATGCGACTCAGAGAGAGAGGGAGACAGACCACAACCAGGGCCTTGAGACACATTAACATGTGCATTGTTATCTTACAAACCCTTTTAGTAAACGCTTCCCTAACCAAGGACATATATTCCAGGTGAAACCTGCCCCGACCCTCGCAGGCTGCTCTGGCACGGCTGACCCTGGGTACCGAAGCATCACCCTTTTCAACACGGCGGGCAATAACTCGTGGCGGGGGCATTTTTTAGAAACCCTGTATACATTTTTTTCTGCTACTGCAGAACCGTAAGTGATTATCGTTTGGGCTGGAGGCCTGGCTGGGTTTGGCTTTCAGGCAGCTCACAATAGAAATCTCTTTGCAGAAGAATTTGTTGAAAACCAGTTCAGCGAGAGAGAGAGAGAGAGAGGGACTATTGCTTTGTCACGGTATCTCTGCCCCGGCGTGGTGTGTGGCGTTCGTGAATGCAATAATCCTCCCTCTCTCCCCATTTGTTAAAGAAGAAAGATGCCTGACTCAGTATTTCTCAGTAATGGCAGTTACTATTTTTTGCCTCGTTTCCAACATCAGTGTCTGCTGTTTTAATGCTGTTGGAGAACAAAAGCAGACGCTCAGGCCTCGCAGAGCAGTTGCAGAAGCAACCAGTGACTTGCAGATTTTGTATACTCCGAATTCTGTAACGTGGTTAACGGAGGGACGGGGACTCACGCTTCGTGCCTGGGTCGGAGGCGGCAATGGGCTTCGGCCAGGGGAGGAGGCAGAGGCAGGTCTGCAGGGCGCAGAGTACCCGGCGTCTGAAGGTAACAAAACTCTGGCCGCCGCAAGCCCTTCTTTTCTTTCTAAAAGCTTGCTCACACACTAAGAAAACAGCATAACAAAAATGCTTCGTTTTCCCAGCTGCTAAACGTGGCAGCTAAAATCTAACACAGGCCCTCAAAGAGTGCCATGCTTAATATTTATGAATTCCTTTCAGGAATAGGTAATACACAGCCAGTGCTAAATATTATTCTCTTAACCCCAGCACAGCATCTTAACATGGTCCAGCTTAAAGCCTAACCTTTGTTTTCATACGGTAACAAACCCCACTCTTCTGGGTCTTGGAACTAACTCAAAAGTGAATTCAGAAGAGCCCCCTTTTGCCCTTCTGTTCGTGCTTTCCCAAACCCCCGGGTCTGACCCTTCCCAGGACGAGACAGAGGGACTTTAAGAGGAGTGAAATCACCGCAGAAAATTGCATCCTCCAGCGTGGTGCCAGCAGAGAAAGAAAGATAAAAATGAGAGGAGAGCAGAGCGGAAAAACAGCGATTAAAGTGATCCGGTGACCGAAATAACACTGCACACAGAGTCGCTTACTGATGTGAAAAAGGCAGCTATTCCAGAAAGTTGGAAACCTGAGGAGCACAGAAGGGAATCCATCCCACCGAGCGAGAGAGCCTGGAGCTCCCTGCAGCCGTGGGGCACCGCTCCACCGCCCAGTGCCGGGCTTTAAAGCACGGGGCAATAATTAACGGTCACTGAGCAATTACCGTCTCCCTCCTTCGAGCCCGGGTGCAGAAGCGGCCACGCTCTGCCCCGCCGCAGGGCCCAGCACGGCTCCTGCCACCGCTCGCCCTGGCAGCCCGTGGCCTTGGCGTGGGAGCAGCAAACCCTCCCTGCGACACACCGCTGCCGCGGAACGCGGGGCAGGAAAAATCTTCCAAAGCTGCTCCGACCTGCGACCTCGCACAGACCCCCTGCAGCTGTGTACCCCCTTGCTGGGGTGCCTGCTGCCTGCGTACCCCCTTTACTAGCATGTGTACCCCCTTACTAGGGTGTGTACCCTCTTACTAGGGTGTGTACGCCCTTGCTGGGGTGCCTGCTGCCTGCATACCCCCTTCACTAGGGTCTGTAGCCCTTTACTAGCATGTGTACCACCTTGCTGGGGTGCCTGCTGCCTGCGTACCCCCTTTACTAGCATGTGTACCCCCTTACTAGGGTGTGTACCCCCTTACTAGGGTGCCTGCTGCCTGCATACCCCCTTCACTAGCATGTGTAGCCCTTTACTAGCATGTGTATCCCCTTACTGGCGTGTGTACCCACTTGCTGGGGTGCCTGCTGCCTGCGTCCCCCCCTCACTAGCATGTGTAGCCCTTTACTAGGGTGTGTACCCCCTTACTAGGGTGTCTGCTGCCTGCCTACCCCCTTCACTAGCATGTGTAGCCTTTTACTAGCGTGTGTAGCCTTTTACTAGCATGTGTACCCCCTTACTAGGGTGTGTTCCCCCTTGCTGGGGTTCACGCTGCCCCTGCATCCCAGACCCACTCCCTTGCCCAGGAAAAGCAAGCGGAGCGAGCGACCTGCGTGGGAATGGACCAAGCCGCCAGCCCGTAGGCAGCATTTCCAAGCCGGAGGCGTCGGAGCCTGACAGCTAACCCTGAGGCCAAAGATTAGAAAAGAGGCAGAAAAGGGCTTTCCGCCTGAAGTGTTTTGCAGGGTGCAGGAGCCGGGCTGGCTGCTGTGCCCAGGGTGCCGGCCCCAGCCAGCTCCAGCCCTGGCTCCGCAGCACTGACTCACAGAGAGACATCCAAAACCCTTTTGTCCTCCTCTTCAGACTCATTTCTGGTGTGGTGTTGTCCTCTCTGAGTCGTCCTCCCGAAGATTTGCACTTTGCCCACAACAGTCTAGACATGCAGTTCATAAATGACTCATGACGTGCTCGCGCTCATAAAGTCTGTCCTTGCTTCTGGCTCTTAATTTAGATCTGTGCTTCAAGAGTCGAAATCTGGGCGTCAGCCTTGACCTCGGATCTTTTCTTCCCACGTCTCTGGAGTTATATCTGCCTGTCCCACCTGCAGACGAGCCTTGCCAGCACTCGCCCATGCAGGGACCTTACGTCTGCAGAAAGCCTGAGCTCGCCAGCAGCACCTCCCAGAGCAGATCTCACCGCTGCCCTTTGCAAGCCACCGCCAGAGACCATGGCTGGATGGCTTCTCCTCCAGAGATGTCCGACCTCACTCCTCCTCCTCCTCCTCCACCCATGAGTCCCTCTGCATGGACACGGTGGCAGGGCTTGGCGTGATCTCCTCCTGGCACTGCAAGACAGTTCCCCTGTACCCCATCAGGGCCCTTCCCTGGGTCCTGCGAGAGCCACCGACCACCCGGAGGTGAAGCCAGCTCCGGAGGTGAAACCAGCTCCGGCGGTGGCCCATGGAAGGTGCAGAGTGGCCCTTACGGGCGCCAGCTCCCACCGCTGCATCCCCAGCCCGGGGTTTGCAGGCAAGGCAGCTTGCCCAGCCTGCAGGCCAGCCTCCAGGGCACGGTCACCCTCGCTTGCTCAGGGTGGTCCCCAAATTGGACGGCGAGCTTGTCTGCTCTGCGCTCGGGTCATGGAACAACGAGTTATTTTGCTCTCATTCTGCGCTGCCCGGGTGGACAGGAGGGGGAGATCTTTACCGTGACAAATCCCAGCCTGTGCATCAGAAGAACTCCAGATCCAAGCTGTTCGCTTGTACCAGAGACACTCTGCATGCCGTAAAGCACCCCCACCCCCAAAAAAAAATTATGCCAGTCACTGGAGCTCAGTGCCAGACAACCTGGCTGCTCTCTGCACGTCTCCCCTGACACACGCACGGCCGTGGGCACAGGCGACCTTCTGCATCCCGGCACCATCCAAGCGGGAGCTGGACCACCCTGATCCTTCTGGGCATTTCCAAACCCTCCCCAGACCTAGCGCAGGGCCGTTCCCACAGCCGTGGCCTGGCAGCTCCCCAAAGCTTTCACCCACTCTGATTATTTTTTTCCCCAGAGAGGTCACTCGTTAATTCTCTAACAGCTGCACATCCTCACAGGGCATGTTTATCTTGTACAGAAGAATACTACTCAACTGGGTACATTTTCCACTGGAATTTCCATCTCCCTTTATATTTGAGCTTCAACTGCAGGTCAAAGCTTGGACAGAAACCACGAGTATTTAACATCAAGTAAAACACCCTCCCTTCCCTTTCCTTAATACTCCCTTTGCTGCGGGGTGTTCTACAAAGCTTCTGACTGATGGGAAGAGTTTACCAACTGCCAGACTCTAAATGGGGTTTTTTGTAGCTTACACCTGACCTGGTGCGGATGCGATCCTCTGCGGGTGCCACACAAAGCGCATTAAAACGGTGCGGGCGGTCGAGGGATGCTCATTTACTCCCTGGGGACCCTCCACCCCAGCGCAGGGGGGCTGAACGCGTGGCTCCCGAGTAAGAAAAAGATAAAAACCCATTGGGATCCCGGCCACGGCATCCCTAGCCGAGCAGGCAGGGATGGCAGCTGCTGTTTCCCGAACCGCGGAGCTGGCACACGGGGGTTCGGTCCCATCGCCCGAGCCCGGCTGCATCCATCGCCCTTCTCCGGGCTGCTGCTGCGTGCCCAGGGCTTCTGCGAGCGGCTGCCCTCGGGGCTCGGGGATGGAGCTGTGCCTCGGGGCTCGCTGACCCGGCTCCTGCTGACCAGGGTGGGCAGAGGCGTTTTGGAGGACGTTATTGAGTGCGAGCGCGGTTTGGATCAGCCCTTTCCTGCTCACGTAGCGCTGTGAATAGGGGATGTTTGCGCCCTAAGACCAGTCAGGTTCCAAACGGGAAAGCTGCGTATACTGGGGTGAATTTATGTCAGTTTTTAAAATTCGGCCGAGGTAGGACAAGTGTCTTACGAATTGCGCTGGGATGGAGACACTCCACAAACATGTAAAACATTAACTTCGGCATGCAAAGTCCCTGCAAGCAGATCACTGCAGCCTGCTCCTGGCACTCCGGTTTTTCCAGGGCCGTGAGCAGCCCCCGCGTCCTGGCACCGCTGCAGCACAACAGGGATGGCAAAGCTTGCATCCCACAAGGCTGCCTTTTTTGTCCCGAAGTTTTTTGGTTTAGTTTGGGTTTTTCTTCCACTTAGACAACCCAAGGCATCCCTGTGCCTCCTATCATTGCCAGCATCCTCGGCTGCATCCCTGTGGGCCAGCCTCGCCCCACAGCTTTCCCCTAAACCGGCTGTGGAAACACCGGGCACGACAAACATTCCCGTGTCTCTAGACTGCCCACTCGGGAGCTGGAAATAAACAGCGTGGGTGTCACCTCCGCGGGGCAGCGCTCTGCGAAGCGCTCGGTACGGCAGCTGAGTCTCATCAGGTAGTTAAAATTGCAGGCTGCTCTCCTGCGACATGCTTTTTATGGTGGTTTGTTGTTTACGGAGCTGAGAAAGGGTAGAAGAGCTTTTCAAAAAAATATCCCCTTGCTTCTGAGGGTACCATTACGGAAACCCGCAGCAGCGTCCGAGGCAGGACACTGTTTTCCTTGGAGCAGTGCAGGAGCGGCTGCCTGCTTCACAGACGTCACGGGAAGGACCGAATCGCTGCCCACCTCTTTACAGACACAGGTGCCTCGGTACGTCCCTGGCTGGGACAGGGAGGACCAGAATTAGGGCTCCATCTTCTACCAAGGTCTGGCATATCCCGGCATGTGATTCATGCTCCTTTCTGGGCTGGAAATGAGGATGACAAATGGACAGCCCAGCCTCCGTGGGCCTCCAGAGCCACCCACTGCCTGGAAATGAGAAATCCCCAATTTTTGCCTGATGACTGTGGGTCAAAGAAGCGACCTGTCTGGCTCTACAGACAGCGAGAGGTGGAGATGCACAGCTTCTCTCCCTAGTTTATTCCAGTAGCAGGTTATCCACAGCTAATTATTCTGGGTTTTTTTTTTTTTTTGCTGACCCGCTCATCTGCACAAAACAAGATTCAGCTTTAAGATTGCCTTGCTCTGGTCTTTCATTTGAAACTCTCCTTGCAGGCTCTTGCGCACTGCAGTTTTACACTGGAAAGCATCTTCTCCAGCCGTAAAGTCATGCAGATAAGAAAACTATTATTTACTGGAGGATTTTCCTGGTAATAGCAATTATTATCTCAAGCTTTTCTCGCGCTGTTAAGTTATTGAGCAACAGTGTGCATGGGAAAATGCAGCCCAAGCTGTTTACTCGGGCAGAGAGAGAGAAAAAAACAGGAGTTAGCGTCCATAGCTACTAGGCGCGAAATTTAAAATAAGATATTGAGCAGCAGAATTAAGAAGAGAATTCTTCCAGCCAGTTTTTCTTAGAACTTAACAAGACAAGCTATCTAGACCTTCTACAGATATTTCAGAATGAACATCATTAACTCCCTGCGCATTTTCAGCATAGTAAATCACTGCTGAGCTTACGGTGAACCCAGAAACCAAGTGATTTTCCTTGGAACAACCAAGACTGAGACTCTGCTGGAGGAAGTTTGATTTCTGAGTGATGATATGTCTACTGATGGTTAACCACGAGGAGGGATGTGGGGTTTCACTTGGCCTGGAGATGAAACCCTCAATTCCAGCATCCTCTGCTTCTTTGGGGAAGGACATGGTATAAAGTCTGAACCCAAACTCAAATCCCAGTTTTGAAGCCTGAGCCAACCCTTGATTGAGCTTGGCTGCCCTTCAGAGGGCCAGCTGCAGGAAGTGTTGCATCTGACACCACAGGAAAATTCCTGCTTTTCACTCCTAATTCCAGATTCGTGCCTTACTAGCACCAGCACACTGAGATTTCGGACCCGTCTGAGCACCGAGAGATTGGCGAGGGCTGCAGGCTGACACAGGGTGACCAAGGGGAGCAGTGACCAGGCACGTACCTGAATCGGGGCCATCGGCAGGAGGTTGTGCGTGGGGTGGGACTAGAGGGCTCAGACGGGACGTGGTACAACAGGAGAACCAGACCAGCCCCTTGGCCTAAGAGCATTGCATAGAGTAAAATTTTGGGGCCACAGTCTGTCATTTGGCATCAGCCGCTGCTTTTACCGGGCAGAGCTGGCCGGCAAACAGAGCAGCTCCCCGCTGCAAGCGGCCGTGCACCTGCATCTCCCGTATCAAAATCCAACAAAGGGACAGAGAGAAGGGAGAAGAGCTGGAGAAAAGCACCCACAACCAGAGCAGGAATACAAAGCCGTGAGAAGCCTGCTCGCGGCCGGGAGCAGTGGTGGCCATCCGTCCATCCGTCCGTCCATCCGTGGGCGCGCGGGGCGGGAGCGGGCGGCCGTGGGGCAGCCAAACCTGCGGTGTGAGCCCAGAGAGCCCATGTGCTCCTGCCCTGCGGTCTGACATTTTGCCCAGTGTCCTGCGTGGACACCGGGGGCGGCTGGCGGGGGGGACACGGACACAGACAGTGACATTTGCAAGCCGGGTGAAGCATCGACCGGCTTAACCTCCCTCCCTGCCTGCTGGGAATGGGGCAGCGGGTCCCGAGCAGGGTGCGGATGGGGTGCCCACCGCAAAGTCCGAGCCCCCCCCCACCCCATGCCTGGGGGCTGCTGAGCCGGAGCCGATGGGTGGGAGATGCCGCTTCACCCCTCCATCGCTGCACGCCAAGTGCCCCCCAGCCCAGCAGGGTTTCCTATGTCGCCACAAAACATTTCAACTTGCAACAACCAAGTAGTTTTTACATCATCCCTTGTGGTTTTTCCGCTCCCTCCAGGCGCTTTTCCCCTGGGAAGCAAAACACACGTGCAAGACCCACGGAGGGGAGGTGTGCGCAGCCCCGCGCTCAACCGCCCGCTGCCTGCTGGCAAACACCCGAAACGAGGTACCTGCACCCGCCGTGTCGTCCCTGGGTCCCCAGCAGCCTCGGCAGCCCGGAGCCATCCTCCTCCTCGGGTGCCGGAGATGGGAGCAGGAGGCCTGTGTAACTCGTGGCACGTGTTAGTGGCTGCTCCCAGCCAGTCCCAAGTGCCGGCACGTCTGGGTCCGCAGGAGCGAGGTGCCGGGAAGCAGCGGTGCAGGGAAGCACGGGAGAGAAAGGACGATGCTTTAGGTTGGTCCCAGCGTGAGCCTGCAAGGGGGACAGGGCACTTGGAAAAGGCAGGTAGCGCATCCCGTCTCCTGGGGGGAAAGGGAAGCCCTTGGTGTTACTCCACTAATTGCTTTTTTTTAATTAGGGGGCCTTGTTGCAGTGCTACTGGCACAGCAGAGCTAGAGGTGCCCATGGCGAACCCCTTGGGATGAGGGAGCGAACGCTGGGAGCAGCTGGGCCCTGGGATGCTCCCGGCTGTCGCCTCCCACCGGGACCGGCACAGCGGTCACGGCCACGGCTCCGGCCGGACCCTGGACCCACGGTCCTTGCTCAGACCCTGGTCCCCAGGGAAGAGCTGCCGTGAAAGCATCCGCCTGCGCTGGACAGGCCGGCCTCGCCAGTGAACGCTGTGAATGGTGTCTTAAAATAAGGATGAGCTCTCTGCCTGGGGAGGGAGGGAGGGAGGGAGGGAGCCAGGGAACAAGCAGGGAAGCAGCAGCCAACCCCAGGATCCTCCCAATAACGGGGCAATTGTATTGCCTACACTGCAAAGTCCGAAGGTGTCCCCTTGCCCCCTGGGTGCAATATATCCTCCACCCCATCCTTGGCTGGAGAGATTGAGCTTTTGCAATTCTCCATCCAGTGTGTTCTTTCCATACAGCACATCCCACGCATCCGGCTTGCACTGGGAGTTAGCGCTTAAATCCCCCACATGAGACAATGGGATTTGTTTCGGCAGCCAGCGTTGCTCGTGTACGTGTCCGTGGTCTTGGGCTGAACCCAGACAGGACACATGGGGCAAGACCCTCCTGGCAAAGCTCCTGCTCTTGGGCTGGATTGAGTCCTGGAGCTGGAACTGTAATTAAGTTAATCACTAGATTGCAAAAGGGCGTGGGTGGGGAGGTGGGAGAGGCTGGAAGATAATTAGAAAGCAGATCGTCACCTTATTTTCCTGTCGCCCCACGGATGCCACCAGTTTGCTGAGATGTTGCATTGGACGTCCCAGCTTGAAGGAGAAGCCGGGATGTCCCAGCCTCAAAGCCACGCAGAAATCACGCGTGGCTTTGAAGCAAAACATCCAGCCTTTGGCAGGCCATTGCTCAGCCGGGCTCCGTGCGGGAAGGTTCTCCGCCGTGCCGTGCCGTTGTGCCGCCGGGACATGCACAACCCCCCACCCCCAACCCCGGGGTGCCTCTGCTGTGCGGAACGCAGGGCTGGGATGGCATAAAACGTCCAAATCCAGCCTCACCGACCTCACGTCTCTCCAGCCGTGGGCTGGTCAGGGCTCCTCTTCGGGACTGGGATGCTGCCGACAGCATCCGTCGGGATCTGCCGAGGTGCGAGGGGTGCTGGGGAGCTGCCCAAAGCTCGCGGCACCTCCAGGGAGGCGACGGTGGGGACCTGCCCCCTGCAGACGTGTTTCCCAAGGGCTGGCAGTGACCCACCGGTGTGGGGTTTTCCCCAGTGGTG
This sequence comes from Elanus axillaris, assembly GCA_026212715.1. Lineage (NCBI taxonomy): Eukaryota > Metazoa > Chordata > Aves > Accipitriformes > Accipitridae > Elanus > Elanus axillaris. Next base: position 20,377,487 of record JANZLQ010000044.1, on the reverse strand, counting down.
TAGGATTTTCTCTCTTCACCTGCAGCCAGATGCCCTTCTCTAGTATGGTCATTTATTTTTAAATGCTGCCTCGGAGGGATGGGGAGCAAAGGGACGAGTTAACTCCTGCAGCAGCTGTAACTGGGACCCTTCCTCCTGGGCAGGACGCAACCTTTTCTTCAGCTGTCTTTACCATTGTGCTTCTGGGGGTTATCCTCGCCTTTTTTTTGGGGAAAACACTCGCTCCCTCTTGCCACTAGCGATAGCCACTCAGTAAACCTCTAAAAGTTTCACATTTACACTCCTGTCTGTTTTACCTAACACAAATCCAGCGTGACCTAACCGGAATGACTGTTTTCTGGTGGAGAGCAGAAGATGATGACAGCAGGCATTAGTTCAATTAATTTCTGCAGGTTTGGTCACACTTCATATCACGTTTTCCACTTACAAAGGGTAAAACCTGACTGATAAATATTTCATTAAGCCGTTAATCATACTGCTAGAGTTAAAATCGCCTTGCCATAAACACTGACTAGAAACAAGCCAACGCATTCTGCTGATACGCGCAGTGATCTATTACATATTTATCATATGCTTTGCCTAATCATTTATTAAGTCCTTCTAAGCAGATCCATAGTCCAAGGAATTCGAGCCGTGCCTTGCGCTGCCAGCCCTTTGAAGGGAAGGCAGCCCTTGCAGGCTGGCTGTGCTGACGATAACCCCAGACCCACTGTGCTTCCAGCTCCTGGAGCGACCAGTGCACCAGGAAACTCCTTGCTGATCTCTAATCCTTTCCTGGGCGAGGAAATACATCCCATGCAATGGGTCTCTCAAACTTATAAGGAATAAAATCCCTGTTTATCCGAGAGATGTTTACTCTGCACGCTCGGTCAGTTCTTGGATTGCCCCAAAGCTGTCCTGGTCAGCCCGGCACCAAGCACAGGGCGCTTCAGGAATCCCTCGGGACAGGCAATAGGTGGAGGAAAGCCAGAGCCTGAATTCCTTAAAAATATTTTACCTGTTGTACGTGCTTTCCATTCCCATACATATTGTCTGAACTGCCTGGGAAGTGACTTGCTCTATCCAGGTGGCTGCAGTCAGAAGTGGGAATGGGAAATGAGCCCATCGGGAGGTGATGCTGCCTGATCACAGCCGAGTCACACCCTGGAATACACAGGATTTCTGTTTTAATGGAGAAAATAACACTTTCCAAAGTGAAACCAACCGCAGTACTTCCACTGAACTCACCGAGCCTGATTCAGGAGACACCAATCTCATTAACCGAAGTCTGACAAAACCTTCAAAGGCTCCTGGGTTTAGCTGGCTTCTCGCCCCTTTGGAGTTTTCGGGATGATCTTTATCTGTGATCAGCTGGATGGCAGCTGTGATTAACTGCACTTGTCATCGATGCATCCACATGTGTTCTGAAGGGTGCTTAACAGAGGCTATCCACAATGTTTCTTGCCAATCCTATATAAAGGATTGTATCCGAAGCCAAGGACAATTTTAATGTATTTGAGTCAACATCCGATCTTGTTTTAACCCATGGTAGATGAGATATTTCTGGTTTCCTCCGCATAGTAGCCAGGTCTTTTATACTTAAGGGAAAAAAAATAAGCTTACCTTAGCTGGTCACCTCACAGCTTCAGGGACAACCTGTGGGACAGAGGCACCACTTGAGCACCAGAGGCTGTGACGAGGCTGGGCTGACGAACCACACTGGGGTCCACCAGCCCCTGGTGCAACCTGCTTCCACGAACCTGCAAAATTGCTGCAGCTGATCTCAGGAGAATGGATCTATTCAAGCAAGTCAGGAGGAGTCTAAAGAAAAAGGAGTGGAAAGGAAGCGTTGGAGAGAGAGACAGGGAAGAAGAAGAGGCAGAGAAGTTTTAGCAACAGGACAAGGGACTCCGTCTCCCCACAGTTCCTCACCGCTGTTGGTCTAGGTAACCTTGGCAGTCTCTGACGAGACGGTTCATTAAGCTGCCAATGAGTTTGACTCATTGTGGCAGCGGTGGAAGATGCTCATCCCCCAGGTGAGAAGCAACAACTTCCCATCCTCGTGGTCTCCAGCTACTGCACGTGTACAGAGGGGTGGCCAGAAAAGGCATGGGGTTACTTCCCCCGGAGAGCCGGAACCACGGCAGGGACGATGCCCTGGGCAGAGGGACGTGCCCAGAATGTGCCCAGTTCTGCCGGGAGCCCCACGGGTCCCAGCACGGCTCCTCTCCACCTGGCTCCTCTGCCGAGACTGCTACCGAAAACCTGGGGCGCTCGCAGGAGTGACGGGAGGTTAAGGCGTAGCTGGCCACTAACTTTGTGACACAGGAGCCACAAGAGAGCCACGAAAATACCCTCGAAGCCACAAACAGCCCATCCTGAGCGTGACCTGGCAATCCAGGCACGCAAAAAAACTCTTGGGCCGTTAGCAGACTCCCAAGTTGCCAAAGTTTTATCAACACCGCCTTTGTACTGCCAGCAAAGGAGGCAACAGCACTATCATCTAGTGAAGTCTGCATTGATTTTAAAACAGGAAGGGAAAAAGACCTCACTCCTTTTCCGTGGCCCCCAGTGTACACTGTTATTTCGGAGCTCACACAGAGTTCGCCTGTTATTGGCAATGTAGCCGGCCCTCGATGTTCAGACTCAGATGCTTGCAGAATTTCAGATTTCACATCAAAGCCGCTGGTTTGGCTGCTGCAGCAGCAGCGGTCGGTGATAAAGTTTGGAACCAAACCCAAACTTCTCAGAATTTCACAGCTATTCCGGTGCCGCGCCGGGCTTCATCTCTCCTCGCTGCTGCAAGGAGCACGCACGCGGCAGTGCTCCAGCCACCGAAGTTCAGTAGGACCTGCGTAAAAGTAACGTTCGGGATTAACTCTCTTTTTAAGCCCTTTTTTCCTTCAGAAAGCTATTTCTGATCTTTGGGGATTCTGCCATCTCCTTCCACAACCCGGGAGGAAGAGCCGAGTGCCACCCAGCTGGGGCCGGACCCTCTGCTCTGCCTGCAGATGGGGCTGGGGCCACCCCAGGGCAGATGCCCTGGGTCCAGCTCCCCGTGATGATGCTGTTCATTCCCAGCGGTGGTTTTCTCTTAGGCAACACAGCATGGGAAAGCTATGGGAGTGAAGTGGAAGGGGTGGGAGGAAGGAGGAGAGCCACCAACACAGCTGGTCTTGGACAAACACTCTCCAACTTGGGCTCCAACCTACTGTCCTAGAGTGACCGGTGGTGTCAGCTGCTCGGCAGCAGCCTTCCCCCCTCTTACAGCAATCTCCCCTTGGAATATTTTCCTTTCTCCATGGGGCACCAAATAACTGCTGGAGTGTGGTATCTCTCAGCTTAGCATCTTGGAGAGAGCTTGCTGTTCTGCTTTGAGCTATTGAATAATTTGGTTGGGCTTCTACCCAAAGAAATAAGGCCCTTTATGTTGTCTTTGGTTCAGGTTCTCTCTCTCACTCATGCTTTTTAATTCCCATAAAAACCTAACGTGTTCCTGCCAAAAGTATAATAGTAGGGCCATGAGTGGTGGTGTGTGTAGAGTACCGACTCCACGGTCATAAAAGTATGAGAACAGCAATAGTAGTTAGCAAGGAGAGACAATGGGAGTGGAAAATAGCGTTCATTCAGCTTCTCTTGTGGAGTCAAAGGCAGCTGGCGAGCACTAAACGCGTTCTAAAAATAGCAAAAAATCCTTAAAGGAAACATGAAAATGAAGAAGCCGTTTCCAGTGGAGCTGCTCTCTCAGACAGAGGTACCTGCGGGTGCCCCTGAATGCGCAGACCTTCAGTGACCAAGGGGAGCATCCCAGCCTGTCCCTCGCTCACGCTGGCTGCAGCCCAAGGTTGCCGAGATCCTGATCTGAGCTCTTGGCTTTGGGATATTTGTTTCTCACTTCTATCCGTCATCAACCCGGGAGACTTCTGAGTGTGTTTTGCCCTCAGATGAAGGTTCAAGAAAAGCTTTAGTTCCAGTAAAATGCGCAATACCACTGATCTTGATTAATGCTCAGTAAAGTACTAAAGCCTTATGTACCACATGGAATGACTTGGAGGCTTTCGTTCAGAGAAAGCCTGGGAGACAGGTGACGTTAAAAAACTGAACTACTACAAAAGTATGATCTCTCGACAGAAACATAAGTTTGGGGACCAGACACTCTGAGAAATACGTAATTTCAGCTGCCTGACAACTGTGTTAAAAAAGGATTTTGAAGCTATACTTAGTCCATCACCTGCTTTGGAAGGCCACCAGCAACCACAAAGCTGCTGAGCTCTCGTGGGTTACTCGACCAACCTCCTCGCAAGATACCAGGGCTAGCCCGCGTTACCGCTTGCAGGAAGCGCTTCCCAAAAACCCGGTCTGTGTCGAACGGGCGATCTGTGAAACTTCACAGCTTCCAAACACACGAAGTCTGAACGTACCAGCGCTGAGATGGGCACGGCTTTTGTGAGGTTCAGGAGCAAGGCCGTCGGCAGAGGCGGTTGTAAAACTTGGTCGGACTCCCTCGGAAAAAGTTCATTCCTTGGGCTTTGCAAACAGCTCTGGGGCAAAAGCGAGCGATGGGGAGATGTGCGACAGGGGGAGGAACCGGTCTAGGGGCAATTTTTAAACGTAGATTTTTGATTTTTTTATTTGTATTTACCAGGCCAGCTTCCAGTGCAAACCAGCACATAGCGGAGGAAGCACTGGGCTGATAAAGTAACACTTGGTAGGCATCGGTCCAGCAAACGTGACTTACCAAACAAGATCAAAATGGTTCTGGAGAAAGGGCAGTGGGGAAAAGTTGGAAATAATTTGTCCCTGCATTTTGATTCCACGTTCAGCTATTGCGTTAGTGGTTTAATACCTCCGTCTGCAGCAAAACACAGGCTGATAGTTAGGAGGAAAGAGAAGCTGTTGTGAACCAACAGCTACCAGAAGGCACGGAGGCCTGGGATGGCAGGGAATATTATTTCCTCACGGTTATGTTTTCCTCTCCTAGGAAATCTCTCTGTTCTGATAGAGACCCCAGGGGGACACGTCCTAGAGCAAGGGATGAAGTCTATGTACCAACCAAAGCTGGTTGCAGCGGCTGGGTGCGTTTTCAGCAATAGCGATGAAGTCTTTATTTCCAAAGTTTCAGCTTTTAGCAATCCAACTTGCAGACGTTTTTATCTTCTGCAGGCTTTGGGGATCCCCTTGAAGGAGTAGCTTCCCCTCCTTGCAGCTGCATTTGCCAATTTAAATGCTTAAGAGTTTACAGCCAAATGTTTAGAGGTTATATGTGTGTGTGCGTGTTTTTTACAGAACTGCAGTCCTTAATATCTCCCAGGTCACTCTTTAAGTACCACGGCAAACCCACACAGTATGATGCTGGCTCCATCTTAATGTACCAGCAGCACAAAGCAGTGCTAAAGAGACATCCTTACAATCTATAAATATATATAAACAGTGACTATATAATATTTTCCATAAGATAGCTATGGGAATACACGACATTTAAAGTAATTTCCTGTATCTAGATTTATACTGTGCCCTGTTGTCTTTTTCTGTTCGTAAATCCACTTTGCTAGAAGCACTATGGAACTTTGTCTACGAAAGACAGCATATTCGTGCTTTTTTTTTTTTTTTAAACGTAGTTTCTAGGCTAGAAATATTCAGATAAATTTGAATATACCTGGAATACGCACAGGAACCTGGCCATGGCACCTCCTGATCCCATGGCCACGGCTGCAATGGCAGTTCTCGCCCTCCGACACTCACAGCGTCTTTCTCCGATCGGTCTGATGATGCCTTCAGGTGTTGGCACGGCATCTGCTTAAACATGGATCATGACCACACAGTGTCTTCCAAAAGGAGGTTTCAGTACGATCTCCGTGCATTTCCCCAGTCCCCCCGAGAGCACCGGAGCCCCGCGGGAAGAAGCACTCTCGCGAGATGGTGCCCAGTTACACCCTTCTGCATCAGCCAGAGCTTTCCAGAGCTTTGCCTTTCCCTTTAACCACTTCTATTGGGATGTAAGGGTGCACAAACACGGTATAATTGAGACTCAAAGCTCCTTTTTTCCGTATACTACTGATCGGTGTACGGCTAAATCTCCTGCTTACTGCCCAGGCAGTGAAGCCTCCTGCCCCTCTGCTCATCTCCCACAATAGCCAACGTCTGTTCTGATCTTGAGCCTGTGTGTGCTTTGGCCAGGTGAGATGCAGCGTGCCAAGATATGAAGTAATATTTGCTATCTGGCACGCAGTACGTGTTGCCATACCTAGTCATAATGGTGTTTGAAAGTTATAATAGCGGAGAGAGTTATTAACCTGGGCTCCCTTCCTGCCTCTTGTGGGTTTCGATCAGACACTGGGTGTTTTTCAAGCTCTTTTTTTTTTAGCCTATAATTTTAGTACGTACGTCAATAGAAAGCAGAAAGAAAACAGAATTCACTATGATAAAATTAAAAGGACAGAGTCCCTACTGCCCAGCTACACCCAGTGAGGAGACAACCCCCGCCACACACCTCCCACGCCGGAGGAGCATCACCTTTTGGGTTGCGTCACTGCCGGAGCCATCGCCCGCGGTGTCAATCACCTGCCCCGCAGCCAGCCCGGGCACCGGCCGGGGACCCCCGGGCTCTCCCCCCTCCCTTTAAAAGCCTGGCAGCAGCGAGTGCCAAGCACTCGGTGCCGCAGCCCCTGCCATACGCCGCCGCGTCTCTTCCAGCCCAGCCGTCCATCGGGAGAGGCCGAGAGATGGCCGAAGGGGAAATCACTACCTTCACCGCCCTGACCGAAAAGTTCAACCTTCCCCTGGGGAACTACAAGAAACCCAAACTCCTCTACTGCAGCAACGGCGGACACTTCCTACGGATCCTCCCAGACGGCAAAGTGGACGGGACCAGGGACCGCAGCGACCAGCACAGTAAGCAAACCCGATGGGGCTTCTTGGCATTCCTCCTTGCTCCTATAATTTTATCAGCCTTTATCAGCCAGGGAGGGGGCAGATGGAGAAGATGGGCTCTGTACCAGGCTCTCTTTTCTCCCAGTGGCAACACGCCTTCCAGGAGGTCAGCACACACCCCAAACATACCTGTAGCCTGTACGCAGAGCCCGGGGAGGCACGGTAGGTACGCTATTTCACATCTGCAGAAGTATTAAATCTGAAACTGGTCATCAACATAATCGCAGGCAGGCAGACTACGCAAGACCGAGGTGCTAATTGCAGCACGGCTGGCTTACGCAGCAAGCTGGCAGCTGGAAAAAAAGGCTTAGGAGCAGCCTCACATCCTACACGCACGCAGCCATCACACATAATTCTACGGTATCTTTGCATTTGCTCTGGGTTAGAAGATTCAGCACAATAGTGGGGCTGTGCACACGCCACGTTCCCCAGCAAGCGCGCTGCCGGTGTGCGTCTTCGTGCGCAAAGTCGTCGGCCAGAGCGGGAGGTCGGGCCCAGGGTCCTCTCCGTGCAGAATGGATTTTATCTGTGTGTTCTGCACACAGTGTCCCCTTGCCTTTGGGCAACTTCCCTCTCCCCTTATGCAGCAAATTAAATTTCTGCAGGATGCAAAAGCAGATTCTTGCAGAAGCAGGACTCGGGTAAAAGAGTTATTTTGTGACTTACGGCTTTAGAAAGGCACTCGTCTTACCGTAGTTCACTTTCGTTCCGAAACCAAGTATGGCTTATTGTGTGCTGAAACACTTACAATCCATTTTACGTGCATCTGTGTGTCGCAAAGATTTAATGGGCCATCCGCGGCCAGGGCCTCCTCTTGCCCGTCCCCGTTCCCTGCAGTCGGCGATGCCGGCGGCTCCAGCCCATGGGACATCGGGGACCTGCTGCTGGGATCAGCTGGCCACCCAGATGCCAACGCTTGTCCGACCATTTGCACATCCCACTGCCTTTCGAGGAGCGCATTCGTTCTCCATAATTGCCATCAAAGTTTACCGTAGGAAGCTGGCAGGACTTGCTCGCCAAAAAGTGCCATTTTTGTAAATGCTACTATAAAGTCCTGCAGACTATCCGACATAGGGCAACCCTTAATATAAAAAAATTAATAATATTATCCTGTATGGCAAGGAAAGGTGCGTGTTTGTCCTATTCAGTAGTTTTCCATGTCACCAAAGGCATCAAGAGCCTTTTCCCTGCCAGCGACTCACAGGACCAGAGCCAAGGCGCGGTGCTGAGGCTCTCTTGCTTTGACGCAGCCACACAAAGCCGCGAGATGAGAGCCGAATACCTGGCCCTGACACCAAGAAGCCCCTTGCCCTCAGCAGCTCTCCCTCCTGAGCCCGGCCAGGCCATCAGCAATGATGAAGGGGGG